>JAZGTJ010000189.1:91729-191910 GCA_036877575.1 Botia almorhae | reverse complement strand
GAGAGAATCCAAGATGTGCATAATACTACATAGAGAAACTGCTCTACAATTAAATTCTATCGCTCTCAGATGTTTCAGTTCCATGTTCTAACCAAAAATGCCCCACCTTATTTGCTTGTCCGATGACATCAGCATTCTCAGCCTTGTTTACAGCAGACATGAGGTCATTTTGATCAGGAAACTGACAGAAACAGACACACCAGTGAGACAAACAGAAAACATCATGGGATTGGTGCATTACAATATTGCACAATTTCAAGACTTTGATAACACCCTATAATAGTGTTCAATTTATTAACATTATATTAAACTTACACATAAAAAACATACATACACTAAATTTGTCTAAATCTTACATTTCTGGTAACCGTTTATTTGTTTTACACTACACAATACACCCAAGACAACATTCACCACCAGAGGGCAGTACTGGTTACACACAAATCCAATGCTATGACACAATGACATTGAGCCATTCTTATTTAAAGCATGTTGATGAAAACTTCTTTCTGTTACGTAAGAATTCGGTTTCTGGGAAAAAAGACTTACAAACACCGACGCTAACACAATAACTTCTTGTGTTACTCTTTATTGTTCGTGTTCCTGTGGCGCTGCTTGCTTTCAATAGGAGCGTTTGAGCTTTTGTGTGAGCAGGTAATACAACGTGTATTCTGTATTTTGAGAAAATTGCTGTGTAGTAGCTATGTAACCCAAGCCCGTACATTGTTATGCTTATTGTGCGGGTTTTATGTGAGCGCTTATCATTTTCCCCAAGACGACGGATGCAGAACCCACTCTGCTTCAATAAGACAGCTGAGAATCCAACCAGAAGTATCTACGTCTTCAAAGAAAGCAAAGATCAACAGTGCTTCTATGTGTGTACAGTAATTTGTTGTTCATGATTAAACTAAAACTACCAGAAGGACTGTATAACGAACACGCTTCACTGAGCACCTATTACAGAATTCCACAGTGAGTTTCGCTTGTTTGTCCCCCTGATGGCTCTGATTTGGCTTACTTCAAGATCTGCATCCACGGATAGTTTGTCTAGCTCTGGTTGAAAAGAGGAGCAGCTCACGCAGCCCGGTATCTGCAGGGTGGCGTTGATGTTTTGCGAAACTCTGGACAAATTAGCGTTTAGCTCATCCACCTTTGGTTTCAGCAGCTCCAAGGTCTTATTAGCCTGCTTCAGTGCAATGCCAGTACTGTTTATCACTGTAACACACATACAAAAAAAAACAAAATATCAGCTGACTAGTCAAGCACCAAAATGTTGACCAAGTATACTGTATTATACTTATACATACAGTATAAATATTATTATTAAATAAATTATTATTATATTAAATAATATATGTTCCTTAATATTTGTTTTGGAACCGCTGTTTACCTCATTCACAGTCACACTACTGCCATTAGCAACACATTCTTATTAAAACTGTCCTTGGAGAGGGTAAACGCCACAGAAATTCACATGATACTGAGCTGATGTTAATTCCAATGCATAGACTGAGACTTTATATAAATAATATATTTACTCCAGGTATTTGTCACACAGCATGACACACGCTATGGTTTTATATAAATGACCTCATAAAGAAAAAGAAACTGTCCCTGAAAATCAATGACGGGGGCAAATATTGCCTCTTAATGGTTCGTTTAGGTGCTAGTGCAAACATGTACCGTGGGCTATATCTGTAATGGAGTTCAGGGCTGGGCTGAGAGGACCTTCAAGACCATTCTGGATAAATATGCCAAGCATGGACCCTGTTTATGTAAGAAACATCAGTGTGATCAGCTTAATATACCACATTTACATTAATTAAAGAAACAAATGGGTTTATGAGGAAGATGTGAGACCTACCATTTAAATTATTTCTGACCTTATCCACAGTCACATAACTCTCATCTACCACCTGACGGACTTGCTGTTAAATAAAGGTTATGATTTGTGTCAGAGTTTTACATTTATATTACTGATCAAGTTTTGTCTCGCAATTAAAGGTTTAATGAATAACCCCCATTATGTTCACAATGTTTATACACTGCCAGTGAAAAGCTCGGAAACACTTGACGGAAATGTTTCTGATCTTAATCTTTTCATCTGAAGCTCTAAATCTTTGTTTAAATGTTTAAAATTATTATTGCAGACAAAATATCATTGTGCCAACATATTTATTTCTGGTATTAGAAAACTACAATTTTTTTAAAAATGTTTTTGATGATTTGGACCAAATAATGAAGGAAAAGCAGCCAGCACGAGTTTTGGATGGACGGGAACTCCTTCAAAACTCTTTGAAAAGCTTCTCAGAATGATTATCCAAGAAACAGGGTGACAAAATGCCAAGAAAACATTTTTGTAAATTCTAGGCAGTGTTGAAAATGAATATGCATTGAATATAACCTAGTTTATTTTTAATATCACAACATAATTCCCAAAGGTACATTTGTGTTATTTCATAGTTTTGGTGAGTTTAATATTATTCTAAAATGTGACAAAAATTAATAAAGAATGAGGGTTTCCAAACGTTTGACTGGTACTGAAATAAATAACATGTCTTGTTTGATGGGTATACCTTTGGAACAGTGGTGAGAAAGCTTTTTACATCTTCCAAAATGTCTATGAGTTCTCCGGGGCTGTTCATCAGAGTCTCTGAGGTGTATGAACTGCTCAGGAACATGCAAACATTCCCTGCCCTGAACAGTAATTCAGATTTATTTAGCATGTAGATAACTGATATCGGAAATAATCAAGGTTACATAGTAAAATAATGGACTTATAACATCAGATTAAAGAACAGAACCAGGGTGCATTTGTCAAAAGTGTTAACTGTCAAAAAACAGCTTGGCTTAAGATCACTAAAATTCAAATGGTTGCTCACAGAATTAGTGACGTGATGAAAAAGGTGGACCAGTAAAAGCCTCTCCTTTTCCTATGGATGTTCGATGTCTGTTTCTGATACATGCGGCCCCCGCAGTTGCCACAGCAACGACAGCAGGCGAAGATTAGACCAATCAGAGGCATGAGGATAATGTAGAGGATCCCAATGGCCACACAGACCAGGAAACCTATCTCGTATTTTAAAAGCTGCCAATATGAAGAGGTCAGACAGGTTGGTTACTATGGCTAAATGAATCCACTCTAAAGACATCTTAAAGACACTCTAAAACATCTTGAGGACATCATATATATATATATATATATATATATAGAGAGAGAGAGAGAGAGAGAGAGAGAGAGAGAGAGAGAGAGAGAGAGAGAGAGAGAGAGAGAGACACACACTTGCTCATGTGCTATGTATAGCCAAACACAGTGGTTTATGGTATTATGGTCATGAGATGACTGGCAGATAGTCAGTGTTTACACAACACAATATGCCTGTGTTGGCATCATCTGCTTACAGTACAATGTTTCTGAGCAATACTTCCTAGTACACACATATAATTATACGATGCGTCTCTATGGTCACAGTGTTTATTGCGAATTTAAAAGAACTGCTGACCTGAAACTATTTGAAATACATAAACATGTTCGTTTAATCCAATACTATTATTAATGAGGAAGAATGCAGCAGTTACACCCGCTCAAACAATATTCTTAAGTAGTTCCTTTCTCTTGTTCATATATTTGCCAGCAATATTCAGTTCAGAACAGCCTCCTATCAAAACAAGTAAATTTGTCCTACTTGTTTGATCAGATTGTTTTTAATATACAGATTAAAGCACAGAGGCTTTGGTTATTGCACAAACCTAATCCAACTATTTAGGTTTGGCATTGACGTACGGGTGTGAGAAGTCACATACCTCTTTAACTGTGTCCTCATTTGTGATTTGTGCTGGTTTTCGTATCATTGTAATCAGAAGATCTACAAGAAAATAATAATTTGCCATTGAAACTGTACCATTGAAATTTCTTCCAAATGATACAAAATTAATATTATGATCAGTGTCCATTTCTTTTGCTGTCTCAAAGGTAAATAGTAGTGACATAATTTGGTGTTCCTTGGTTTCATAATTTTTAAATGATTCTAAATGGCTAATAATGTTGTTATATAAGAAGACTTTATTAAAGTAAAAGTAGAAAGGTGGACTGAGATATTAGCAGACTGAGCGCGGTAATGGATGAAAATCGCATCCGAAAGCTCTCGTGGGGTAATGAAAAAACAATTTACATTATTCGAAGGAACACTGACGTTTCTAATGAGTGATATAACATTCTATTGTAACAGCAAATAATTCCCTTGATGCATTTACTATAGAAACAGTTTTGTATAGATCAAAGAGAAGTTTTCTCTGTAAGTCGCTTCGGATAAAAGCGTCTGCCGAATGAATAAACGTAATTGTAAAAGTCGTCAACATTGTGTGAGCAGCTTTGTGCTTTACGAGATCTGAGGTTGAAGGGTGTTTCTCTTGTTCTTTCCTTTCCAGGTACTAATTAACTCAGATGTTTACCTTTCCATTTGAGATGACCGTATACTAGAGCGGACACGGCAATAAAAAATTTTACGGTAAACAAAGCACTTCGGAATATTCGAGGAAGGAATATTCAAATCCAACGGACCTTGCATGTGTTTGCACGGTTGCTTCTGACAATTAACTAAATGCTTTAATTATATCTGAATGAATATAGTTTAATGATGTGGATAACAAACCCGGCCTATTGGCTTCTGTTAACCCTAAAACCCTAACCCTAACTACATTAACAAACACTAGCGAATCATAGACTCACCTTTAGGGAAAGGATTGCTCTGGACAGAGCCCAGGAAAGAATTTACAATTGGAGACATAAAGGCACTGTTGAAATTCAGCAGGGAAGGTGTTGAATTTGTAGCTTGTAGGTCTGGTCTTGTGGTCTCTGCTGGACACGAGGGCTCTATGCTCCCACATGGCTGAACAAGCACCAGCAGCAAGAAGCAGCTCCAAATAATTATTTCCCCAGACTCCTGTCCTTTCATTCCGAAGCCCATCTCGAAAACTAGTTAATGGCAATGATTTATCAGCTCATGTCTCTATTCCAATGGCTGTCAAACATTACCTATAAAATCACAGAGAATGTCATAGTTACAAAACACATCTAGGTTAATAAAGCGGTAGTCTGGGGTTTAAACATTCCCATGTGACTATTGTGTGCTGTCATGAAATTACGTTGTTTTTTTTACTGTGACTGGTGCTAACAAGGTCATATAAACAGAGCATAATGCACCACAGCTTACGGTTTCCATTATTGTTTAATAATTACTCACTGCCATTCAAAGCAAATAATTATATGAGAACAAACATCACCACGAACACATATGACCATTGTGTAATCATTATAATTATTGTAATTATACAAAGAGAAACAGGAACTTCTACTAGAATGTACTTACTCTTTGTTCTGTAACATCCTCTTTCCTGAAATGTCCTAAAAACGTTCATGGAAAATATGACTGTTAGAAATAAACACTAGACAAAACTTAATGTCTATTAGAAAGATAAGAAACACCTCCTGTCTTGCAATTTGTAGACACGTTAACAAAGAGAAGCAGAAATCTAGGACGATATGTCAAGACTCATTTAACAGACCACTATTAATACTCTGACATCATGCATATCAGCGTGACCTAAGCATAAACTGAACTTCTGTTTACCTAAAAACAGTAACTTGAGAATTATATTAAAGAGACTTAGTGAGAACTGGAGTGGTTGTATTGCTTTGGCACACACATACAAAACCCTATAGAACAGTACCTGTCTTCTCTGTTTTCAAGTTGTTTGTTTGTTCCCCTCAGATCAGTTGAAATGTGGCGGGATCCAGTGACCTCTCTCAGATGAACCTGAAGTTCAGCTGCAGTGACTGAAGTTTAAATACAGAGACTGAAAGCAGGAGAGCATCAGGTGTGAGGGAGGGGGTGGGTGGATGGATGGGCGGCACAGAGTTTGTGACGGAGTACAGTACCAATGGTCATTTTCCAAAAGGAAGTAATCAAATAAAGTCATTGTTTTGAGTTGACAGGGAAGAATGACCACATTTATTTGTTTTCTAAACGTTTCCTTTAATGGGAAAACTTTTGTTAGATATGTATTCTACTGATAATAACAGTAAACAAACTAATTTATGAGTAGAGGAACATATATATATACTCAATTTATAACTTCTTGGAGAGGTTTTAATTCCTTTGAAGCAATTACAGGAGCAATGATGTTGTAATACATTTTGCATAATTGCCGTTTCTTTTTTATTCAAGTTTTCCTGCATAAACTTTTTCAAGCTATTTGTTTATTGGTATATTAGTTAAAAGGTATTCTAGTTTCCAGTTTCCTTACTGTTCTGCAAAATGTAGGGCTCTGTAAATTACAGGCATATACTTCCTGATGACTTTCAACCTC
The DNA here is from genome assembly GCA_036877575.1 of Botia almorhae. Taxonomy (NCBI): domain Eukaryota; kingdom Metazoa; phylum Chordata; class Actinopteri; order Cypriniformes; family Botiidae; genus Botia; species Botia almorhae. Next base: position 185,541 of record JAZGTJ010000189.1, on the reverse strand, counting down.
ACGTGTAAACAGCTGTAAACACTAGTGTAAAAAACATCCCCTGAGGAGTGATTCAGATCCTGTATGCAGATTATCTGCCAATGTTTGTATTACGTTGTGCCAATACTTCTTAAACAACAAAGCTGTTCACATATTTTTATCACTAACAAACATTTAATAGCAGTTGTTTGGTAGTTAAAGCAAGACTTTTTAAATGATTAAAGCTTATTTTAAGGGCATTTTGACTGTAGATGCACATATTTTCAACAACGTAAGACACGATAGCTGTGAAAATTTGTTTATTTTCATACATCAATTGTCAATGGCAGACACTAGGCAAAAATAGACTTATAAAACAACCACTAACAAAGTGGCTCTACGGGAACAGGGAAGAGCACACCTGGTTTAGTGGCTGATTTGGTTAATGAACCTGAAACAACACTGTATTTTACAAGTGACAGACGAACTTAGAAAAGGAATTCGTCATTTGTACGTTCATATTCATGTCATGGAATCAGGGCTACATCTCGCTAGTTTATTCTCAGATCGTCATTTATAGGACCTTACAGTGGAGCGCCCTCTGGTGGTTTCAAACACAATACACTGTTTCCTGAAATGGGCTTTTGGTAATTATTTGACTGTTTTTAACATTATCTCAAGTTTAATAAAAACTCTTATGGATTACAATACAAGTTATACGTCATCAGGCTAATAAAATAACATTAAAAGTAAAAAACGTACAACGATGACATCAAAATACACAGCAACATGTATCGTTATATAATGCAATGGCAAAGAGACTTTAAAATAAAATAAATACATCGTACATTGACTTAGAAACTATAATCTACCTTCTAAGGCAAAAGGTTGTTTTTCGGTGAAAGGTAGAACTGTTAATGCATCTTTGCTTTACTTGTTCTGACAAATAACAGGTAGTGAAGAGGAACAAGGGTTCTAAAGAGTAAATAGAATTATACTTACACAGAACCGGACTACGATCTTAAATATACAACCACAAATACACAAACAAAATGGAGAAAAATCTTTATATAAACATGTTGATTAAAGGATCTTGCTCCTTGGTCTGTAGCATTAGGGAAAAAATTCATGAGTATCTCTTATACCTATCTAAAAAAAAAGATGTTTTACAAGCCTTTCGTGGCAAACCAATCAGTGCGAAAGACTGAGTTTACACAAATTCATTGGGTTTGATCCATTCTTTTTAATGGGTGGAAAATCTCCAAGAATCAAAGTTGATGGTTACCGTCAGGTCACCTGCGTTTTGTTTCTGGATAAAATGTGATACCAGAGGCTGTAATGTGTTGAATTTAGATCCCGAAAACAATGGGACCGTTACAGCTCAACTAGCTAATGTCTGGCACATGCAGTTCTCAGACATACATGCTATGACCATATAATCTCCTTATTCAATGACAACCAAACAGAAACAGAAAGACAGTTTAGGTATAAAGCTTACAGCATGTAGCATCGACTTACTATAATATCAATAACAATACAAAATGTGTTATTTTACATTAAGATTGACGGCATTTTCTCCAGTTAAAGATTATCAATTTTTTTATTAAGAACAAAATTCCATTTTTAAGAAAAATAGATCCAAAATACAGTGGCAAGAGTGCAAAGGATATTTAAAGTTTAGAGTTTGCTTGCTTATTTTCCCCTTAGAAATACTTACAAAAAAATGCAAAGAATAAAAAAATTAAACACTTCTTTCGTCGTTCTTTTGTCTGGCTTTATGGTCAGGAACGTTCTCCATGACCATTTTTGGGCCTGACCAAACTCAAGAACCTCAAAGCTTTGCACTTTATTTATTTTGACTTTAAGGACTTAACGTAGTGGTTCTCAACTCCGGTCCTCAAGCTCCGGTACTGTACAGGTTTTTGTTCCAACCAGGTCCTACAAAACAAATAATTTAGTTTTTACAAATGGAGCGTTGGGTTTGAGTCTGAGGTGCACACAATGGTCATATCACTAAATAGATAAAACTCCTAAAAATCCCTTTCCTGTGAGGTGAGCACAACAGAAACGGCCGTGCATGTCAAAGCACAGCGTGCGCAGAGAGACCCGAGGTTGGAACAATAACCCACAGATACGGCTGCCTTTGCTAAGCCTGACTAAGTCGAGGCTCTGAAAGCTCAAACGGGCCAGACACAGATCGGATGGTATGACTAACGCTGGAAAAACGACTCTTTAAAAAAATAAACAAATGAAATCAATCAAAACATGCCGGATGGTGATGAGGAGGTGTACTCTTGCACCATAACTTCACATATGATACAACAGAGAGTCCAAAGAGCCAATTGAGGATAAATCAAGGCAGAGGACTATAAACAGAAGACCGGTTTTAAGACTGTCATGCTGCCTGTCGCTTAACAAAGGTGCGAGTGTCCTCGAACAGCTTCGAGCTTTTGCTAGCCCCTAACACTTCTACTGAGAAGACTGTGAGGTGGGGTTGTCATTTTTGCTCTCCTGGCTGGAGGGAGCTTTGTTGTTCCAGGGGCTGTTGGTGCCCAGGGCTGGGGAACTGTTGAAACTGTCCTCGTCGTCGATGCCATTGGTCGCATCAAACTGTGTGTTCTCCAGCCGCGTGATCAGTCGCTCATCCTCGTCCCCGAACTCCCCTCCCATCAGAGTGGGCTCTCCCACCATCATTACATCCTGCAGGGGACAGGAAGGGGCGCAAACATTATCCCCGCAACCCGGGGGTGTTCTGTGGGGGACGGCATGGCTTTGTACACCACGTTTATAATTGCAGAAGGCAATGAGGAAGTAGACCTCCACTATTCTGCCCACTATAAGCCCAAATCATGAAGCCCAGCACAGTTCACCAGCCACAGGAACTTAAACCTAAAGAAGTGCCGTGTGTGTGAAATGGCTAAGTTCAGTCATTGGGGAACCGTGTTGAACACTAAACAGTGAAAAGATCCTCCCGGTGGGCATCCCGGATCCTTAAGTGCTGCACGGGTTTATTCCACCTCGGGTCTCAAGCATCAGCTGCGTCTCTGGAGCTCAAAACACCCAACAGGCTTTAATAGACTCGACACAAACCACAAAACCCACAAACCTGCGGCCCAAAAGGACCAGGGACTGCCCAGCATTGGATCATGTCCACTTGTCTCCAAGTTGGGTCTGTCTTCCTATTATTACTTGTAGTTTTAAGCGACCAATCAAAAAGCTCTTCTCATACCCACCCGCCTCCCACCACCCAGCCCCCACAGCTTGTGTGTCGCTGTAAACAGACATCAAAATGAGATGCTTACAGGTACCTGGCTGGAGAGCGCAAAACCGCCGGCCGGACTTTTCTTTTTACTGTTGTTGTTGTTATTGCCCCCTCCCGAACTCATGGTGCTCCCGCCCGACATTTTCCGCTTCCGTCGCTTGCTGGGGGCTTGTCTGGCCGGCTCGGCTGGAAAGAGGATGAAGAACGTCATTTCCGACACTCGTGGGGAGTATTGCTGGATGTTTGGTGTGATGGAAGTCACCTGATGCTCACCTGGAGGGGCCACCATCCTCTGCCACTTCTGAAACAGGCAGGTTTTCAGGCAGTCTCGCGGGCTGAGACTGTACGTCTTGTGTCTGGACATCAGCTCCTGCATCGGCTCCAGAATCACACAAAGCTACAGGAGACACAAAACCAACGGTTACGCGACAACGATGTTGTTCGGTTCAACAAAACAAAACCAATCAAATCAAAAAGTTGTTTTGAAAAATAAAAAACGCACAAAAGGGAACATGTAAGCCGTAGCAGTTGAATGCATTTTCTAATCTTTGTTTATCTTTTTGTAAACTACTGTAAAATAAACTTACTCGGAGGTAGTTCAGCGTAGAGTTAGATAAGCCACATCTTGTAATGTTTTTTGATAGCTGGTCAAGCATTTGAGGGTCTTGGGACTGTTGAAAGTTAAAAAAAAACATTATGCTAACGCTTTATCAAATCACAAATACAATACTACACTACTACACAAATACTAATTACATCTGAAGCTTGATGGGGAGCAGAAAGCAGGTTGACTACTTTGTGAAATTTAAAGCTTACAAAACAAACAGGCCTTCTACAGTGGGAATGAACTACTAAACAAAACTATAAATGAAGTCATTATGTGGTTCAGGCTGCATTATATGCAGAAGTTAATCATTTATTTAGAATTAGGGTCTTAAAAAACAAGGAATAATGAGGATAAATAGGGAAAACTCACATGCATTGCCAGGATGCTCCTCGGCACGACCTCTCTGTGCTGTCTGATACTGAAGTGCCATGTCTTTATACGCATCATATCATCAAACATAAACTCCAGGTACAGTCTGCCCTCCACACACACCTGCAGAGATAAAAGCACGCCTAAGTTCATACTGTTCTACTACAGCTGCAGCTCCTTTTGACGGCAATGCAACACAAAAACTGGATGTTCTTATTGCAGAACTTAGTATATGGAAGTACTTTGATTTCCACATAAGCTCACAACAAGAGTTGATGTAAGCCTTATCTGACACCACATTCATTTTGGAAAGGAAATGAACGGGCAACACATAAAGGCTAATAAAACAACGACAAATAACACAATGGCAGGATCTACTTATGACATGTGATGTCATAGTATTGGTTTTGTATTAATGTTAGTGCTTGGTTGGAAGAACATTATTCTTCAATATTGGAAAAAGAAATATTTTCATTCTGTAATGTTTTTAACGTCCCACTTACTAAGAATCTACCAAGTTCTACTAACATTACTAACAATTTTAATAACTTGGAGAACTTTGAGAGAACTATGAGAACGTTCTGAGAATGTTCCCTGTTAGCTGGGCTAGCACTACATAACTATAAAATTATATATATATATATATATATATATATATATAAACAGAGCAAGGTGACACCTGTGTGAACATAGGTTTGCCGTTTTGTGTGACCATGGTGCACTGATCGCAGTCCAGGGACACAAAGTTATTGTGGAAAGACTCCTTGGGATGTTTCAGCACGTAGAAGAGCTCAGTGGCCCCGCCCTCAAAAATACTCCTGAAGTAGCGGGGGATCAACGTCCTACCGATGGCTGCAATACGAAGAACACAGGATTCGGTTACAAGGAAAACCCAATTACGAATGTGTTCCCTTCATTTCTATCTATGTTTAATCGTGCAAATCATTTTCAAATACATCAGGTGTTTTTGTGCTTCGGAAATCCGGTGTCAGAGCTAAATACACTAATATTACTACCAGACTTAGAGTCAAGTGTCTCAAAAATAAATAAATAAATAAAAACAGGATATTACTGTATCGCTTGGGTCCATCTTCCAGACAAAACGTGACTGTCAGCATTGCGTCATCTTCAAAAAACTCTGTAGTGAAGGCATCCCACCACAGATTGTCACAGTCCTGCTGAGAAAGACAAATAAACAGCAACGGAAGTATTATCATAATCCAAAATGACAACTTTAAGTGGATTAAGACTTCATTCAAATGGGCGGCGTGATTTGTATGCGCGTACACAAACAAGTTTGCGCTAATCTTATTTTTCACTTTAGCTAAAGAAAATAAGACGTTCTGTCACTAATATTTAAATGCATGAATCACAGTCATAAAGTTGTTGTGGCAGCCGTTTCCTACCTCTGTCCAATTCTGTAGCCTTTTGTTAAGCTCAAATATTCTGTAGTCTGTTTGATTTCCATACGGCGTGTGCCTCCTGCAACACGACATACAATTACATATTTATGATGTTATCATATTTCGTATAATTAGAGAAGGACCAATGGGGCTGAATATATTCATTATTTATACTACAAGAACAACTACAAAAAAGTGGGCAGATAATATGAGTGAACAGAATTTATAAAAGCAAGGCAGAGTTTGTGAAGGCCTGCAATGGTTTATGACATGCGGCCAATTTTTACATGTTTTAAGGCTCTAGCGTTTGAGCAAATGCACTCTGCATTTAGAGCATGTTCACTGCCTTTAGAAAACAAATCGCCATAGAAAAGATTTTGTATATATTGGTTGTGTAATCAGGACAGTTCAAACAGTAAAACCAACTGCTTCCATATAATATACTCACCCAATTCCAGGTTCCATGTAAGAGGGGGGATACATTGGTGTTGGACTGCAATATAAAAAGCAATATGAAGACTAACGCATCATGGGTATATACACAATAAAACAGTTTCTGCAGAACAGGTTTGGTTGCCCAGTAATGGGGTAATTACTCCAAAGCCCTACAGATCAGCTCCGGATAGGTGTTAGCTAGACAAAACTATTACTCTGAATTAGATACTGGCCAATCTGAGCACCCATGCAGACTTAATGTGAACCAACAATCACAACTTGCGTTTCAAGACTCACCCCACATCTCTATCCAGCATTGCACCTGGGTGAAACGGAGGGAAGGCACTACCGTTGGGAGGCTCCTTTGGGGAGTACAGCTTGAACGACTTGGTCGAACAGCCTATAATACAAAAGACAGAAAACCGGTCCATTTAAAATTAATCCATTAAAAAAAACATACATTTTTTAAAATATGTTTATTAACACACATATACATTTAAAAGCCAACTTTTTTTCTTCTGCCAAGCACAAAAGTCTTCAAAATGTTTTGAAGAATGTTGGTAACCAAACAAAATCGGCACATATTGTCCTCCTTTTTATGGACTCAAACCCACAGAGACATTTTTATAGATATCCTTTGTGTTCCACAGAAAAGATAAAGTCACACAGGCTTGAAAAAAAACATGAGGAATTTTCATTTTCGTGTGAATTATTCCTTCAAATAAGACAACATTTGTGTCTCATTCTTGATCTTTCTGTAACATCAATAATTTGGAAGTATAAGGCACTGTTTTACTCCACCCCACCCCCAACAAGACACTATTATTTCCCTTTAGTTTACACATAGCCCATCCCCCATTCAGTTTGTAGGATTTACCATCCTAAAACCAAGGCTAGGCCCAATCTAATGTACAGTTAACTTTTATATATTACCGTTACCATTATAAACATTATATACTGTGACTACAAATGTCAGGTTGGCCTACTCATAAGCTGGAAAAGGCAGATCTGTATGTGACCGTGCAAGCTTATTTTCCAGTCTCATACATCACTTTCTCAATGGCCATTATCAGTCACCTAATTCTCATATCACAAAACGACTAATGCATTAAAAAGCTACTTCATACTCCATAGACAGCAATGCTGTGACAGAAAGAACATATACTATATACGTCTCTACAGAAACAACGTGCCGATTACCAATATCCACCATATTTAAACACTGCTATTAATGGTGTATATAGAGTAATAATAGTGTATAGTATAATCTTTAATAACTATTCCAAATGCGATTATGGGAACCTCATATAACAAAAAACTGTATTGTAAACTTTTACCACCACGTTAACGACGGACAGTCAAACCTGGTAAACGTGTGCTGACTGTTCAAAGCGTGTGCACGTTTGTGCTAAACTACTACTACTATGTAGCATTTTAAAAGTATGTCCCCTAAACCACTATTACCAGATTTAGCGCTTAATTATCAGTATGCGTCGCATTAAATGGTTATTTTCCGCACGTGACCTCAAACAAGCCGAAATATTTGATTCAACTGCCCAACTTGATAGCCTAGCTTAGCTAGGCCACGCTGCTCTCGCAACAGCAGGCAAGCAAGGCCTTGCGCACGTTAACAGAGTAAACCGAGTAAACAGCATCGCCATAGCGACACGATTTAACGCGTTTCATATTTCAATTAAATGTTATAATGAAACACGTTTGCGCCACTTATCAAGCGCGCCAGATTCATCCGCACCTGCAGGGATCCGAGCGGGACTTCGACGCTCACTCTCCTCGGTCCTGTCGGCCGCTGTTGTTGAGGCGAGGTTTGCACCAGCGTTAACTTTTCTCTTTTAAGATCATTGCGCTGAGCAAACGAACGGTACGAAATGCAACTGCAACACGCTGTAGATGTTGTAAAAAGGGAATCCGACTCAAGGGCTAAAAGGGAAAAGTGCCCGTGCGACCCCTTTGTTCTTGCATACGAACAATGGCACAGACACGTCTTTCTCACCGTACAACCCCCTCAGCACTCACTGCCCCGCTGGAGCATAAATCCCTCCAACCAAATCCACCCCACCCCCAGACACGCTCAACGACTGCCTTTATCCCGCATTAGCAATGGCGGACTACGTGTTAATGAAAATGTAACGTGATTATATGAAAAATTTAACAGCACAGAGTAGATTAGATTAAACTATACTTTACTTTAACATACTTTACTTTAAGGTTCCATTCATTAACATTAGATAATGAATTTGCTAACATAAACTAACAATGAACACAATATTTTTAGAGCATTTATTCATCTTTGTTAACGCAAATACAATTTTTGTGAACATTTTGTGTTCATGTTAGTTCATTGTGCAACTTCTGACATTTTATATGTAAATGTCAGAAGTTGAAATTTGAAATTTACATTTCAGATGTAAATGTTACGATTAACCTTAAGATTAATAAATGCTGTACAAGTTAGGGCTAGGTAGTTAAATTAGGTAGTTAGCTAATGTTAATGACTAGCACCTTGTTACTACTTGTTACTAATAGTGTTACTATTGAAGTTTTCCAAGACGTAACTGTACTTGCTTGAAACGACACACCATGAATAAAGAGAGAGTCTACACAAAAGACCCAAACCATACAACCAAACACTCAACAATACAGAATGTGCCAATTAAACTGGTGGTAGGAAAGCATAAACTATAAAATGTTGGATATCCCATACAGTGTATTATTGCAATATAGATGAAGAAAATAAGACATTTTACATTTGATCATTACTTATTACTACAACTTCAACAAAATCGAGTGCTTAAAAAGTCATGTTAAAAGCACCTAAGATATACACACAGATTGCTGCCACAATATTTTTAAATAAATATAATTTAAAAAATGTAGTGTTCCATACTGTAATTGGCTGCACATTATTATTGGTTTATATGGCTATAAACCTCAGGTTACTTTCCAAGAGCTGAGTGTTCTTGAAGACCAACTCTAACCAAACATGCGTAAACCCACTAATCATGGTTTGGAGAAAGGTACGGTAGACCTCCAGAAACAGGACTTAGCTCAGCTGTCCCAAAGGGACTGTCTCTATAGCAATATCATACAAAACAGACTTTACTGAAAGTCCAGTGCCTTGTGACTTTCCTTATATTTTCACAAAATAAATGACAACTGATTTTTCATTTTGCGGTCAACTATTTGAATCTAAATTACATCATTTGGTTTTGAATGACAAAGATCATAACAGGTCAATCCAGGAAATGTGCTTTACGAGGAAATTTATGGTCACATTACACGGACTGTGGGCTAGATTCAACACATAATGAATTCACTACGGGCCGTGGGTCACATGCCGGCACGTGTCAGTTCTCTTTAAATGGACCGTCAACACACTTACATAAATTGGAACAACATTGCCCTCTAGTGTTAATAAATGGGCATAAACCCCAAGTCAGCCCAATCTTTCCAAAGAAACCATGAGCCATTATTCACAATTCAACTTTTAAGGAACCAACGACGATTATATAAATTAGCGTGTATGGTAAGGGTGACTTTATCTCAACATTATCTCAACAAAAATATTTGGCACAAATGAGTCATTCTCCAAAACACGTGAAATATGCCCTGGAAAGCAGTCAGGGTTCATTTGGATTTCACAACGACGTTAAACGCTGCATCCAGACACGCTGAACAAGACGATACGATTAAAGCTAAACTTCCACTAGGGCCTGAATTCATTTAGGAGCTTCACGGAGTTTTATGAATGTTTTTCATCCGCAGCACAGCAGTTCTTCTCATTTAAATGTGTCTGTGGGGAAAACGCTCCACTCGGCCACGGACGACAAAATCTCTCTCCCTGATGAGGCCCCTGCTTGGCTCTCGAGGCCCCAGAGGCTCTTTGTCATGCCGCTGTCTCGTCTCTCCCGAACACAAGCGCAGGAGGATCGCCGAGCCTCGCGTTCACCCATGCTGCTCGCAGCTACACGGCTGGCGGCGCGCGATAATGCTCTGGCGACAGACAACATATGTGAGAGTCATACTAACTACGGTGGAGGACTGACTGCAGTGCACATCATATCTAACGTCTGTCCCCGCTCAGAGAAACGCGTAGGAAAGAAATCAAATGTGCTTTTCGCCATTGATCTGCTGCACGTTTAAATTTTTAATGACATCTCTTAAATCGAACGCAACACTTTGCCATATACAGATATATGCAGATAGTATGGGGATAGTATGCAGCTATATTGGGAAATTTACAAAACAAACTAAAAATATTTCAAATCAGAATTAAATAAAAATAATCGAAACACATCTTTAAATGTTGTTGCCAGTATAGAGTAATATATATGTTCACTAATGATGTTAATGTCACTGGAATGTTTTTAATAAAAAATATAAAACAAGGTCTTTATAGTACTACAAACAAAATACATAAGAATAAAATGTAGAAATTGCATTAAGATTTTTATGTTTGTTGATATAAAACTAACAAATAATATCAAATAACTACATTAAGCACAAGCCATGTGAAAAAAAAATCACATTCACAAAGATTAAGCCGTCCGTTGAGTCAGTGAAACCTAAACACTAAAACAGCCTTTTTGAGGCAAGGGATGAAACCAAGTTGCAACCAGCCAAAAATGTGACCTAGCTTCAGACGTGACTCATCTAGACTACAACAAAGGACACAGTTTAAAAGCTGCCTTAGCACTGATTTTAAACAGATGATGAGGTTCTAATGTGACCCAGCAGGGAACTGCTTCTTTAGCTGTTTATATAGCCAGTTCCCTACAGGTGATTCCTCTTTCTTTCATTACAAACTCCTCATTACCGTCTAAAAGTCTTACATGCATTAGATTGCCAGAGACATACCCAACGCTAAGTAAACTCATTAGTCGATTAATTTGGCTGGTTGTTTTTATTTTCAAAGCACCCCTTTGATATCTCTGAAGTCGTTAAAATCACCAGAAAACATAAGTTGTGGCAAGATAAGATTCTGTATTCTGCAGTGCTAGCTTAGCGGTTTAAGATCTGGACTAGCAACCCCCATCGTCACTGAGCCAAACTCACTCCAATGGAATTGTGTCTGTAATACATGAACTGTAAGTCACTTTGGTTATTAAGGTGCCTGCTAAATGACTTACAACTAACTGTGGTATTTGTCTACTTTGTTGGCCAACACTCAATGCCATCAAACACAAGTGTCAGACTTTAAAAACCAGCAAGAATTATTTGATGAGAGAGCAGAGAAAAATCAATGAGCGGTAAAACACACTGAGGAAAACACATTTGCTGTCGCTGGGTATAAATCAGTTCAGGCACATTAGATGTTGCCTACATAAAGTAGAGGTACAGGGGCTATTGCGCGTGGGGTCCGCTGTAATCAGACTTACTGTTTCCCTTGGCAACAGCAGCCGAAGGGTTGGGTCACTGGAGTTTATTATGGTCTCAGGGCAGGAACCACTGAGCTGGATGATAAATGTGATACGCGAGGAAAACAGCTGATTCTCGTCTTCATCTTCACCCCCACAAGATACAAATTCCATGGCTGATATTTGTCATTCTTTGATACCCAGTTAAACAAGCCTTTAATTATCATCACAATTTAGTGGTGAGTGTGATTGCTGCTTGCTCATGCAAAATTCTACCATGTTAGAGATGATTGTCAGATCTCTAGTACATTGGTAAACGTCACCTGTTTTAATGTCCACCAACTGAAAAGCTACACAATTTGAAGTGTCATTCACAGTGTGTGGTGAGTTGTGTTAAATTTTAATACTTAGAGAAAGGCGTTTTTAAATACATCTGAAGTGTTACCAATTATTAGCAATGCCATAGCAAGCCCCAGTAACACATTTTTATTAATTTAGTAAAATAATATGTTCTTTGTGTTCAGATTCCGCATCGGTTTTTAGTGTGGCATGCAAAATGTTCTCATCTAATATTCCCTCACCATCACCGACACGTGACATTATGAGCACCAATATCCTAATGTTGCCACTGGCTGACAAGTTGAGAGGAGCTGATTTTCTGCACAGGAAGCCATTTTGTTTGAGCTCTGTGTAATGAGACAGATCTGCGCGGCTCCGAAGCAGCGGGTGAAGGGGGGGATGGTGCACGCACACGCACACACTCAAAACACAGGCACTATGAATCCAGCAGGGAAATTGTAAATCAGTAAAGCTTCTCTTGATTTGACAGACACACCCCACCTTTGCTCTTGGCTCCCGTGACCGTTGTGCAACTTAAAACAGGCTCGCTTTGTGCAGTTGCTATTTTTGCTTTGCTTAAAATGATGTCCTTTTAATCATGCGGTCATGTGACTTTTCGCATGAGGTAACGGCACACATGCTGACATTCAGCGGCTGTGGGTGCGAGGTGGATGTGAGAGCCGTTTAAATAGAGTGGATGCGTGCTGAAGTGGGCGGATGGAGCTTTTAGCGCCATGTAAATGGCTCACGTTTAAAAGCTTCGCCATGGGTTGTTATCTCGCTCAAACAAAGCTATAAAAGAGGCCATTAAAAGAAAGCAATGCACGTTCTGCACTATCCACCAATCCACACGGAAGATCACCGCAGCGCTATATGCGCAGCCCACATGACCGAAGGAATGTAAACAAACCAGACTTCAAATAAAAACCTGTGTCGAGGAGAGGGGCCTGCGCTGTAAGCAAAGACAGAGAGGGAGGCTGCGTCGTGATTCTGATAGACATGAACATCACAGGCAGGCTTTATGGAGCTCCTCTGACTTTTCCAAAACAGCACTCAGGGACCCCACACAAACGCAACAGCGTCTCTGTTTCTATCCCCTTTCCTCTCCGCTCCCTTTTCCCGCCTACCTCCACAAAAAAATAAAGGCAATCAGGACACACATCTGTGGAAATTTCCATGACTACGCTCATAAAAATGTACCCATGTGACTTGATTTTAAACAAATGTTACATGCCAAATTTTGGCTTGTTTATCAGTGGGGTTGCCGGAGAGGTTTTCATGGCTGGTTCCTGTGCTGATAAAAATCTTTCTTGAGAGCGTCTGAAGAAACTGCTTGCCTTGTGTTTGAGGCACAGAAACGATCCACACACCGGTTTGAACTTGCCTTTCGTGTAAAACCTCGTTTTTAATCTTTAATCGCACTGAGGGAGAGAACGGACATTACGTGGCAACTCAGCTCTGAAATGCATGTTTGGAACTTGGAAACTTCTGTTCACTGAACATAAGGACTCCATTAAAAATTTATTTAAGCGATCCTGAAACTTCCTTGTGAGAGAGATGTAGGGAAAGACCAGGTCAGAAACAAGGGTTCCTTGTGTCTACGAGCATAAATTAGTCCTCTTGATTTTGGAACTGGCACACATGAGTCTCCACAGCAAAGTCAACATAAGCTATGTTACACAGCTTCCAGAAAGCTGAAGCTACATTCTTGAGCACGCCCAATCAGCTATATCAGCTATAGATGTTTACTATCAGTGTTTCAGAAACCAAGATCTCAGGAGTTCAGTTTGCTGCAGATTTGGATGTTCTACCAAAAGGCAAAAGAACAGGGAAAGTGGCTTTGCAATTTCTGTGTAACTCCTAACAGTTACACGTGTCTCACAAGGTATATGACCAAAGTACAGTATCTCATGACATTTTTTTATACCGTCATTGATTCTGTCACTTAATTGTCACTTAACTTAATTGCATTTAATGATTTGAAGATTTCCTGTGAGGACACTTGCCGTTAGATCACCAGTGTGTAGAGTCACAGCTTGATTTAAACACCAAGGCCAGGGGTGCTAACACAGATTGCTGCACACCGGACATCATAAAGTCTAAAATTTGGCATTCCGCATCTACCAACTAAAAACTATTGTTGTAAACCATCCGGGGAATTATGTATGTGACTGATTGCGCAATTCCTTGGAAGTTCAAGATGTGCAAAAGACCAAAAGTATTCTGAGAATTCTAGACTAAAGTACCAAAGAAAATGGTACAAGAAGGAAAACAGAGAGAAAATGTTTTTCTAAATCTTCAGAAGTTAAGCTGCTAAAGCAGACAGCTTAAGTACAGCCTCGGCTTGTTGCTCTATGCAAAAGTACTTTAAGATGTGCGAACGAGGGCTGACGTCACACGAGAAGGAACGCACTCATACAACTATTTAAATGAATCAGAGAGGCTATTCAGGTCACAGTGACAGTCAGAAAATCACTGCTCTGAGAATGTCCCCAATGTCTCCTACAAACAACTGCAAGCCATTACATGTGAAATTAATCACACACATGAACCTATAAAACAAATAGCAATACAGGAATGCAAATGTTTCTTCCTTCTGATTTATTTAACATAGTCAAACCTTCCTAGTTCCCATAAACAGACCACAGATACAGTGGCCCAAAATAAGTGGCTCCAGATTACCAGTGCACAAGAGACCTTTCAGATAGCCTTCACTCTTTAATCCCCCCCCACCCCCGTTTTGCATGCAGTTTCGCAACTCCTGCCTGCGCAGAAGCGCTTCATGCAGAAGAGATTAGAGCTCTTACCTGGGCAAGCACAACCTCCAACAGACATCTTCTCACATGTTTGGCACCGCTCTTAATGAAATGGGGTTGTTCAGTCCACGCACTGTTCGCATGGGCTTCTTCTGGGAAACAGAAAGGGGAGGGGAGTCAGCAAGAGGAGGGCACAAAAATAAAAATGTAGAAACAAGAGCTCAGCGAGAAGCAGGAAGTAGGAATTCTGCTCCTGCTCGACACTGCGCCCAGCCTCATTAATATGCAAATTGAAATACTTGTGGGAGGGAGAAAATATGAGAGTGAGTGAGCCAGAGACGTCTGTGTGTGACAGATCAGAGGGGGGGGGGGTGACGGGGGGGCGAAAGCAACAGCCAATTTTGTCAAAGTGACCTGTGAGGCAGATTTTAGAGCACACCGGCCATGTAATGTTGTTCTTTATTCTGTAGACGTATTGTCTATTTTGTGCCCTGCGCTGCTAACGGTGATAAACAGAGGCAGTCAGAGCCCAGAGCTCAGAGTCATTACTGCGTAGTGAAGCTACGACACACTGCATAAACACACACGGGCGCATGTAAACGTACAGCCTGCCTGCTGCGCAGCTCACCCCCGCACGAACCCTGAACCTAACCCTACACCTAACCCATATTAAGTACGGGTAGTTACCAGTATTTTGTTGGGTAAGTACACAGTAAGTGCATGTACTGTAAAATAAGTGCAACAGTATCCTCCGCCATTTACACATACTGACAAGAAAATGGTTCTGCTTACACACAGTTTATATTAAAAATGCAAAGCCTACCTGGAGCACCAGGACATTGGGGAAACAGCCTAGTAAGAAGTGTCTAATTGTGTCCACAAACAAGTTCTTAAACTAGCTCATCATTTCACAGAACACAGAAAACAATGTCACCTCCAGTGTAGTGGTTGTCGCCTATTACTTTGAATTGAAATAAATCCTGCACATGGGTTTGGTTGCCTTCCTTTTTCTCTCCCTGTTCTGGAGCTCAGAGCAATAGAATCATTGGCTTTCTCTCAGTCCCGGAGGACACAGAAAGGTCCCTGTCCACATGGCACCCGCGCCGTGTCAGCCCTGCGATCAATCCAACGCCTCCCTCGCTTTATCCAGCTCTCCCTTCTCAAAGCCTCTCCCTCCAGTGGGCTGTGCTTCTAACTACCAGATCTCACACACCACTGGTCCTTCACATCTCCCGTCAAACCATCTGACAGCTCCAGAGGGGGAGTGAGCACTCAAAGGTTGAGAACAACCTCTTGATTTCACAGGCTCTCATCCAGCGTTTCTAGGGGTACAAGGTGTCGCTTTCATCATATCACTGTTGATGCATGTCATCTGTCACTCAAAATCAATACAATGATATAAGACCATTTTTTCGAACATGGGCACAGACTACGGTTTGGTTCCATAATAATTTACCTTTAAAACGCTGCTGGTAAACTCCAAATTTGATTTACTTTTACAGCCAAGAGGAGCTGCGGTCTACAACACAGTGAGCAAAGAACAAAGAGAGCCGCTCCGCAGAGAATAATTTCACATGAAGAGGTTTCTCCACACGGCTATTGAGGCATTGTGGGAAACGGCTTTTTGTTTTCCTGAGCTGCAGATTGGCTTTGAAGCCCTCAGCCTCGGGAGATGTTCTTCACCGCAGACTGCACAATCAGGTCTCTCTCACTTTCACTCACACGTTCACACACTCCGACTCGCAGCTGCACTGAACACAAAGATGATCCCTCTTCTGTCTCTCCCGCGCTCTCTCTGACACACACACACACGGCAGTGTGGAAGCATTGTCGAACAGTCAATGTTTACCTGCATGTGCTGACACACACACTCACCTTCCCTCGCAGTCACAACAATGTCCCCGCTGTTGCTGTGCTGTCAGGAAACAACAGAGAACAAGGATCCATAATCAACCCTTCATTCAATTAACTGCATGATAACAAAACCCAGAATATTCAGTCTCCAGGGTATTCGCATCACATTGTGTCAGTTCAAGCGAGCTTGACTTCATCCCAGTAAAATTTGGCACACAACCGCACACAGATTAATGCAATCCAGTTAACATTCTTTAGTCCCAACAGCCTCACCACATTTTACCTCTTCAGAGTCTGTGCTGTTTGTGGCAGTCGAGCTCTGTGTACTGATGTGCTTGAGCTGGGCCAATAAGCCCTAAAAAGCATGGGCAGAGAGAAAAAAAGAGAGAGAAAGAGAGAATTTAGAGGAGAGCAAAAGGAAGAGGCGGGAGAGATCCACTGGAATAAATATGACGCAGAGCCAGAGTAACTTCTCCAGCCCGCTGTACCCAGCTAGGGCACTGTCACCATGGCAACGGCAGAGCAGCGATAGCTCGCCGGGGCACACAAGGCACGGCATTATTCTGTCTCTCACTCACTGGAAATACACAGTTCCACTCAGGCAGGCAGGCACGTAGGCAGGCAGGAGAGCAGGCAGGCAGACGGGCGCCTTGTATTCAATTAACTCTTCTGATTCTGCGGCCCCAGAGCTCAGCCACTTGTGACCTGCTACATGTACAGACACTGTTTAACACCAACATTTTTTTGAGAGGGAGCCAAAAGGGTCACAAATCACAAATCAACAACTTCCACTGTCTTGCGCAAAATGATTTTATTATTTTTTTATTAGCAGTAAAAACAAGGGGTCAAGGTTTGGTCTCATGTAGCCAGACCTTTGGCTAAAAGGCAAAAAGTCTGATTCATATTGCCTTTATTCTGGCCTACTTAGACTACTGCCTTTATCTCTTGAAGTTACATAACGTCAGCCAAACAGATTAGAGCTTGGGAGGTAAATATCATGTCAGTAAACAATTTAAATTCTTTGCCTCCAAGAACTTAGTCCTAGATACATTCTTTAAACGAATCACCTGAACCATATGCTACCAACAATGCTGTGTGATTGTTAGGACATGTTAGGACACCCTAACATGTTGTTTTCTCATAATGATGGCACCACTAACAACCTGTTCATAGTTAACACCATAGACACCATAGACAGTTAACAGCCAGAAGAATGTCCACACGTTATAATAGGCTTCGTCCTAATTAGCTGTGAAGCAATATAAAAATCTCCACCCAGTGGGCTGACCGCAGCGTCACTTATCTTAAGTGATCCGTTCACCATAATTTGCTTACTAAGGAAAATAATACCACGTTTTATAATACAGCTCCGGCCAACAAAAATATTAGCTCTTTTTCTGTCCTTTTCTGCTTCGAGTGGTTCTGGTTCTTGCCAAAAATCAAAGCTGAATAATGACACAGTCAGCAAGAATGGTGAGGAACAGTGAATGCCAAGTGACTCCGGTCTCAACCAGTCTCAGCAGAACCTCCCCAGCATTGCAGCGGCTATTCTGATGATGAGAGCCACACAATAGAAGGTGACCCACTTACTGTGCTTCATCCTTCAGCAGCTTGTTGTCTCCAAATACACTCTGGCCTATTTTCAACAGCTATCCGTGCATGACACGTGTCATGGGCAGAATGTGTTTTGTAGACTGCGGATCGAAAGGATCTGGTGCGGATGTAATGCTCAACCACAATAAGGCAAAATAACAGCGCGAGAAAGTTCACCATGAAAAGAGAACTAATCTCTGAAGGTCTTCCTGGAACCAAACGCATTACGTCAATCTTAACAAAAGGCATCAGATACGGAGTAAAAATACCTTCATGCACAAATCTGCACGAACTTCATCAGGTGCTGTAGTGACTGTATGATCTAGTGGGGGACAAAGTGATAATACTTTCATTGTGCTGAGCCGGACGGCAGCATATGCTGGACATTAGCTTGAGCAATTCAGTCAGCATGTTTGACTATAACTCAGAACAGACAGGAACCTATAAGCATGTGCACTTCAGAAAGTCAATAGGAAACAACCATTACATTTGGATTGGGGAAGATACAAACGTTCCAAGCCAAGCAAGCTTTATATACACACGCATGCCTGACTGATCCAATCAAACGTTAAGGCAGCAAATTGGCAGGTCACTTCTACATGGAAGGGGAAAACGTCTCAGTAGCTCTGCATTATTTAGTCTACTTGCACAAGTAGATGTCTAAACAGTGTCATAAGGTATACATCTAATTAACTGAAGTACATTTTAGACGACTGAATTGATTGCCTCTATCACCGAAATCAAACGCGGTGTCTTGGAGGGAATGTTGACAAAGAGAAGAGCTGGCAGCAAAAACAGAAGCTTTATCATCCTGCTTGTGGAGGCTGTCAGGACAGAAGGTCAAAAAATAAATGGAAAATCTAGTTTTATCTTCTGATGTCAAGAATGATGCCCGTTTACTGTCACATTGCTAGTCGATGCTAGCCTGACAGTTTTGGAAGTCTTACGAATGTCAAATAGTTTAAATTAGTTTAACACGGAATGCTTTAAGACTTTGGCTCAATACAGTTTCTCAATTCCTCTGACAAGAATTCATAGACAAGTTTGTTGTTTTACCCATAACAAAGGTTTTAATTCAAACAGAGAAACATAAACATGTCAAAAAATGTCTGGTCAAATCTAACACAGCATTACGTTTGTTGTAGTCAAAATAACTTGACTAAAAATAAAGTTGAGTTTATTCGGAAATATGTTTAAAGAAGAAACTTAAATATCTAGCAACTTCAGACCATCATTAATTTGGGCCTTAAGGTTAAATAAAGAACTGCTGTGGTGGTATTTTGTTTGAAAACACTTCTGTGTCGTTACCGAGGTTCGACCGTTGATTAGCATGAAGTCACGTGGTGATGGAATTTGTATGAACAAACACTTGTGGAATCTTTTAGTCAAAGCTTCACACCATTTCCTCCATAGATATGTGGTTCAGTTCATTCTAGGTAGTAAGCAGAGTGTAACTGGCCTTTTTGTCCTCCATCTAGTCCATTTCTGTTGCATCAAGCGCTGTGAGAAATTTCTGGCACTTAGCGATGAGGACATTAATGGCCTCAGTAACCAGGACTTCAGGAGGCAGGATCCCTGTAGACTCCACTGAGACTGAAGGGAAAACACAAGAAAACTGTCATTTATAATGTCATTCCAGAATAACCAATGAACAGCCATGTTCCTCGCTGTGAACATACATATAAAATGATCCCGCACTCTTCCGAGTTTCACCAAGTTCTTCAAGTCGTCGTGTCGGAGAACTTCCCTGCTGGATGTGTCCAAACGGCTGTTGACCACCTTTGCCACTTGTTTGCCTGAAATTCGTGATCAGTTTTAATACCACGCCATGTGCATCTTCCATCACAATAAGCAATATGAAGACTGCTTGTCCTACCATTAACATTCTCCAGTTCAATAACTCCAGGGGAGAAGCAGCGCTTTAACCTCTCCGCCTTCTCCCCCTCAATGGTCTCTAATAATGTGATCTCAGGAAGGAGTCTGTAACTTGCGGTGGCCACTGGAGAAAACTTTGCATGATCCTTTCCTGTGAGGTGCCAATGAGTACATCTCATACAGTTAATCAATCAATCAATCAATCAATCAATTAATCCATAAATATGAACCGCACTTTGTTATTGTCTTGTAGTTCTAAAATAATGAAACCCTCTCTAACGTTATTTAATATAAAAAAGGTTTATCCATGCACAGTTTTTTTTAACTTGCATGCTTTTGTAATATTTAATCAAAAACATCATCCTTTCTTCCTTTTAAAACACGATCTCCTCTTTTGAGGTATGTCTCACCGCAAGGGCAGGTCTATATTGAAGGTCCAATGGCCAAGCAGTTTCTAATCCTTTAACTTTCATTTATCCAATCAATTCCTGAGGAATGAAATCAAGTCCCGCCCTTCATTTTTTCTTATTCCAAAAATCGTTTTACTCGAATGTGTGTCACCACAGGGAAGAATAGACCATCACAAAAAGCGTGTATTGTGACCTTACCTATTCCTTTAACACAGTGCATGACTATATCAAATTCATGGCCCGGCCGGAGCTGTGCCAGGAGAATATCATCATGCACAGGTCCAATCTTGGCATCTGCAAACACATCGGCCTGGTTTCCAAGTGGAACCCATTTAATGTCACCTGAGTACACTGAAACCAAACGCAAGAGGTCCATGAAGTACTGATAACGCTACAGTGATCTGTAACGTTTCATTGTGGTCAGAAAAGTGTCATCTATGTAAACTAACTTGATGCTTCAAGAAGTTCTACTGATACACTGGTGTGTTTGTGCAATCAAAATGTTAATTTTGGGTGAAAACATTATTGCATATGAGGTTATTGTTTAAAGGGGTCCATACCATTACAAACCAAAAACCTTGATCTTTTAAGATGAGAGCTTGGTGTACTATAAAAACATATTACATGTAACATAACTTACTTCCCAGTCCAAAAAATAATGGCAATTTGGCTATAAAAACAGCTTGTCTAAATTCTGTAACTTTCTATACACTATATGTGGCTTCTAAGATATATAACCACATACGACATATGAAGCCCATAATGAAGGGATAAAATACACATTACTCACCCATGTGATTGAGATATAATTCTTTGGGATCTGAAGAGTCTTTAGGTGCTCTAGGGTTCCTGGAGCATTTTACCTTCAGCTGAAGCTGAATTGTGTCAATTTCAGTGCCTTCCTGATCCTCTGATTAACGAGACAGACACAGCTAATGATTTTTAATGACCTCAGTTAGCGTTGACAGTTATGGTATCACAAGCTTTCATTAAACCGAACACCTTTAACTCACTCTTAAGTAAAAGCAAGTTCTCACCTGAATTCCTGTACTCAAAAAGACGAGGATCTGCTTTAATGGGCACAAGACCAAGTCTTTGGGCCAAAATCTCATCCTGAATAATAGATGTGTTGTTATAAATGAACACCTTTTCAATTGCCATTGTTGGGACCTAAATTGCCAAAAAAGACAAGTGTAGGTTAATGTTTGAAATTAGTAACATACAAATACAGTTCCTAAAACACATGACTACTACGTGAGGGCATGTTGTCGGTACAAAGCCCAATTATAAACACAAAACATTAACAAACACTAACTAGTAACAACGTTAATTTGTGCTATTGGACGTCTGAGTTACAAATACAGAACCCGTGTGACAACTAGCAACGGTCTCCTCTACATGAGAATGTGCTTGATCATTATAATAGCGGAAGTTTATGATATTATAAAATATAATCCATCAAACATACCTCAGCAAGTAATATACGACGAAATGAATTGGCTATGGCCGCGTCTATTCCGATCATATCGAACTCCAGCGTGGTGTCATCCGAATGAATAATATTTATCTTGAAATTCTGAAGGGTACAATTATACAGTGAACTATTGAAAGACTTACTTAGCAATCAGCGTGTTTGTCACTGGAGACAAAAACATTTTGCACACACCTGTTTAAATTTTTCCAAGTCCCACGTGTCATCGTAACCAGGGTAATTTCCAGGATAATCTGTTGTATGGACCTTTGTATGGTTGACGTACAAAAATAGATACATGTGTACATTTATCATTGAAGTCTTTAGAAGAAAACTGTATGACGTGCAGCCTTATAGAATTATCGAATCGTGAATAACTAACTGACCATAAATGTACATCCACGAAAACACACTATGAAAATTATATTATTCTATCGCAATGGCACAACTTACATTTTTTACGCCAAATTCACCCAATATTACTCGGTCGCGAACTTCATCCACGTTGCTCCTGGACGCCGCCATCTTTACTGTCATGCCTCCGTTGCGCCGCTAGAGAGCAGAACAAAATTGTCAAAACATTTCTGACTTTAATTCACGATTTCTGACTCTTGTCTGTTCTATGCATACATAGTTACTACAGTAAATAAATAGCATCTAAGCCATATAATGTGTTTCATAAAAGCATTTCATGACAATAGTATGTAGTTGTTAGTTTTTAAGTTACAAATCCTACAACTCTATTTAAAGTCCTTTTCTTGTCTTATCCCGTTTAAAAAGCAAACACCTGTCCGCATTATATACATATTTGTGAACTTTACTTGTTTGTGGTATATTTATGTATACATTTTAATTTATGCTTATATTATTTCATTTATTTACTTATTATTTTGTTGTGTTCTTTTATTTACAACATTTTTATTCTGTCTTTCGTTTGGTGACTTTTAAAAGCGTTGTTGTTGGTGTTGAGCGCGGGGACTTTTAACGTAGACTCATGACTGAATTTGCGCGCACACCGTGAAGGTGCAGAGAGAATAATAAAATGTTTCTAAACCTTGACCTGAATGAATTTTACGTGGTCTAGCTTGAGTGACTGCATACATATAGCCACAAACACCATCAAAAGACCAAACACGAGTTTTTGGAAGTTCTGCGGTTGTTTTAACAGCGCCGGTCTTTGCGTGGATTATGGACGGAATTGTGGAGGGTTTCGCGCATGTGTCCGATCAAACATGCACTTCCCTCAGTAAAGACGACCATAGCGAGAGAGAAAACCAATCTGACGACGAGGTACCACGTTAGATCAGTAGTTAAATTGTTATTACTGTATTGAAGTGACTTTTATCTATCTTATACAAACCTTACACCCTGCTTTATACGTGTATCAAGTTGACATTTAAAATATATCCCACAGTTAAGTTTCTATAACCGATATATCTGGAATATTTGTATGGCTTTTCTTGCATAATACATTATGACAACTTTCTTCTTTCGTAAAGCGCTCTCTGCCTCTCAGGGACTTTTATCCGTATATTCGTTGTGCCCTGTGCAATGGCTTTCTCATTGACGCCACTACCATCACAGAGTGTCTTCATACTTGTAAGTCTCTGTCATAAACCATCGTACCGATTTGGATGACACTTATTTAACTGGCCGATCTCCTCTTTCTCCTCTTACAGTTTGTAAGAGCTGCATAGTGAAGCATTTCTTTTGCAGCAACAGGTGTCCAAACTGTGCTATCGTAGTGCATCAGACACAGCCACTGTACAACATAAGGTAATTTTCTTATATACTGTACTCGTAAAGCAGACCGTTTCAGTTTAATATTATAACCACAATGTTGTTTACTAGTTCAGGGCTGCCACTAGAGATTTAGTCTAGCCCTTCTGTCTAAATACTGCTAGCTTGAACAACAATGGCCTCCCACGTGCCCTCAAGGGCCCTTAGGGATGCTTATATTCTTCAGTGTTTTATTACTGGCTGTTAAAGAGTCAAACATGTCTTTCCTGTTTCTTTTAGGCCCGATAGACAATTACAAGACATCGTTTTTAAGATGGTTCCATATTTGGAAGAAGGTGGGCAAAGTTTCACTTTAGTTTGTCTAAACCGGCTCCTACTGGGAGTAATTTTTCTGCGTTAAAGCTGCTGACAATAAATACATTTTCTTCTTTTAAGATGAAAGGTCACGGATATGTGAATTTTATAAAAAGAGAGGACTTGAGGTTCCAAAACCAGGTTTGTATACATTAAACTCAGTAATGTTTACTGAGGTTCTTCATTTTATGAATGTTGTGTATGTCATTTTACTACATAATAAAACAGACTATTGAATAGTGCTGTGAAAGAGTAATATGAGAGTCTGTTTATGATGCACTTCTCTCCCTTTTTCCCCCAGGGGGAGCAGAAGCAGCCCCAGTAAAGCTGCCTCAGAGACAGAAGAGAGACGTTCTGCCTTGGTCTGTTTTTACTATTCCTCCAGAGCTTGATGTGTCTCTCATGTTGGAGTTTTTGGGGTCAGTATAGTTTCCTGTATTTACACTAATCACAACATAACCGTTTGCTCTACCCCTAAAACAGCTTTCGTTTATGGCTGACATCACAAAGCCCTTTAATTTTCTTACTGTATTGTGCTATACTGTATTGTGCTATTGATACCATGCCTAGTCAGCTGCCCTGGTCGATTCTGTTATGAAACGCACACTTTTTTATTTAATCACTCCTGATTGAAAAGAAACATCAAGTCTTACCGTACAGCCTTTCCCTCGTTTCTTACTGGAAAACATTCTACAGTATAAAGAAAACTGGGTTGTGAATGCCGGTTCTCTTTACCTAAAACGTCAATTATGTGTATGACACCACAAGATGGAGCTAATCTATCAAAAACCAAAGCCATTGTTTCTGCATTTGTTATTAAGGAGACAAAGGAACTGTGTTTTGTTTATCAATCTGTTATTCTACATCTCTTTGATTTGCAGAGCTGAAGCGGGCATTTCAAATTACAAGGTAACGTTCACATTTTGTCAGTAGTTAATAGTTGATGTTTTAAGGTTATAACTACTTTGTTCTATATCTATTCATAAATTATGTTAGTTGGATATACCATAAATGTAGAAAATAATTGAAAACACATTGCAATATTAGAGTTATTATCTCAGTTGTACATGGAAATGTGATGTAGGGTGCTTTGTCTTTTTAAAAGTTATGTTTTTAAAGTTATGTTTTTTTGCTGCAAGCCCCTTGAAAGGAAGTATGTGCGGGTGTCAGGAGAGGCCACCATCCGTCATGTGGAGCTCTTTATCAGGAGAAAGATGAATGTGAGCCCCAATTACAAGGTGAAACGCAGAGGCATTTTATTTCTCCTTTATTCTTAATCATGCAGTGTTTTTACCTCGCACCCTCTGGTGCACATCATAAAGCGTTCTCTGCAGCACCAAGGATAACATTCAACCTGTTGAGAAGGTTGTTTTTCATTTATCTGAGGTGTAAATCCTGATCAGATCAGCCAGAGTTCTGCCAGTGGCTGAGGAAGTGTACAGTGGACTCACCCCTGCTGTGTCAGACTCTCAATAATTCAAACTGACAGCACTGGTAAAATAAATCAGACACTCTTATCGTTGAAGAATGAGATGCCGAGTCATTTATGTAAAATATAACCTTTCAGATTTCTTTGCCTTGTTTTACATTTACATTTGAGACGCTTATTCCAAAGTGACTTCACATTACAGTCAAAATACACTTTAAATCAGTTTGTGTTCTCCGTAGGAATCACAACCATGATTTTGCTGTTGCTTCTGTTACGCTTTACCAATGGAGCTGCAGTCTTAATTCAGCCAGATTAATCCCTCTTTAGAAACAGCCGTTGATGTTTCCAGCATGAGGTCATGCAGAAAAGCGTTTATCGAAATTATCCTTTTCTCTCTCAGCACTTCTGTGGCTCTCTGTCACACTTCACAATCTGGCCACGTTGCTGTTTAATTAGTTTTCTCCTAATCCTAATTCTGTGAAAGGATTCGAGTTTTTAAAAAGGACCACAGCTCAGTCAAGCATAAAAATAGATGTCTGCAGTTTGAAAAGAACAATCTAAAGCTCAGTTATTTACATTAATGTTATTCAACTGTAACTACTGCAGGCTGAGACAGCTGCCTTTGGTTTAAAGCAGATTCTTGCATTAAAATTCAGACAACTTGGTCTTCCAAATATGGCATATGGGCACATGCAAATTGCACGTTGTCAAGCTAAATGGTTGTACCTGGATTACTGGCTTAAGGTATTTTCCTGGCACCCAATCACTCAGTTGTGATTAGCTAAAAGGTATGTGGCCAGCCATGGAAACCTATATATAGTGGTGGGGATATAAAGGAATAAATGTGGAAGTTGGGAAGTCTGGGAAATAGTGGTGGGGATATAAAGGAATAAATGTGGAAGTTGGAAAGTCTGGGAAACAGTGGTGGGGAAATGTAAATGGTTAAAGCAGAACTTGACCTACACGGTTATGCTATGGAACCATTTTATATATTTTTTGATTTAAGAAATGACTCCGCGTACCCTAGCAACTGCATAACAAGTTTTGGATAGGCAAGCCTACCATTTTCCTCAGACATTGTTTAGTTGTTGGCAAAAGCTTTATACACGTAAATGTATGCAAATCTGTCATTTTTATGTACATGAATATTATGCATTAACATTGGAGTTATTTTGTAGCAGCATTACAGTTAATGATTTCCTCTTTTTGCAGGTTGATGTTGTATGTGGAGAGCAGCTCCTTGAGCAGTACCAGTCTTTGAGAGAGATTTGTAACACCCTCGGCAAACATGCATTGCAGGTGGGTGTGCAGCAACTCATTATTACCCTTCACCTTACATAAGAATACAGTTCATGACCTTCTAGCCTATATACAGAGTTGACACAGAAGATAATGGTTATGATTTGTGGATGTTGAAAGTCAATAACAGTTGCAGCGAGATGTTTGAGGCAGACCCAGCCCCCCTCAGCCTGTTGCAAGCTGATAATGAGTGTGAACTACAGGCGCCTCATTTAGTTCCTGTCTTACTCTCTTCACACAGCATTACATGATTAGAGCCTCGCCAACAGTCTTTAGTGTTGATATCTCCAAAAATAGCATTTTTACCACCCATATTTTCTGTGATTTCATTTGAATGAAGGATTTTGATCTGTTACTTTAAATTTGATTTTTATTAAGCATAATTCTTTGGGGGAGAGAGAGACAGGGGTCAACGCACTGTGTTTTGGAGCAGCATGAAATCAATATTATACTGTTGAATTCATTCTATATTGATTGTAGAATTTTCTAAAATCTTTCGTAATCAGATATTACAGTGGTCAGTCAGAAGTCAGTGTGTAATTTTTTGTGGTTCTGCATACCCACATGTGTATTTCTTTCAGGATGGGATGTTGGTTTTACATTTTGGACTTGTGCTGCCAACCCAGTGAGAAGAGAAACTACAGATAGACCAGCTACTGTGAACACTGTGAACTACAGTAAAATATCGGTTTCATTGCAGGGGCTAAACTGATTATCCTATGCAAAGATGTTTTGTTGTACTAGTTTTTGTTGCTTGATGTTTGAAAAGCAAAAGGTTACCAGCATTGGTTCAGCAAATGCACTAAAAGTTCAGCACTGTGAGTTATTTACACTAAATACCGTCTGAGAAAAAAACAAACATTTGTTATAATTTACACACCCTTTACTGTGGATGCTGTTTTATACTTCTGTTAATGTTGCAGAAAAACGGAGGCAGCGATTTTACTCCTTATCTTGGAGGATTTGGTATTTAAGATGTTTTTTTTTGCTGGAATTTTATTGTTTGTGTGACAGTTTGGGGTTAAATGCATTGTGCTTTAACATACAAATGGTCAATTTGTGATTTAAGAAAATAAGATTTGAACAATGTATCGTCTTTGTAAAATGAAATTTATTTACAGTGTCAGGAAATGACTTTTTGGTTTCATTGTATAAGAGTATATGAAATGGATATAAGTTTGGTTATAAGTATATGAAAAATAAAATGGTTCATTCGGTTAATTGTCGTCTTCATTCAGCTGTTTTTGGGGTGATTTTAGGGGTTCTTTTCTCTGGAATAAATGCAAGTATATGCTTGGCCATATGTGTATCATTACATATGTATGACATGCAAATATGACACACCTATTTCCATTTAGACACCTTTTCAGTTTGCAAACGTTTTATCCCAGTGTAGTTCACTGTGAGACCGTCTTCTTGTCTACATTGAAGATCACATTTCCATAAATGTTACAAAGCGCTATTCACCTCAAGCAATTCTAATCACCTTTAGGAAGTTCTTTGTTAAAGCTATTATCAATAAATGCTCTGGAGAGCGAGGTTTACAAACAGAGTAAGAGGGGGGTTGAGACATAGACTGCACGCAGACCCAGAGGGACACTACAGTCTGTTGAAAATGGTTTCCAGGGGAACCGCCTCCACCCCAAATATACCAGTTTAATCAGTATTAAGTAATGTGTAGGGTCATACTTACACACCTGTTCAAACTGAAGTCCAGTAGAGCTTTAATTTGGTTTAAGTTTTAATGTTCTGAAAGTGGTAATATACCTTGATCGTGTTTAATTCACTGTATCTCTACTGTGCTGTATGTATGACTTTTGCTGTCTGGTCCATTTTCGTTTCACCTTACTCATCTAAATTTTAGATTAGAGAAGCCTTGGTGATGATAAAGGGAATTTACGGTCTAGATGACCTTTATCCAATGGGATGATCTTGAAAGGGCATTTTCAGTGAAGTACTGTCATTCAGTTGAACACAAAGCAAAGGCTGTGTGGAGGGGGTGGGGCGATCTATCAGATCTCAACCTTAAAACGTACTTAAAATATTATATTAAGTACACAATATTGTGTATAAAAGCTGTAACAACAAAGTATATAAATGCTCAAAAAGCACTAGACTTACTCTAAATGAAACATAGGGGAATTATTTTATTTTATGCCCTGAATGTTTTTGGTGAGTTTTAGAACATAGAAAGAACCTTTAAATGACAAGTTTGTGATACATTTGTGTTTATTGTTTATGTTGGAGAGAACGAAAACAGCAAGACATATATGAACAAACATTAAAATTACATGAATACATTTAAAAACATTTTAGTTACTGCTGTTGGTGTGCTTAAGGCATACACGTGGTACTGATTCAGTTAGATTCAGTAGTTTGGTCCCTTTTTAGAAATATGCCATAATGCTTACCAACAGGCCTTGTGTTTTACTACTACGTGTTAATTTGACCTAAAATCATTGAAACATTAGAGGTTATGGTGGCTAAATCTCACTCATCTTCCATATTAAGGTCTAAAATCCTAAAATCATTACCAGTACTAAAATACTATCCCTGAAGCTACAGTAGTACGGAAATATTTGAGGCAGTAGTTCTTAGTGTGAAACCAGCAATTTGTAGATATTATTTTTTAAAGCACTATGTCACAGTGACAATATTTTAACCATAACTAATAGCAGCGTTTACGGTGCCCACCATTAAGACTGACATCACAAAATGACGGTAACAGTGTGTTACTGGTGAAATATAACTAAAGGATGTTCTCAATCATATTATTTAACAGGCTGAATTTGAACCTTCTAGTTAGAATTGACTTCAGCTTTATCACTCTTTTCCGCCTGCTTAATAACAGCGGTGTCTTCGCTGTTTTCATCCCGCTTGGCGGCCGGCTTGGGTTTGGATGGTATCTCTTCCTCTTTCTCTTTTTTGGGATTGCGAGTTGAGGTTAAAGCAGGGTGACTCTGATACCCATAGCTAATGCTGGGAATGCTGGAGAAAGACAGGCCAGAACTAAAATGGGTTTCCTCACCTTCCAGCAGTTTCCTGTGAGGACAAATACTGATTAGTTCTTTTTATAGACTCATAGATTGAAAGGAATTCATTATGCGCTCGTCTATCAGTTTTGGTGCTGTACCTGTATGCTGCTATTTCAATATCTAGCGCCATCTTGACATTCAGAAGTTCCTGGTACTCTCTGAGGTGATGGGCCATTTCACTCTTGGTGTTTCTAAGCTCCAGGTCCAGCTGCCCGATTGTTTCCTGTTTAATGGCATTGAAAACAAACATTATTTTAACAGCAGTCTAACATATTATACAATGTCCATCATAAGATGCAGCTTCTATTTAAAGAAATGCTTTGCATGACGCTAGCTTATTTGTTTGCTTGCTGCACTCGACCACCTCACTGGATTAGTGAGTATTAATATACTGGACCTAAAATATACTGTCTTGGTTTAAAAAAGCCGATCTGAATACTCGCAGCAATAGAACCAGAGACGCTAATCTGATTTACAATGACCATGTTCTTCCATTAAAAGTTGAGATATTATAGATCATGCAGAAATTAATATGGTATTTTATGTGGCCTTAAATGTTCATATTTGAAAAGTGATTCTATTATAGCAAAATAAACATAAACAGGATTTTTTTTTACACCAAATGACCGTGACCTTGCGGAAGCCAGCCTCGCAAAATCCTCTTTATCAAGAGACGCTTCTTAGTGGAATTAACCTCGGCCACCTCTCGCGCGATTAGTTCAGCACCATGGACAGAGACCTCCGAGCTAATTTCGCTTATTTAAATGTAATGAATTACATTCA
This sequence comes from Botia almorhae, assembly GCA_036877575.1. Classification (NCBI taxonomy): domain Eukaryota; kingdom Metazoa; phylum Chordata; class Actinopteri; order Cypriniformes; family Botiidae; genus Botia; species Botia almorhae. The sequence goes on along the minus strand of JAZGTJ010000189.1, from coordinate 155,194 downwards.
AAAGTGATTAGGCCGCTGTACACAATCACAGTGGACGCTTCAGCCATAATAAGTGAATAGACATAAACCTCAATACATTATTGTTTGAAGTAAAGCATGCGCTTACCTGATAACCTGTGACCTCGGCATTGTGTGCATCCTCCAGCTCGTGGATCTGTCGTTCAAGCGATTCGTTTGTGCCTCTTAAGGTTTCAGTTTCGATGGTTTTAGACTGTAGTTGTCTTCTGTAGTCATTGATTTCCTCTCTCGTGGCTCTCATCGCCTCGTTGGTCCTGGTGGCTTGTTCGTTCAGACTGGCGAACTTTGATTTGTACCATTCTTCGGCAGACTGTTGGTTTTTAGACGCAAGGACTTCGTACTGGCCACGGATCTCTTTGAGGGCCGAGGTGAGATCAGGCTTAGACATCTCCACTTCCACAGATATCTGGGCGGCCTGCATCATGTTCGTCAGCTCCGCTACCTCTTCCTCATGCACCTTTCTTAGAAAATTGATCTCGTCCAACAGGGACTCCAGCCTCCTCTCCAGGTCCACTCGCACCATGGTGGCATCATCCACGTCCTTCTTGTAGGATCTGAGGGTCTGCTCAGCCTCTTCTCGTGCTCTGATCTCCTCCTCAAACTTGCTTCTAAGTTTCTGCAAGTCTTCTTCTATATTGTCTCGTTCGATGAGAATATGAGACTTTTCACCGTTCACTTCATCCAGCTGGGCGCGCAGGTCTCTGATCTCTTGCTGGTAGAGTTCAGCCAGTCTAGACGGCTCGTTCTGCCTCTGGCGCAGAGTCGTAAGTTCGGTCTCCAGCATTTTATTGTGCTGTTCCAGATTGCGCACTTTCTCAATAAACATTGCGAATCGGTCGTTGAGACCCTGCAGTTGTTCCTTTTCATTGGTTCGAATGATTTTAAACTCGTTGTTTACCACAGATGTTTGCGAGAGATCCACGGTGTCGAAATGGACCGGCGAGAACGAAGAGGACCGGGCCGATCGCTTGAAAAACCCCGCGTGAGATGCGCTGCTGCGGGACTGAGACCTGAAACCGCTGGAAGACACGGGACTCCGTGAGGAGACATTGCTTATTCTAGATGGGGAACCCGTAAAGCGAGGGGTTTCCCCGAATATCCTTCTATAGGACGAAGAAATGTACTGGTCTGACCCGTAGCTCATCTTTGTAATAGCTAAGGGAGTCTAAAAATGGGTGTGCATCTCTTTATATACCCGGCGGACGGTCCCATTCAACAGCGTGTCGTGTTCCCTCTGGTGGTGACAAACACGATTATAATAACATTCAAAGCTTTAAATTCATTGATCTAGTGTATTGATTTCAAACAGGATTGACAACATTTACGCATTGATACATTAAACAAGACCCGACCCGTCGTCAACAGCTATGTGATGGAACTTTCCGGGTTTGCGCAGTGCTGACTGGACCCGAAGTTCAACATTTAAATCGATTATTTAGTCTTGGTTCAACATCTTTACGTTTTGGATGTATTTAGGACTTATAATATTCTTTAAATATTGTTAGCTGTCTATCTCCCCGTCACAAACACACCTCAATTGCAACTTAAAATTTAAATTTAAACTTTTTATACCTAATAGAGTATTTTTAATAATATAGTCTGTATGTCTTAATATATTTTTACTTTCATTTTCTACGTCTATAATAAAATCTCGTTTAAAGGATATTTATAGATAACTTCACTGACACATTTTGCGTTTCTTACAAATGTAAGAAGCATTTCTTACAGAAATACTTGCAAATGTAGTTTAAAACGGAATGTGCGTTTTATTTTTCATATATTTTATACTGTATACTTTTACATCTTCTGATATAAACAGATATTCGTGTAAATTATAAAATATCCTAAAACAATAAATTGGTACATTTGAAACAGGGTCAAAGTTGATAACCAGGAGATGGCAGTATTTTTCTTCTAATGCAATTTTTTCCCCCACACAGTTTTGGTGGTCCATTGATTTCGTCTTAATTCTGACCATTCACACTGCGCACTACAAAATGCGATAAAACTACAGGAATCCTAATTCACTGTAATCCTAAAGTGAAGTCTATGCCACTGTAGATGTTCCATGCACCTTTACATTTATTCATGTACTTTTATAATGAATATGCTGTGGCTGCGCATGCGCAGTATCCAGATAGCGCAGCGCTGCAGTTGTTGAGCACTAAAGGCGAGGTAGGTAGATACTGCACGGAGATTATAGGCGTAACAACAAAAACTAGCTGTCCTATACATCGTTGCAGAAGAAGTGCTCATATTAACATTATATTAACAGTCGTAAATAAGTTTCCATCATTGAATGCATTCGTTTCCGGTTGCTCAAAAGTAAAGGAATGTCAGTTAGCCGATGTGCTAACTTTACAATAACGGAACTGCATAAGCAAGAGTAAAGGTTTGCTTACATTAATGTTTAAATTTTTCAAAACACCTGTACAGTTGTTTAAATATGATTGTCTGGGCTTTACGCTTTGCGAGTTAGTGTCTATCAGTGTCTATTAGTGTCTATCCGCGTGCATCAGAATTGCCTATTCTCGCCTGTCAAACAGATGTCTGCCCGACGCATCTGTATTTATAAACACTGAATTACAATTTAGTACTAACATGCAGCTTTTCCATAGACCGTTGTTTTAAAACACTGCGTTTTAGATTTTGGTAAATTCTTTGCCTGATCAACTTTCCATTAAGCCCTGTTCCAAAAATGAAAAACAAAACTTGAAACATTTTCTTTCCGTTTATACACATTGTGTTTCATGTAGTTTGCTGCCTTATGTGTTTGTTCTTGTTTTCATTGATGTTTATGTTTCAGAGAGGAAATATGTTTCACTGACTTTATAAAGAATTAAAAATAATGTAGTGGAAGCGATGTGATGCACACGGCAGAGATTCAGTTTAATTGCTGTATATGTTTCATCTTTTGTTGTTTTTTTATGTTTTTGAATAGTATTTGCAGGGGCACGCTGAGCTGTTATGCAATAATGCAACTGGGTGAAAATTTAACCTTTGAGATACTAAACAAGATCTGTGTATATTCAGATTGATTATGTCTTCCATTTTATTTCTACGTTTTTAATCATTTAGAGACAATAAAATAAACAGCCACATTCAGTATTATGTGCTTTGTAGAGTAATTGTAGCGTGTGTATTTTTCTCAGACACATAACAGTTAAAGATGACAACGTCTTGGAGTGATCGTCTCCAGAATTATGCTGATCTTCCGGCAAACATGGACGGTTTATCAATGAAGAAGTACAGAAGAGAGGTGCATCACAGGTAATGATACAGTTGACATGGTTTTTGAGCCGTTGTCATTATATCAGTTGCTGCTGGAGCTAAACTAATCTCTTGATGCACAAGCATTTGAATATTTCTTACCTCAAGGCTAATCTCAAGGCTAATTGTTACACATGAAGCTGAACCCCTCACCTATTTTATGCCTTGATAACATATTCACGCAGGAAAACAGTATTCGACAGTTTTTGGTGATTTGATCTTAAATGACATCGTCTTCACTTCACTCACACTTTCTCACTGATTTTACTTTATAGCTCAAAATGACCTTAAAGTACACAAGGAGAAATTCAGGGCTTAAATTGAATCGCTGTGCCATTGCACATACTGTAGTTTTGCACAGGATTGTAACTACTTTGATTAAAACCAAAGATGACATTGTGATGTTTATTGATGCGTGCACCTCTGTTTATGTACATCCGTTTGTCATAAATCATTTTGTTTTATTTTTGAAATTCTGTAGTCCGGCAAGCCAGCTTGCTGCCATGTTAAAAAATAAAGTGCTTTTTGACTGTACTCATGTATTGGATAAGTATTTAAAAAATTTTGCCTTTGGGGTATTTCTGTCATTTTGGTACATGTGCACATTTTTACACTTAAATGCCGTACTCAACAATGCCTGTATTTCATTGCCAAGTTGACTTTTTTTTTAAGCTCTTTGGCAGGTTAATTGATATGTCAGCATAATACTTGCAAGCTTATAAACTGCTGTGCTTGTTGTAGCAAAGACTCATTTCGTAAGAACGATCCTTAGTTACTTGTTGGACATGCTAAAAAATTCATTGCTTGGCCATTCTGGCAGCAAGGTCTAATATTAGCAGTTCTTTATTAAGCAGTCTGTATGTTCTGGTATAATGTATAGTCCATGTATTCCTTTATTACAAAGCTTACCGCAGGAACTGGCTCATTGTCATCCTTCTATGAGGTACGCTAATGTTTTGTTGTTGATGTACAATGCTGACTGTTCATCTGTTTTGTAATGGATGTTTTTCTCTCATATAATCATCACAGCACAGCACTAAAAACACAAGATGAACAGATCTGTGAGGCGACATCTTCATTTCTCTTCCTCTGTCTCCTTTCTTTATGCTTTTTAACACAATTTCCCTGTAGCCTAACAGCTCAGTTATTCCACAGAGTAAATGCAGATTCATTTTTAATGCTTTCCTGGACATGCATAGTTGGTTAAAGATGTACTACCGTTAATTCAAATAAATGACAAGAAGCTTTGTCAATTATAATGTTCTTAACAATGTTTGGAAAACAACTGATCTTTGCACATTTTGATGCTTGTGAAAGACAATAACACATTTGTACTTTTTATAAAAGATTAGCTATATGCTAACTCAGCTGGATTCTAACTTGTTTAACCCGTGACTGAAAAACGTTGCCCAAAGTGTAAAAGTGAAAATCTTTGGCCTATTCATAATAATTGTTATGGATCATAATAACCATGAACTATGTCATAATGTTGTACTGTAATCTTTCATGTATTTCATATATCAGCATACAAGTGATGTCGGTTCTATTGTTAGTCACAGCAGATCGTGAACATTTGCATGTGTTTTCCTAATTGTTTTTTTTAATTGGTATTGTTTTTTTTTGGGCTCTAAACAATCACCAGTCATTAACTAATTTCTGCTCTGAAATCTTGATTCAGTTAGAAATCGAGAAACATTACTTTTTGTCATTTGCTTTGTTTTACATCTCATACTGTGCTGCTGTTGGCTGAACTAGGAATAGATTGAATTTAACCAAATGTATGTTTTCTTGTAGTTTAATGCGGAAGGATGTGATTTATTGCCTTCACAGGCCAGACTATGGCAGTGTTCCTATTATTTGCATTAATATCAGCTCACAGATTGTGTTGGAATGAAACAGCCATCTGACTTTAAGAGCATGTGTATGTACATCAGCCTTGTATGAATCGTATTGTTCTCGTTCTCAGGGTTTTTGTCAATAGAAGTTTGGCGATGGAGAAGATCAAATGCTTTGGCTTTGATATGGACTACACTCTAGCAGGTAAGAACTATCTTGTCTTCTTTGTTGTTGTTTTGCCATTTGTTTTGAATCGACACTTTAAGTGAGTTTAAACGGCCCTTGGAGAACTGTGTTGTTAAATGACGCATGTAAGTTAATCCATGATCTTATGAATCTGGTATTGAAGAGCAGGCTGTTAAAAGAGGATGACGACACACACCCAGTGCTGTAATGGATCTGTAAATAGCACCCCGTCTTCAGCTGGTTCAGGTCTGGAGATGTGTTTGACCTCTTGATTTTCTTGATAAAATATGTGAGGTCGTAAGATGTTTTGACATCCACGATATGGGCCATGGTCCTCTTGATTGGTCGTCTTTCTGTTTATGGGCCTCTATCCATAAACAAGTGCTAAAGGTTACAGGGTATTAATTTCACATGGTTAGACAGATAGACTGCTGTCGCAGCCTGATCTTAACAACAGCTGTGTAGTCGGATAGATCGTTGCGCATATCTCGCGTAACTTCCTTCTAATGTCTGTGCAGAAATTGTGCTTCATTGTATATATCTGTTGTCTATATATGTCTACGTATATATCTTTTTATTTATATAGCGCTTTTTGAAACAAAACTCCAATGATGTTTGTGGTAGTTCAGAAAAAACCTTGGGAGGAACCAGGCGCAGCTGGGAGGGCCAGTTCACCTCTGGCACATTAACAAACACTGCTGCGGCTAGACAGAGAAATGCTTTTGATTACTGAAGGATTATTACAGAAGTCTTTCTCACAATGACAAATGTGTGGCACAGTGTTGTTTTGGTGTGTGGATATTTAATATAAGTCTGTTAGTTTGTATGTTTAAACAGGCTTTACAAAAGCTGTGATAATGTAGGTGTGATGTAAATGGTTTAGTTGTGTGTTTGTATAGTTAGATGACAGATAAAGCAAGAAAGACAAGGTTCAGAGAGTGTTTGATAACTGATAGTGTGTGGGATGCTTTGATCTAAGGCGGGTAAAAGTTCTCTCGAGTGAAGTGAAAGTAAAGCAACATCGTAATCGGAGTAACTTTCCATTTCCTGACCCACTTGGCGTCTCAGATGACGTTTGAACCTTGACCAGTGGCTCATAACCTTGACCACTCATCTGGAGCAGTTAAACTAAACACTGATTTTGTGTCTGATGGTCTAGTTTCAATCTAGATTCACCAGGTTCAATAAACTTGTTTGTGTTCTCAATGGCGCTGTAAAACACAGCTGTCGTTTCAAAAGCCAGTTATAGATTACTCTTGATTGAAGATAATAATAAAAATAGTATTCTGTGAAAAGGGGCCCTGTTTAAAATAGGAAGTGACGGGCACCGTCATCTAAAGCAGGTGTTAGCCATGAGTTCATTAACGAAGCTGTAAAGGCTTTTCTAAGATCAGAATAAAAATAAAGATGATGAATTAAATTGGACTAAATAAAAATGCATGATAAATGATCATTAGAATTTGCTTTTCAGTTCCTAGGAGTAAAAGAAGTTCCTTTTTCTGGTTCCTTACTAATGCTAGTTCCTTTTTTCTGGCAAAGGAAGAAAATTGTTTGTTTTTCAGCAATTAGACAGTTTCATACAGTATCATTGTTGTCTTTCAGTCAGATGTACACGTTGCATTCTGATCACCTTGTCTGATGGTTCTCTCTGCTTTTTCAAAAGTGTACAAGTCTCCAGAGTATGAATCACTCGGCTTCGACCTGACAGTGGAAAGACTGGTTTCCATTGGTTACCCACAAGAGCTTCTAAACTTTGTCTATGACCCTGCTTTTCCAACGAGGTGATATGAAAGATCCTTTATCAACATGTGTAGGTCCAGTTTCACTCTCTTATATTACTGTAAAAGTCACTTCATAGCGGTTCTGTTTACTTCGCAGAGGATTGGTGTTCGATACGATGTACGGAAATCTGCTGAAAGTAGATGCATACGGAAACATCCTTGTCTGCGCTCATGGTTTTAACTTCCTCCGTGGGTGAGTCAGGGCTCATCATTTAAGAGCTGTTGATGCTCTGCTTTAATGAGCCACAAAAATCCATATTAATACATCTACCTTCATTCCTCCACAGATACTAGTCGCTTCATTTTTATGATGGGAAATGTGAGTCCGGGCAAAAAACCCTTTTTGAATATTTGATTTTTATTTGTTTTGTAGCCCAGAGATAAGAGAGCTTTACCCAAACAAATTCATCCAGCGTGGAGATACAGAGCGTTTCTACATCCTTAACACACTCTTCAATCTCCCAGGTCAAGAAGCTTTACTACACTCCTAAACACCCTGTAGAGCCATTATCATGTATCAGTAATATCAATAACAAATATATATATATATATATATATACACACACTACTGGTTAAAAGTTTGAAAACACTTAGCTGAAATGTTTATTAATAAAATGTGTATATTTTTATTATTTATATATATTTTATTATTTATATTTATATGCCATGGTCAATATGGTTTTTGTTTTTTACGTTGTCAGAGACGTACCTCTTTGCCTGCCTTGTTGACTTCTTCACTAGTTGTGCCAGATACAAAAGGTGCGTTTTGATAACCTAATTTAATTACATTCACAATCTTATCTTATTATCTTGCAGTGACTCGGCAGGTTTAAGTGGCCAAATTTTTGCTGTGGAAGTGTAAAACGAGATCATACTGAGATCATACATGGGTTTGGGTTTGTCACATCAGAAATCAGAGGACTTAGAATAAATGAGCCAGAGTACAGACAGAATAAATGATTTTGTTGCTTAGTTACTTAGGTACTGAGTGGTATTTAAATGCACAGCATGTTTTTATATAGCAAATTGATTAAAAAAATATAGCAATTGCATATTCCACATATATGACACGATTAAAGGGAAGGTGCTTTCTGACATTGTTCTGTTTTAACTCATGAATCACACTGTTGTTTATTAACATAACGTGACTTTTGAGTCTGTGATGTACCATTAATGTGAGTGAAGTGAGCGCTTTTATTTTCGCCTCACAGTTGTGAGACAGGCTTTAAAGACGGAGATCTTTTCATGTCCTTCAAGAGCATGTTTCAGGATGTCAGAGATGCAGTGGACTGGGTCCATTTCAAGGTAAGGGTTGTTTAAGATATCATGATGTTGCATTTCTCTGTACGGACCCAATATAAATGCCACGCTGTGCACATCTGCTCCTCTCAGGGCTCGCTGAAGGAGAAGACTGTGGAAAACCTGGAGAAATATGTGGTGAAGGATGTAAGTCTAGCAAATGATCTCACCCCACATGTGTTCAGAATGAATTATTGTTTGTTAAACACTTATTGTTTTGTGTGTGTCTGTTGTGTTTTGATCATCTAGGCCAAACTGCCTTTGCTTCTGAGTCGAATGAATGAAGTGGCCAAAGTGTTCCTCGTTACCAACAGTGATTTTAAATACACAGATGTGAGTTATTCTAGATTGGACAGCTGTTCTTAAGCACAAGAATCTGACACTTCTTTTTAAACACATTGGTATATAATCTGACATATACCAATATGTACCATTTTTTCTAGTGGAAATCCAACAGATTATGCATTTCTGAAAATAAATCATAAAAACAATTTCCTCTCCTTTTTCTCTTTTCAGAAAATCATGACATACTTGTTTGATTTTCCACACGGTCCAAAAGTAAGTAACCTTCAGTATTTTGAATCTCTCACACAGGTACACTAGCATACCACTGGTAGTTTTTTATTATTTCAGCTCAGATCCCCAATAAAAATGTCTAGTAAAAAGGGTCAATACACATTTGACACAATTTCTCTCAAGTGTAAAAAACCTTGAACCACCACAGTGTGTGTGTGTGTGTATGTGTGTGTGTATGTGTATGTATGTGTGTGTGTGTGTGTGTGTGTGTGTGTGTGTTGTGAAACTCCTTTAGGGTTAATTCACCAGTTATGGTTCATCTGTGTACCCTTTGAGTGGGTAGATGAAGGTTTTTCATTAAAAAGTGTGCTATCAACAAATATTAGGTGCACGTTTATGAACAGAATGACAGGCTGTGTCTGGGGCTGCATGTGAACTAATTGCACTGCACTTTTACAGCGTATGACAGTGACAAACTGAATCTATTATTTCTTTATTATAGGCCGGTACACCCCACAGGCCCTGGCAGTCTTACTTTGATCTCATACTGGTGGATGCTAGAAAGCCTTTGTTCTTTGGGGAGGGCACAGTCCTGAGACAGGTGGACACGGTAAGCACTCTTAAACTGACATGTGTCAGGTGCCAGGTTAACTTACAATGTTTTATTTTCCTTGCCTCCTATTGGCTAGATTGATAAGGTCATTATATCTTTATGTAGACCACTGGGAGATTGAAGATTGGGACGTATACGGGCCCCTTGCAGCATGGCATAGTGTATTCTGGTGGTAAGATATAATATAATGTAATGTAATGTAATGTAATATGATAAATGATATGATAAATGATATGATAATATGATAATATAATATAATATATGTGCCGTTTTCCTTGTTTATTGTACTAAAATTAGCAATGTAAGTGGGCTTGCGTTATTGGAGATGTTTTTCTCCTCAGGTTCCTCAGACATAGTGTGTGACCTACTAGGAGCAAAAGGGAAGGACATTTTGTACATTGGTGACCACATCTTTGGAGACATCCTCAAGTCAAAGAAGCGTCAGGGCTGGAGAACGTTTCTGGTGATTCCTGAGCTGGCTCAGGAGCTACACGTGTGGACCGACAAAAGCAGTGAGTCAGAACTATTTAATTATAACGTTGGTCAGGAAAGACTCTTTGCGGGTCTATGAAAGGGGTTCAGATAGAAGCCATCCATGGGAGAAGATACAGTTAAGGCAGGTACAGTTCACCAAATGCAGAACTGTAGTTCACTGTGTTCTTTTATATTTGATAGCACTGTTTGAGGAGCTGCAGAGTCTGGACATTTTCCTGGCAGAGCTCTACAAGTAGGTATCACCGCTCTCCGATCTCTGTGTCCATCCAGCGGCATGCACACACATGCCTAGAGAAGCATGCATAGCAGTCTGTGACATGCAGATAAAGAAGCGCACGTTCCATTCTATTTTAAAACCTGCGTCTCACTGCTTCTCTTATATTTAACTTCATCGTCACACTGTGTCCCAGATGTTTTTCTCTCTGACCTCCTTAATTTTTATGTCCTTCTCCACCTTCAGATCTCATAATCATAACCTTTGATTAATTAATTAGGAATTAATTAGGGTAATTGCGAAAAATTGCATCACCTGGAGTTGAGCTACAGGTGTTCCTGTAGGTCAGCTAGCAGAGCATTGCGTTAGCAACGCAAAGGTTGCAGGTTCGATTCCTAGGGAACACATACTGATGAAAATGTATCATTTTAATGCACTGTAAGTCACTGGATAAGACCGTCTGCCGTATATGCATAAATGTAAACGTCAAATCACACATACACAGAGTGTCTTCCGTCTGTCCACAGGCATTTGGACAGCAGCAGCAATGAGAGACCTGATATCAGTTCTCTTCAGAGGAGAATTAAGGTACATTTCTTAATATAAAAAGAACAATTTTAATTATTTCCTTCCAGTTGGTTAACATATTGTCTGATGTTCTCAGAAAGTGACCCATGACATGGACATGTGCTATGGGATGATGGGAAGTCTGTTTCGCAGCGGCTCTCGTCAGACTCTGTTTGCATCTCAAGTGATGCGTTATGCTGATCTGTATGCAGCATCCTTCATCAATCTCCTGTACTACCCCTTCAGCTACCTGTTCAGAGCCGCCCATGTGCTGGTGAGCTCAACACACTATGGCTATAATAGGCATGAAAACGTACACAAAACTTGTTTATGGTTGCCAAGCAACTTTGCGCATCCAGCTCATTTTATTTTTAAATGTTCAAAAAGCAGTTGTTTTTGCTCTGATGCCAGAATTATTTGTTATGAATAACATCTTGAGTAATCAATCTTAATAATCAATTAATCAATGAATAATCAATGTTTTGGATTACGAAGTTTCAAATAAAAACATAAAATAATCAAATAAGATTTAAATAAAATAAAATAAAATAAATCATAGTTTTATGTTATGTATATATATATTTTGATATTCTAGCAAAAATTGTGTGTGTGTGTGTGTTTGTTTATATATACACACCATTAACATGAAAAAATGACTCATACTGTGAAATAAGATATAATTTTGGTCACACCACCCACAGGTAATGTGCATTACTGGTATTATAAAACTCTGCAGCAGATCCAGTTTCATGTAATAAACTCTGTTGTGTCTGTGGTTTTTGTTTAGATGCCTCACGAGTCCACCGTGGAGCACACTCATGTGGACATTAACGACATGGAGTCGCCCATGGCAACACGCAACCGCCACTCCATTGACTTCAGAGAGCACGAGTGTAAGAGAAACCTGCTGACCCGCTCCATAAGCGAAATTAATCCACCCCACCTTTTCCCTCAGACCCCACAGGAGATCACCCACTGCCACGACGAAGATGACGATGAAGAAGAAGAGGAGGAGGAGGAAGAATAAGATGGCTTTTGGCACGACTGTAACTGGATTCGGATTGTTTTGCGATGCATCTACTGTTTCAAGTATGATTATAGAACTCACATTCAGCTGTATATTTAGTAAAGATATACTGTTTCAATTATTACTGCTTATTTTTAAAATAAGGTATATGTACAGTTCTCGGTGAGCCCTAGTTGTTAATGGGCTCGCTTTAAAATGCAATGACAAAAAAGAAGGTGATTATTTGTTTTGGTTAACAGGGAGACCTGGTGTGGAATTACAGAATTTGTGTACAGTTACAACACATGATTTTGCATGATATTACGGGAACATATAAAACAGGTTCACATCAGGTGTTTCTCTGATCTAAGCTTGTGAAAGTAGCATGCTTACACTCATATTGTGGCTCCATGAATTTTAATAGATTGCATTTAAACTTCTGGAGATGAGCCATGTGGCTTGCTGGGAAGGTTTAACCTTAGTGATGTCACACCAACAGTGAAAGCTTGCTTAGTACTGTTCCCGTCTGACTGCCTGTTAAAACATTGTAACTCTATTTTTGTCAGAACTGTTAGTATGCAAATTGCTGTCAGTGATCCAAGCAAACACAGAAATAATGAAACTTGCAACTTTTATGCCATTTTATGCATCGGTTAAACTTTAGCTACAGGGTTTCTTAGCGAGTTACCTAGCATTGAACTGTTATGTGGTACTGTACCTTTTTATTGTTTGTCAAAAGTTTGGAAGAAAAAGCCGACACTGAAATATCTGTCTTATGCACTCGCCTTGATCACTGTGTTGTTATTAGACCTTAAATCTAGATCATAGATTATTTACTATTTTTATATCCATTGATATACAGTTGGGCCTATCAGATATTTTCAAATGGATATTTTCATTTGAAATAATACTGTTTTGATGTTAGTGTAAACATAGCATAGAGTTTGGGGGTTGACACTGATTTCACATTAAAAGCTGGTTTGAATATATTAGGTGGCACTTGGACACAAAGCTTTGTGGGAGACAGTGGACCAAAAGGAGGCTGATACCTCAGTCATCACACTCAGTCATAAAATACTTTTCTGTGCTGGTCAGGATACTGTTTCTCAAAGATCTGGACCTGTGTTGGGTTCTGTTTGTAATGGACTTTCAATCAGGTTTCTGTCACAAAAAGGGTTAAACTTGTGTTTTAACACGCACAGTGCTCAGATTAGCACCTGTATTGGGTTTATCTTTCGTTGTTGTCTTGAATCAAGGAGGGGATTTATTGGGAGTGTGTTGGCCTACTGCCTGGGTCCATTGCTTTGAAATGACCATACCATGTGTGTCTATACAGTATATAAATCCACAACATTTAAAAAGATAAAATACTGGGGTTGGAATTCACTTGAGATGATCTTGCCAATTTAATCTGTGAAGAGGTACAGAAAGGAGCGATGCATCCATAACCAAAGACTGTGTTTTTGTTTTGAAGAGAATCTTTTCACTTAAATCGATTACAAACTCTATTGTAGATTATAGAGATTTTGTGGCTGTACTGTGTGATGTATTTGAAATTTTTAAAATGACTTTAGTTGCTTAAACCTTCTTCAACACCCTCTTTTTAGTTTTGATCTTTTGGTTAGACTTAGAGTTAACCTGCTGTATATGGGGGTGTATTTGCATTGGTTTTTTTTTTTGTCTGTACTTTTTTGTTTGAAACCTCTGTATTTGGTTAATTTTGTTTGTGTGAGTTGAGTGATGCCCAGGGCATGTGAATCTATTTTTTTTAAATAATAGTTTTGTTTTATTCTTTCATCAATATAAAATATTTCATCAACATGATTCTGTGTATCTGTTGCGCTTTACTGAACTAGAACTGTATTCCGAGAATGTGACACTTTGAATCTACTGTACTTTTAGTTTAGAAATAAACCAGAATTCTGTCTTATGACGTCACCCTAAATATTGTCATTTTTTTCTCCAGTGTTTTCTTCTGTTCAGCTTGCTACACAGGGTTGGTTATCAGCGGCTTTTTCATATTTGAAACCGAGAATAAAAGATGAATCCCTGTTTTGCAGCACCCCCTGGTGGTCATTCAGTATTTCGCCCATTAAAAAACAGAATATAAAAGATCAAGCTTGTGATGGAACTCAGTTCGTCTGATTCAGATCACCGTGGCCATCTTGCATTGTCTGATTATCACCTTGTTTTAGTATTAGTTTCCCCCTTGTGTCCATTCTCAAACTGTGTAAAGAAACATTAAATTCACATTAAGAAATAATTGATCAAAAAGCAGACAGCCATAAAGTTGTCAAACATTGTTTTATTATAGCAATTTCCATCCGCATTATATATATATATATATATATACTATGTATATTCAAATCTGAAATAGTATCGTCTGGTTTATAGAATGTAAGCATACAATAGTACTCTCTGATTTATGACTGTACAGTATCTCTACACACATTCAAGATTCAGATAGCAGCAATGTATGATAAGACTCAAACCGCATGTTACAGCACCACATTTCTGAAGACGTTTCTCTCTTCTGAGGCAATCCAGCATACAAACGCACGTCCGATCAGTGGACACCAGCAAAATGCTTTAAAGGAAATCAAGGGTGTTTCTCTTTAACACAGTGCCTAAAGAACTGGAATAAAAACACATGTAACTTACAAACAGGAATGCTGATGGATGCCTTTGTTCGTTTTTCTACAGAATGGATCTCACAATCTTTTTAAACCTGCGTAATGTTAGTCAAACAAAAGACTTCCTCTACAACACCTCTCAGCCTCTTTTATTAAATCCTATTTTCAGATATTCTGTCCTGCAAGCACGAACTGTAAGCACATTCAATTATGCTCATGATTGTCCCTGCGTAGCCGTTTCACTATTGCACTGAGAGGTTTCTACATAAACACTTAAGACTTAAATGTCCTCATATCCAGTAGGTCTATAATTCTGACAGAAGCATCTCAAAAATGACCCTGTAAGTAGAACCAAGTCAGGAACCAAATGTTACCTGGCAGATAAGGATATAAGCCAGAGAATCTCTCCCCTTTGTATCAAGAACATAAATGTTCATGATAAATCCCAAATAAATACATGAACAGTGAATTTTCCTTTTGCATGTTTGTTCAGCTTTATAAGTCAATACAAGTACCTCTTATAATTCCCGTAACAGAGTCCTACATGGATCGTTTTTTTCCTTCTAAAAATAAGACACAATGGCAAGTGAAACCATGAGACTGAGTTTGAAGAGAAGTTAGTGTAAGTTCCTGAAATGTTTAGAGCCTTTAAAAAACTTCTCTTTTCATTCTAAATGGTTCTAAACGCAACTATCTGAAGACTTAAATATTTTACCAAACGTTTCCTTTTTTAAAAACGAAGAGTTATGCGATTTCAACAAAAGCACTAGAAATCAAAACACTGTTAATAGAGTGGTCCAACGTACACAAAAATGGAACCAGTCGCGATAAACTCTACTCACCTTAAAATAGGTGACACTGTACCTCAGCACAATCAGGATTGAAGTAAAAATTCTCTCTATATATTTATAAAGATGATAAAGGCCCTCATATGTAAACACATTTGATTTCTTTGTACTGCAAATGCCGTACGTAGCATATCTGCACATGTGAGATACACGAACCCTTGACATGGATTAACTCGAGCAGAAGACATCGCTGAAACTATTGTAAAAAACAAACAAAAAATATTTGGCACAACCCAGACAAACGCTGTTTGTCTGCTTATGCATATCATGTCCAAAGCTGCTATGAAGTTAAACCAATTTAAAATAGCTTTTTATTTATCTCTAAAAGATGTTATCTCTGAAAGATTCGAGATCCACAGTGAACCACAATTTTATGCCCGTGAATTGTCAAATGTCTTTGGTCGCGAGGCCTCTCAGTTCTGGTTGTCTGATATGCTAAAGTGTATCTTGACTAATCTTGGTGTTATTTGTATGGAAAATGTGTTTACTAGTGTTAAAAATTTCTGCGCTCTCTTCCGTGGCTTCATCTCCCTCTTCCTGAGTCCAACATGCTGTTGTTAAACAGAAGATGTGGTGGAGCGCCGTGTCCCCTGGGCCCTCAGGGGCTTCTGTGTCTCCTTTGTTGACAAAGCAGAGAGTAACTCAGTGCTGTCTGAAGGCATCATTATTTCTTTGCCCTTCTGTTGTCTGGTCGAGGTGTGTTGTGAGTCTTCACCTTGTCCCTTCAAAGTTCTCTTTGAACAGAAAGTGACCGTGGGTAAGTATGTACCTCAAGTGTGCTGTAGCCATCCTGAGGCGGCCTGAGTGTGGTGTGTATGTCTTCAACTAGTAGATGAGTGAGCAAAATAATGTGGTCCCTGACTGATCCGCTGCCTACAAAACGTGTTAGGGTCATTAGTGCATGCATTGTGGGATATGTAGTCCTTCACATCCTATAGTCTTTATAGCGTACATTCCCATCCCCTTTAAACAGAGGGCGATAAGTGGTCACATTGTGTGAAAGTGAAGCTGCCAGCGTACATGAAGGCCTCTCGCTCACTAGATAGTAAGGGAGAGGCTGACAGACAGTGCACGATCTCTCACCGTCTCGCTCCCTCTGTTCTCGTCCCTCTCTCTCTTTGCGGAGGATGGCTAAATAGCCCCGTCACTGTGAGCAGTGTGGTTGGGTTTATATGAATTGTTGGCGCTCTGCTGCTGGATCAAAAGAGTGGCCGACTCATTTATCGGCCCGTCCTGATGTTCAGTGAAGGTCAACTCGATCTTGGTGAACTCGCTGTCTGTGGACTGAGGCGTCTTGTCCATGCGAGACGCCATCAGGGCGTTCTGATATTGTTGCCGGGTCACCTGATGGATGGAGGACACACTGAGTGATCAATACAGGGAGAAATGACATCAGACAAACATCACAAAATCGATCTGGTCTACTTTCAAAATTCAGCAGAATTTAAATGAATCCATGTTGGTATTTTTTATTTTTAAGCTAATTAAATGTCCATGGTCTTTTCGTCTGATCAAGTTGTTAAGTTAAAGAGATAGTTCATATCGTCCATCATTTACTCACCGTCATTTCATTCCAAACATTTAGGTATTTGGCAGACGCTTTTATCCAAAGCGACTTACATTGCATTATACTGTATATTGTTTCTAAATATGTGCAATCCCTGGGATCGAACCCATGACCTTGGCGTTGTTAACGCCATGCTCTAACCACTAAGCTACAGGAAAGCTGTATGACTTTTTCATTTGTGGAACACAAATGATATTTTGATGTACACTGGTAGCCAAACAATAGTGGCACCCATCGACTGCCATTGTATAGACATAAAACCAACTAAACATTTCTCAAAATATCTTTATTTTGTGTTCCACAGAAGATAAAAGTCACACATGTTTGAAATGACATGTGTGAGTAAATGATGAACAAAATCATTTCCGCGTGAACTATCCCTTTAAGACACGTGCCCCATCTAAAACACTACTACTCCAAGCAAGGGATTCAGACCTTGATGTAAAGCAGGTCAGATGCGGCTCTCACAGAGTAGTCTGGCACGTAGACCTGCAGGAAGGAGTTGAGCTGGTTGTTGCTGCTGCCCAGCGTGGGAGTGACCGCCTCCATCCGGTCACTCCTGTTCAGGGAATCCGAGTGGTTGAGTCCGAAGGGTCGTGGAGGTGACTTATTTTCTGTGTAGTAAATAAAGGGTCAGTGGTCAGCTGCTGGTGCCATTGTGGTGTAAATAAAATGTGAAGATGCTTGTCTGTGTATCATTCACGTCTCTTCTTGATAACAGTGTTGTGGAATGATTTTGTTTGTTTAGACACTAAATTGACAAAGTGACAAACAGATCCAGCGCACAAGCACGTCCCTCCGCAAGCAGACGAATTAATGATATATGAACTAAATGAATGAGACAATAACTGTACGTATTTTAATGGCACGGCTGTTTTTTTCCTAATTTGATGTAATAATGGACAATGACCCATTTACGACTCTCGTTATGTGGTAAATATTTTACTGGCTTTTTTTTTTAAAAACGTTCTCCAAACTTTGCCAGTAAACGGTGACATAACCATTGGGATTAGAGCATCTGCTTAATACCTCACAGGTAATACGCGGTGTGTTTTTTTAATCAAAATAAGATTAGGTGCTCTGCTCGTGGGGAAGCAGTACAACAGTCATTCCGATGGAATGTATATAATTCCAGGGTCAGATTCTAACTGTGGATTTCATCATATTTACATTGAGAATTTCAATATAAAAATATACATGAGCTGCGAGACATACAAAACATACAAGACTCCACTAGTAATGAGCAGTGGGTGTTTTACTCAGATCTTCAGAATGTGTCAATCAAAGAGAAAAAAAAGAGTGTCAGGGGTTTAAAGACGGACATAATGAGCTAGAGAAACAAGTGAAGTACCTGGAGATCCAGCCAGTGATTCTGCCCTGCTCACCACAAAGGTTCGAGACAACGAGAGAGGAACTAGACAGCAAGTGGAAGACAGGAAGAAAATGAGAAGGAAGACCGGAGAAAATCATGGGGAGGAAAATATGATTTCCAAAAGCATCCACCCAGACTCATTTGCATAATGATCATTTGCATATTCAGATTGATTGAGGAGTTAAAGAACACATCTTCTGTATGGCCGAGAAAAAACAACAATAAATCTCTAGTGAGATAAACGTCATGCATGATTTGCAGGAAAGACTCGTATACGATGAAGAAATAAGTCATAAGAAAGATATAAATATTTAAGATGATGGAAGGAAGTTTCATTGTTGAGATGATGTAATCCATCCAATCATCATAACATTAGTTATGTTATGTATTATGTTATGGATTATGTTATGTATTAGTTATGAGTGTTTGTGCCCAATGAGTGTGAGAATCCATCGTTCAGACCTGGTGAGGAGGTTAGAGACAAAACTCCATAATATGAGAAGGCACCAGCTTCAAACTTTATTCCCTCTTTTCCCGCCTCTACTTCCACTTTCCCCTGCGGGATAAAAAAAAGATGCTGGTCATTTTTCAGACCAAGATGTTCCATGAATCGTACCAACAAGTAACCACAGCTTTGTTCCAAAACCTAGTGAGCTGTATTGCTGCCTACTGACTACAAAGGTGGCAGATCTTCATATCCTGTTATGTCTAGTGACATATATAATATCGAATTAAATATATTTATATTGGACATGTCACTTACAGGATTTTTGTTTCATAGAGCTTGTTGCAATGCATTCTGGGATTGCATTCTTGATTTGGGTCACATGACCCTTCTTAAATTTGCTCACTAGGGCTTGACACAGAACTTCCTGTGTTACTTACTGACTGACTTTTAAAGGGATAGTTCACCCAAAAATGAAAATTCATCCATCATTTACTCACCCCCATGTTACTCCAAATCTGGCTTTTTTACTTCTGAAGAATACAAAAGTATTAGTTTTGGTAACCAAACAACAGTGTCTCCCTTTGACTTCCATTGTATGGACACAAAACCACTGAGGCACTTCTCAAAATATCTTTTATGTTCCACATATGGGTTCAGAATAACATGAGGGTGAGTAAACGATGGAAAATGTTTCAGCTTTTGGGTGAACGGTCTTTTGGGTGAGCATTCAAACAGCTAAGAATGCTCAGACCTGCAAGACAAGGATGAAGTAGTCCACAGGTTTGCTGCGTTGAAAGAGGTAGTGCTCTGACATTTTCTTGTTCTTGTCATCGTACTTGAGCTCCTGGATGACATTTGGATGCTTCAGCAGACGCAGGAGGATCTTCTCCGACATCTGAGCTGGACCAAAAGACTCTACTTCTGGTAAGAAGACAAAATGGCAAAAAACGAGAATGCTTTACAGATTTCTGATGACAATCTTCATGAAAAAATAGAAAAAAAACACAGAGACGCATGTAGTTACTGCTGGTACATGCTGGACATTTAGTACCAGTTGCCAAAAAACGCAGCGTGGCCAACAGAAGCTGTGGAGAGATCTTCACCCCCAACTCATTATCTGTGGGTTTGAAAGCCGAGAAGTCCTGTTTCCTCTCCCTGTGAGCGATCCTCTTTTTTGTTTTATTGTCAGCTTCCATTGGGAATAACAGAGGGAAAATATTAGGAATGATGTTGGAATCTGAATTATGAAATCTGAACTGTAGAATCTGAATACGTGAGAAACAGGTGTAAAATGGTAGTTATTTACTGTATAAGTCTGTCTCATCTAGAATCTCAGATTTGATGATTTCCTCAATGACGTCCTCCAGTGTGACGATGCCCAGCACTTCATAGAAAGGATCTCCCTCCCCTTCATTATTCACTCTCTGGGCGATGGCCAGATGGGATTTACCTGCCAAGGCAAAGAAAACAAATGTTACACACAGTTACATAGTAATTATGAGGTTATGAACCAGCTCAGATAGAATCTGCTGACATTCAGTCACGTCTGCATTGATTTTGTGGGGAGATCTGTAGAATTCGGTGGAATAGAATTAGACTGTAAATATTTTAAACCAAGAGAGTACGACATTCTAACTGACAGTGGAAAGCATAATTAAATTAGTCAAGTATTTAATAAACAAACGCACAGGGAATGTGTACAGCCTTATAAATTGTCGATATGAATTCTGTGGAAATCTGCAGAGCTTTCTGTGGGGCTGTGAACAGGCCCATTCTTGATGCTTTTCCCTTTAGATCAAACCAAACATGGTGGTCCTTCCAAATTCTCGCGAACCATAAATGCACGAATACCCAAAGTTACAGTTCTGTTGGTTTATGGTTAAAACATGCCACGCATTCTTACTAAAATCATCTGCTAATGTCATCTACGAGAGAGCAAGTACTTGACAACTGCCACTAAAAAACCCTGTTTAAACAAGAGGCACTTGGAGTCAGTCACACGAGCGTCTGTCGCCCTTCTTAGCAAATCTCTCATGGTTCCACATCTGTTTTCCCAGGACCTTCGCGATAAGCTGCTTAAAACATTCCTGCCCAGCACTGTCAAGCAAAACGTTAAAGAAAATTCTTTTCCTGTTTCTCAGCTAGTGATCATTTAAAAGGAATTTTCCGGAGCCCAAGCTAATATTAGATCCGAAGTTTCCATTTGACTTGGGCGATGCTCTCACCGGCGTGACAGTGCAGCAATCTATTATGTAGGGTGTCCATATAAACCTTCCCCATAAATACCAGTAAATGCCAGATATAACAGTGGAGACGTTTCCCTACAACTCTGCGGGGCAGTTTTCCCTCAGCAGTTAAAGCAGAGTTAATGACTGACTGATTTGACTTGACTTTACCCTGTGTTGAGACACAGAGGCCCGTCTCATGCCTGTTACTTAGCACTGTTGCTTGCCTGAGGAAATACAGGTCGGTTTCCATATAAATCATGTCAGACTATTAAAACAGTGGAAAATGGAAATTATTTGGTAAAATAAAACCTCTTTAACAGTTCAGCTTTGTCATAGTCCAAGACTACGAGTTTTAGACAGCCACTACTCAACAAACGAAGTAAATAATGATGGTTCATCAGTTCAGTCCTGTTACAGCCAAACAGAGAACACAAGCAGGTCTTCTATCCAAAGAATCTACAGAAGAGGGACTTTAACAATTGTTCTGAATTCATGCTGAAGTGTGTACAAAATGCTAAATATTCTGTCACCCCTCTAGCTTTTCTGCGCTCTGACCGATACACTGTACATTTCTAGTTACTAAATCTGTTGTATTTGAAACATACACATAAACATGTCGACTTTGTAGACGTTTAACCTATAATTCTACCACAATTGCCAATGCATAAGAAAGATGGCCTCCAGCAACTATAAGACACTTTCCTTCAGTACTTGAAACATCACTGTCGATCATAAAACATCCCTTCAGCGTGTCCAGAGAAAGAAAAATTAAAGATTGATTCATGGAATGTTTTTTAGAATGCCTATTTGGAATCAAGTGAGCAGAAATGAGAGAAATCTTAACGGGACAGTTCACCCAAATGGAAATTCATTCTTTACTCACCCACATGTCATTTTAAACCGCTATGATGTTTTTGCTTCTGAGAAACACATAGATAAGTTCCAAAACATAGGATATTCTGAAGTATGTTGGTAACCAAACAACAGTGGCACCCATTTACTTCCACTACATGGACACAAAACCACAGAGACATCATCTCTTGTGTTTCACAGAAGCAAAAAGTCATATAGGTTTGGAATGACATGAGGGTGAGCAAATGATGGAAAAAGTTTCATTTTTGGCTGATCCATCCCTTTAATAAACACACTCTCACCAGACAACACAAACAACGCAACATTCTGTATTATCCTGCCTTATTTATGGAATTGTTTTTCCACAGATATTTTCCATAACGGAATTTCCCTATAAATAGTCCGTGAGCCTGTGGGTGGCACATCTGTGATGCCTTGCGGGAACATCCTCCAAATGTTACAGGCACTTATCAAGGCGACCGTCTCGTTTTATCTGTTTTGTCCTTTTTTAAACAGTAAACTAACTGTGGGTTAGTTTACTGTTTACAAGGCAGAGACTTGTGAGAGTCCTAATAAGATTTCATCCAGAAAAAGGGAAATTTTGATGCGGTCAACAGCTCATGACTCACCGCATCATAAACTGTGTAACAGGCCATAAACAGTTATTTCAAACACAAAGAAAATCAGCACTCATAATGCATAAAGTGTGCCTGAAACTGCTGTTTTTGGTTGACATTTTCTCATCAGGCCTGGGTCCTCATCAGGGGGCGAACCTAAAACATAGCAGATCCACTGAAATCCTATAGTACAGCATATCCTCTGGGCCCAGGGGACAAAGGCCCACTCATTAAAACTTTTGTTGGTCTTGGTATACACAGTAAATTGAAAGTCATAAAAGACATTAAAACTTCCTGACAGACTAAACACATCATAAATGAGTGCATTCATAAACTAGTCTAGACTATAATGACACTAATAATCGCTAAACATCTAACAGAGAACAAAGAGAACATAAATATACAGTCACCATCTAAACCTAGGAAAACTATTTGGGCCAAAACAGAGTTGTTTAACTGCTTCACACACAACATTTCAGTCAGATTTACACATTAAAAGCATAATTACAAATATGCCCTTAGGTTTACTACTAATTGAAATGATTATGTTCAGGATGTAATGAGTGTTTACAGTGATTTGCTACTGTATGCTACTGAATAAGAGAGTTGTAGCTCAATGCTTTATGTGTATGTGTAAACTTAATACTTTAAGTTTAAGTGTAAACAACAAAATAAACTACTTTTTTAAAATTGAAATTTTCTTGAAGACAGTTATTCACAGCGTTAAATCTTGGGTCTGACAGATGGATGCGAGAGGACAGGTAGCGACAATTTGTCTGTTTGTAGGCCATGTGTGTGACAGGCAGCAAACTTGGGTATTGGAAGTACGCATACTTTATATCCCTTTTTTCTACAGACCATTACCTATATTTATTTAGTACTCCGTTACATAAAGTGTAAACTAACTGTACTAACTGCATAAATTAAAACAAAAACTTGGACTGGAAACTTTAGTTTCCTTTGCCAAATGCACCTTGTTTTGTCCACATAAAAGATCAATTAACCCTGTGAACTCCTGACCCCGCTTACAGGATTTCGCATTCCAACCTCACAACATTTTGAACACAAATACCTCTCATTCCCAACAAGAAGCCAAGACAAAAAGCAACAATGAAAGCGGTTTACATTACAAACCACAAGTGTGGACCAATTAAAAGTTCAGAGTAAGCAATGTTACAATGCAACAGTAATAGCAAAGAAAATAACACAAATTAACACCTCTAAAAATCCATTGCAAGAGGGACCTAGTAAAAGCAAAGAGTATTACATAAAGACACCATCCCAGTTTTTTAGGTTGTAAGAACGTTCCCATTAAGTACCAAAAACATAAAAAATGTTATTTTGTAAGTTCTAGGAACGTTTAAAATTTTTAGACGTTGTATTAATATTATTGGTTGTTACAATATTATTGTATTGGTTGTTAAAATGTATTGGTTAAAACATTATTCAAAATATTTTTCTGTAACATTTTTTAAATGTTCCACTAACTACTCAGGAATAACGCTTGTGATATATGATATATAATATTAAAAACATTTCCGCTAAGGTTAACTTTTTTGATAACTTTGAGGGAACTTTGAGGGAACGTTCTGAAAACCTGCTTTCATCATAACATCATGTCACTACTTCTGTGTTGAGTGAAAACATGGTTTGAAAGGCATGTGGAGTCACAACACAGAAAGACCTTACGTGGGTGATACTGAGCACATTACACAGGAGATGTGAGGGCTTCTAAGACAGGCTTTGTTGATGGACTCGAGCTCCACACTGTATAACACACACCTCAATTGTTGCCCAAATCTGTTTAAGTCCATTTCCTGTTGAGGCACAATTTGTGGAATGTTGGGCCACGGTTCTACCGTGGTTTGCATCCCCAACAGAGGGACAGCCTGTGTGACAGCATAACTTGCTCAGAGCAACTCATACTACTGTTTGGTATTTCTGTCAGTCAAGTAATTTACAGCCTTTGCTTTGAGGCGTCATGTTCTGATGTTCAGTTTAGTCTGTAGCTTGCGGTGCTCTATTGAAGGAACAATTCCTTAATCATAAATTCTACAGCAGTAGAAGTTCGACAGAGTTTAACATACTCCCCTGAAACTCACAACAAAATCACTACTTTGGCACATATCATCCTATCAACAGGTGCCATTGTTAACGATAACATTTTACCTGGCATCTTACATCAAAACCAACAAGACTCCCATGATTCCCCATGACTGATAAATACTGCTAGCGAATCTGTTGTGTATCAGTTATTGTAGAGCATGACTTGCAACATTCACAGAACCAAAAGCCCCACTCAGGGCCCCATCCCCCCACTATTAAAACGCTAGATTTTCTTGGTAAAATTTGTGATAACATAAAATTACTCCATTGTATGATGCTTAACAGATCAAGACTTACAAAGTTATAACGTAGTTACCATGGTATTTTAAGTTACTTTATGGTCACAGTGTAAAAAGGTGAATTCTTCACAATAAAATACTATATTATATCTGAATTATTAAACAATAAATTAAATGAGGTTTTGAACAACAACACATTAAACTTTACCTTTTTTAAACTCCTCCAGCATGGCATCCAGCTTTGTGTCATTGAAGACAAAATGCAGAGGGTGGCTGTAGAACTTAGTGATGGTTTTCAGTGGAGTGCAGTCATCTGGATCCACAAACGCCAAGTCCTTCACAAACAACAGGTCCACAATATGGCACTTCTCACCCTCATATACTGGAATGCGCGTGTAGCCGCTCTCCATGATCTCAGACATGGTGTTGAAGTCCAGGATGGCATCGCTGGCGATCATGAAGCAGTCTCGCAAAGGTGTCATGACATCCTCCACGGTTTTAGTCCTGAGCTCCAGAGCACCCTGGATGATGTTCAGTTCCTCCTTCACCAAATCATTATATGGATCTGTCACTCTCAGCATCTCCAGAAGTTTCTCCCTGTTGTACACCGTGCCTATCTCCTGACCCAGGACGTGGTCCAGGAGTTTGCTAACGGGGTAAGAGGCGGGAAAAGTAAGAATCATGAAAAATTTGGTGAGGAATATTGTGTTCGCACCGACAGCAAGGCCGTGTCTGGAGCAAATGGCCTGTGGCACAATTTCTCCAAATATCACAATTCCTATAGTTGACACCACTACAGCAATAAGACCTGAGCCTGCAATGTCATCGAGCAATATGGTTAAAGTGGTATTAACCAAAACATTTCCAAGCAGTAAAGAGCACAGAAGATAGTTTCCTTGGCTCCGGACTGGTTCTATCTTCTTGGCGTAGTTTTTCTCTTTCTCTGTTCCGCAGTTTTGGACTATCCGGAGCTCCATGGGATCTAACGCCATCAGTCCCAGATTCAGCCCGCTGAACATGCCGGACAAACACAGCAACAAGGCAATAAAAATGACCTGCAGCCAGAAAGGTAACAGGAACTTTTTCTCCTCCACCACGAGCACTTTAGTGTCATGCCCGTCGTGATAAACCCAGGTGCTCTCTGACCACGCGTCCTGCGAGCCGGGTGAGGCCGGCGCAGCAGTGGCGATGCACAGGTAATATAATTTACTCTTCTCTGTCTTTCGCAGCGGTTTCACCTCTATTTCTATAATCCCAGATGTCTTACTGTTGACTTCCACACTGGGAAGGATGATTATGTCAGAGGATCGGATGCCACAGGGACGAGGGACAGGTGCGTCTCCGGGACTCTGGCTCTCCGCAGGTGCGCCGGAGTTGTCACTCGCTCGCTCGTGTTCCGTGAAAGCGAGTTTGGACCACGTCTCGTTGTTAATGTTTTGCCCGTAGACCCTCAACCTGACCCGAGATCGCTCGCTGACGCGCAGATAACCTCTATCCATAAAAGACACCTCGTCCGTGTCCTCGAGTCGGAGGCCGATGATGGTAGTTTCGTCCGGCGCGTCTTTGCTACTTGCGCAGCTGGTCAAACAACTGCTGACAATTAAGAAAATAACAGTCAATGATCCTGCCCGGTTCAGCGCCGCCATATTAGAAGTGGGCACTGCGGTCTATTGCTCTGCCATGTTGACAATGGGCAGATTTTACTGAATGAACGTTGAATGCCACAGTCAGAGGGAATCAGAGGCCGCCTTCATCCTGTCTATAGCCCGCCTGACATGAAGCAACAAGGCCGGCATTACCGCGTATCGCAGCCTCTGCACCACGATGACACACCAGCACGCTCTGTGTCAACTGCTGTTTGTACGGATGCCTTCTGACGGACGTTCATTTCGCCCAATCAGCTAATGTATGCAAATTAAGGCGGGGATATCTAAGGGTGCATCCAATGACAACGTACAGAATGTCAACGGAGAGGCGGGCCTAACGTTCTTACAGGCGGTAGTTACAGGGTTAAATCTACGGGGAAAACACGTCTTGTGACTCTGTTTACAGTGTTAAACTATTAAAAAAGAAAATAAGTTCAATAAAAAATAAAGAATAGAAAGAGGCGAGCGAATGATTTTAATTTCTTGAACAGCTGAAATCCGAAAGTGAAGATTGTGTTGTTTGTAAGTTTGTGCTTTTCTGCCTGACGTATTATCTCTTTATTATGTTCCTTTAGGAAATAAAGTTATATATGCTTGAGGCTGTTATCTACGGCCATAGGATTGTATAGCAAACTGTTTACTCCAGCATTTCTAGCTGATGTGCTTTTTGGCCTGTAGAGGGAGTCAAAAAACCATGAATATTGAACCTATTGACGATACACGTTCCTCAAAATTCGTTTTAACACTTGTCTTGTGCATAACCCAAAGTTTGTGTATGCGTGCGTGGTGCATTTACATTAAACATTACAATACATTACCAATAGCAAAAAAACGTGTGCATAAAGATGTTGCGGAACATTACAACAACGCTTAACTCTGGCAGTATTTCTATGTAGATATATTTGCAATCAGATACATGTTACACGCAGGCTAATTTTTGCATGCATTGAATGATAATTTGATACAAATGGAAAATGCATATATTAAAATTGGGTTTATCGAAATAATTCTTCCAAGAAAGCACTCGTTCAGTGATTGAAAGATTGCTACAAGGTTTTCACAAAACATTTAACTACAACTTATTACAAAAAAATACTTTGTATTAGGCCACAAGACAACATTCTATTGAAAATTATACAGTAATACTTAGGATTTCTTCACAGGCTTTTTGCATGTTGCAGGAAGGCATTATAAGAGACCTTGATCAGTGATAAGCAAAACTAAGAGAGGGGTACAGAACATTCTTTCCAGCTCAAGGTTTTCATTCCTAACTCCCATGATCTTCTGAGTGTGAATGGACAAAGCACGTCTATTCATCAAGCGTTTAAATTCCATGTGTGGTCTTTATTATTATGTTTGATTTGCTGCACATTTAACAACCTTGAAACTAACATTTTTCTCATCATTTTCTATTCATGTATTGTTCTGAACTAATGTATGTAATTGCAAATTATAAATTAACTATAAATGCAATTGTTTCCATGTGTTAAAACAATGAAACTTGACTTCAATTGTCTGTGAAAGTATATGCACATATTTTGACTGTCATGTAAAAATATGCATACACACCTTGCAAACATAACTCAAGATTTTGCAGTGGTATCCTGAGGTCTGTTCAAGGCCTCGCTTAAGGACATCCATCTGCTTGCCCTTGCAGAGGAGTTGTTTATATTGCCTGTGGGATAAACTTTATCATGTATTACACTTTCAACAACGGCCATGTGTCTTCCATTTTTCCTAGTCGTCCACATACGTTTAATGAAGCCGCAAACTTAGTCAAAAGGTCCATTTATAAGTCATTAAACTGTTCAGAATTGTGCAATTTGTGCAAAATTATAGATTCAAGTAAATACGACAAAACCATATTTACTTCACGTAAACCAGACATAACAACAATTATTAAACGATAAATGAAGAACTTTCTGCTTAGCAAGTTCTACGAATCTAAACGCCCCTGCGCAAACTTTTGCTGCTTAAAAAGGAGACAAAACACACTGTTTTGACATTACTATTATTAGTAATGTCAAAACATCATTATAATACATCAATGCTATACTGTTATTATGAACATGAACATCAAAAACAATACAGAGAAAAGTCTTCACTTAAAACTTTGGTGGACATATTGTGAGGGCCGCCCAGCAGCAGATTAAAGAGAAATAAGAATATTGGCATATATATATTTTAAAACAGCAACTGCTACGCAATTTAAACCATCATCTGCAATGTGTGCTCTGTTACAAATGAGAAACATATAAATACGGTCCACAGCATAAGCCTGGAAAAGCTAAATATCACGCTTCATTATTTCATCAGATGTCTCAGCTGGTCCTGCAGGTTTTTTGAGTGTTCTACACTGTGGACAGAGAGTACAAATAGTTATAAGGATACTTAGACTCTAAATTCCAAAGCTAAACAAACACAACATAACAAATATATTGTGATTATTACAATTGTTGTAGTTATTTAAATGTTATGACTTACTTTTTTTGAATGGCTTCTTGCCTAAAGTGAGGAAGTAAATAAACATATTAGATTTCTGTGTTAATCTGTATTCTTATTTAGAGCTAAAGGGTCCACTATCATAATGTCTGAACCATAATGTCTTTGTTGGTTATGTGCCACGTCAAAGCATTTTTTGCATTTAATTTTTTGCATAAAATAATCGCATAATATAACACCATAACAGTCATAAAAAATGTACTCTTGCCATAAGGTATCCACATGATTTAAACAGTATTGAATGAGTTCTCATATATGAGAACTCATCTTTACTTCACTGGCTGGTTCAAATTACCCATTTCATAACTATAACTGTTAACAGACAGTAATTTTATAAAATGAGAAACATTAATTCAGTGTATTCAAACGATTGACTGATTTGTTCATGATGTTGGCGTATATAAATTCGGTACATATACTTACTGATATTGCAAGTGTGTCGTTATAATAGACATTTTCCTTAGACTCTGTAAGTATAATGATATTTGAGAGGTTGTATTTGTGTCATTTAAGGTATTAGACCAAAAAGATAACATTTTAATAAAAGTAACAATGTAGGCAAGATTTTATACATATTTATCGATCGCTTACATCTTCAGAGTGCAGAATGGCATCTTCCTGAATTACCATATTTTTTGCCGCGTGACTTAGTAACTGTACATCAGAAAAGTTAAATATTAATACTTTATAGGCGTTAACTATAGTCAAATTAGATTTCAATGCCTTTATCTCAGTTTTATCTAAGACGCCTACAATTAATTGTTTGAACATCACAATTGCTGTCTATTTATGAAGCTCATTACAGTTTGAAACCCAATGCCTGGGTTTACAGCTAAAAATAAACAGCTAGCCAGACGGCTATCTCGCCGTAGCAAATCAAAACAACACTGTATTAAAACGTGTTGAATATTTACTTCTTGGCTGCGGGATCCCTTTAACACTTGACGGGTTAGTGCGATCACATCAGCACTACAAGAAGTGACCTTATCAGACAATAAACCTTTAACAGATTGACCGAAACGAGATTGTGACTCAGTGGAAGCCATCACTGTTTACTACGGAAACACGAGAGGGACAGTTTAAAGAGCCTGCGCGTTTGACTAAACAAAGCACATAAGATTCAGATATATGAAATTACAGATGATATAAAATCCACAAAAATACAGCACACGGGATTAATTTTCTCTAATAACTCTTTAATTTTTTTCTTTGTTTTAATTTATGCAGTTTACAACTGCCGTTTCATTTAAATCTTTTTTTTACAACGAAGTTTCATTATTCTATGAAACCTATCAATATGAGAAAAGTAAAACACACACACAAACACACACACACACACATGTGGTTCTGCGTCTTTGAATGGGAGGAACCATCTGGCGGTTTGTTGAAAATCGGAGTGATGACACTTAGATAGCTGAAGCTGAAGTATTTCAGGGTCAAGGAGCTGGCATTGAAGAATTCACATAAAATCTCCCGTTGGCTCGCTCGTAGACATAATGCTGGTTTGTAGAGCTGGTGGACACTTACTCGCATGTAGCTGAAAATGTCGGAGCCTCGTATCATGCCATGGCTTATTTGTTCATGTCTTTTGTCTGCAGCAACTCTGGCAGTGCTGTATCTAAAAAGAAAAATGAACGGCTTCCTGCCAGCAGATAGATCTCCTCCAAGCCTCCCCTCACTGCCTATCATCGGGAGCATTCTCAGCCTCGTAAGTGACGTTGCACCGCACCTCCACTTTCAGCATCTGCAGAAGGAATACGGAGATCTCTATTCTCTGATGTTGGGTTCCCACAAAGTGCTTATTGTGAACAACCATCATCATGCGAAAGAGGTTCTCATCAAAAAAGGAAAAATATTTGCAGGAAGGCCACGAACTGTAAGTAAATCACATCGCTCTCGTCATTTAAATTTCAGTGGGTCCTCAAATGGCACCTTAACCCCTACCTGTAACAAATTTTCTTGTAAGACCTTATGTAATTGTTGTTGTTAAATGTTATTTTTTTCCTCTAAGTAATGTCAACTTTATGTTCATTTTATTTGTTTTTCTTTTGTTTTTTCTTATTATTTCCTCTTTTTGCCAAGATTGCGACATTGTTGTCTATGTCAAATGTAAACGAAAACTGGAAAAATGTCAAAAAAATAAAGTTAAAAAAAAATTCAGTGGGTGCTTTTTAAATGAAGCTTTGTACGATTCTTTCCGAGGTTACAACTGATCTGTTAACTCGAAATGGGAAAGATATAGCATTTGCTGACTACAGCTCCACATGGAAGTTCCATCGGAAAATGGTGCACGGAGCTCTTTGCATGTTTGGTGAAGGGTCGGTTTCTATTGAGAAGATAAGTGAGTATCACTGCTTCTAAAAGAAGCCACACAACTCTGTCTTTATAAACAACAACAGGTTATGAGTGACAGATCACTGATCAACTTCAGCAATGCACATTTTAAAAAATAGTTAACTTCGTAGGATTGTAACAAATAGAACCGCATTACCTTTCTAGTATACACAATCGGATTTTATTGCTTGTGTTTAAACACAGTAGCTTACAACATCTTTGCAACATCTCAGATCATGCACAGATATCAAGTTTTATTTGAAGATGTTTTCTTATCTTGCTTAAATCATTCTGTTTCACCTAATTCTTGTTTTCACTTACAGTCTGCAGAGAGGCGACCTCCATGTGTGATGTGTTGACCGAGACTCAGAGCAGCGCAGTGGATCTGGCCCCAGAGCTGACACGAGCCGTCACAAACGTGGTGTGCGCCCTGTGCTTCAGTTCCTCATATAAACGTGGAGATGCTGAGTTTGAGTCTATGCTTCAGTACAGCCAGGGAATCGTGGATACGGTTGCTAAAGACAGCTTGGTGGATATTTTCCCATGGCTGCAGGTAAGCTTGATTTCAAAATGTGCCTTGGAAAACAAAATGTAAAAACCGTTTGTTAAAAGTAAAATTAAATTGACTTAATTAAAAGTTATTTTGACTTTCCAGAACGTTTTCTTAAATTCAGAATAATATTTTTAATTTTTCCTCCAAGATATTCCCAAATAAAGACCTCAGAATCTTAAGAAAATGTGTTTCCATCAGAGACAAACTACTTCAAAGAAAATATGAGGAGCACAAGGTAAATATACGTATTCACTTTAACACAGAATACACATCTGTAAACAAACGAATAAAGACAATGTGATGTGACGCCAAGTCATTTTCATTGTACCAAAAGTCTGAGATCTGTCTCCCTCTACAGGTGGATTACTATGATAACGTCCAGCGCGACTTGCTGGATGCCCTGCTGAGGGCCAAACGCAGTTCTGAGAATAACAATACTCATGATGTTGGTTTAACTGAAGATCACTTGCTAATGACCGTGGGGGACATTTTTGGGGCAGGGGTGGAAACCACCACCACTGTCCTGAAATGGTCAATAGCATACCTCATCCATAATCCACAGGTAAATAATGATGCTTAGAGTGGAATGTATTAAATCAGCTGTTTTTAATAGCTTATTTCTTAACATTAGGTGCAAAGAAAGATTCAGGAGGAGCTGGACACGAAAATCGGGAAAGACAGACACCCTCAGCTCAGTGACAGAGGCAATTTGCCTTATCTAGAAGCCACTATACGAGAAGTGCTGAGAATCCAACCCGTTTCTCCGCTTTTGATACCACACGTGGCTCTTCAAGACTCAAGGTACTAATCTCATAGTTACTGTACTGATTTAGAAATCAGGAGTGATTGTACTGTACTGATTCAGGAGTGAATACAATGACATTCTCTCCAGGGGATGTATTGCAATATTTCGCTAATGACAATGCCCGTAATGTTAATGACAATTATTGTAACCGTTTTAATACCACACATATTTTAATACTGTAAACATTCTGTGCCAATATCAGGTTGACACTCCAAAAATAATAGGTGGAGTTATTGCACCTGTTTAACATTTTGACTTAGGAGCCACAATGGTTACAAACTCTCTCTCTCTCTCTTTCTCTCTCTCTGCCAGTGTGATTCATTAGCCTAAAATGTAAGTCGCTTTGGATAAAAGCGTCTGCCAAATGCAGAACTGTAAAATGCATAAATGTAAAAATGATACTGTGACAGCCTAATTGTCTCTTACAGTGTGGGAGATTACACTGTAAAGAAAGGGACGCGAGTTATTATTAACCTGTGGTCTTTACATCACGATGAGAGAGAATGGAAGAATCCTCAACAGTTTGAACCAGGTATGAATCTGCAGCGACAGAAAACGACTCGAGTTCAAAAAAATCACATTCTAATAAAGCTTTTTTAATTCCACAGAGCGATTTCTGAACGAGCAGGGCGACAGTCTTTGCTGCCCATCAGCAAGTTACCTGCCATTCGGCGCAGGGGTACGAGTTTGCCTGGGCGAAGCTCTAGCAAAGATGGAGCTCTTCCTCTTTCTGTCATGGATTTTGCAAAAGTTTACCCTAGAGATGCCCGCTGGTCATCCTCTGCCTGACCTCAAGGGCAAGTTCGGTGTGGTCCTTCAACCCAAGAAATACAAGGTCATTGCTAGGCTTAGAGCGGACTGAAAACCTTTCGCTAATGCAGCAGTGCTGAGTAAATCTTTTTTTTCTACTCCTGTTCATAATTCTGAGGCATTTGTAAATATTTTTTATCATAAAGACGACTGTCAAGAGAAAATAAAGCTGATGTATCACAAATCAAACATAAATGGTACATTGAGAAAATGTGACTATTTTCAGACTTAAATAAACGATTTTCTGCCATACTGACAAGTAACTGAGTCACAAAACAAATGTATTGACTTTAAAATATTTTTTTATTCATATGGAGCATTCTTTGATACTCAATTTGGTTGAGTCGTATTAAAAAATGCAGAAAATAAAATATATGAAAGTGACAAAAACTAAACTAAAATGTAGTACCAGGCTTAAATCAAAGCTTACAAAAAAGCAAATGGCTTGCAAAGCCTTCGTCACCTTCAAGCACACAATCTCACTGCATCATTGTCAGAACAGTGCAATGACAACTTTTCAGGAAAACCAATCGAGCACATCTCATTAACAGTGACCTAACCAACATTGTTGACTCGAATTTCCACTTTAAAACAATGACACACTCAAGAAGGCCTGAGAGCCAAAATATTTGTTTTCCTCCATGTGTGTAAAAAAAAAAGATTCAGAATTGTAAATTTGAATCACAATGGAAAACTTTAAAACAATACCTTTTGGTCTCAAACAGCAAAGGACAAAAGAAAACAATCAGGAATTGACCTACAGAATGAACTACATGAGCACCATTGCTGTGACAGTTTGTTCTTCTGACAACTAACTTTGTAGCTTCCAAATAGAATGAGTTTGTTTTAAATGTTCCTGTGATGTAATAACTGGTCCGGATTATTCAAGATTTACACTCTCTGTATTAGGTTAGTCAGACAACACTGGAATCTGTGCTGGAATCCACCTCCAGAACCAGTTTTTCCAGCCAACGCAGTAGGAACCGTATTTAACTGCTGTATCATGTTTCAAAGAAAATTAGCCTCCCATTTACACAGGAACACTCTGCTCTTAAGAGTTACAGGACTGACAAGCTATTGTTGCCTAACGAAGACTCTGACATTGTAGGAAACCCAACAACTAATCAAAAAGTCAAATAAACACAGTGGCCTGAGGAACAATCTCCTGCAGATGAGACGCATGCACACAGAGACAGTGCAGGGAATGCTGTGAAGCAGCTTCAGGCAGTTTAACTGCCACATAGAAACAAAAACACATTATATTGCCATCTCATTAACCAAATAAGTGCTAAAAAACATACTAACATAATACCAGTAACCTTACCTGCGACACTGAAACTTACATTAAAAGCTTATTCTATGTAATAAAGTCTATACATAACTCGCCTTATTGTTAGTGGTGCAAGAAATCCCTTACAGTGTTGAGATACAAAAACCACTTGCACAATGGGAGAATACAGAAATTAAATTAAGGCAAAAACATAAACGATATGTTTTGATGGAAGGCTTATCAAGTGATCCTTTCAAACAAGAAGCTACCATTGATTAAAATATTTACTCATACTGGCCCTTGATTTATGCATAAATCCTACCACACACACAACTGTACTCATTAAGGCATATGAAAACTACTAAAAATCAACAAAGGCACCTTTTGTTAACATACAAGCTGGGTTATTTCTACATACATTGTATTTTTAGCCTTCATTAAAGGGTCTCTGCATAATAAACAACATAATTATCTGCTATAGCAGATTGTATAACAACTGTGGATTTTTGCTTGTGGATCTATTGAGTTTATGCAAATAATCATGCAAAACATGGTTTCATTTTAGATGAAGCCAAGAGCATGTAACACAATGAAAAATATAACAAAATGACAACCACACCCAGCACATCTGGATGGAGAAACAAAACTAAAGCTCTTACAATCCTTCATTTGTTTGAACAGCATCATGCATTGACACATGCATCTGATCACACGTTTTGAAAAAGAACAACAAAACAAGACAAAAATAAATTAAATTATTAAAGCTCTGAGTTGTTAGTAGACTGCTCTTGTTAGGTATGCCATGGCAGTCTTCACCTTATTTATCCATGGTGTGATCTTGCCTCTGAAAGGGGCATCGTTTTTAAATATTAAAGGTAAGAACTTATGACCCAAAACCCCCACAGATCAATACACCCTTACCTTGAGTACTGTCATAATTTTAGTAGGAAGAAATCAGCCCCCAAAAACCAACA
Organism: Botia almorhae; assembly: GCA_036877575.1. Classification (NCBI taxonomy): domain Eukaryota; kingdom Metazoa; phylum Chordata; class Actinopteri; order Cypriniformes; family Botiidae; genus Botia; species Botia almorhae. The sequence continues at coordinate 119,589 of JAZGTJ010000189.1, read as the reverse complement.
AAACGCCTCCACATCTACAGGTATGTCGTTCTGAGATATGGGTCAATTCCATAAGGCTATAAACTGAAAAACAATTTCTCTTGTAGCTTTGATCACCTCCTTTCTTCGAGGCAACAGCCCTATTGAATGTCTCTTTATTTATCCTAAAAATCCATAAAAACTGTAGGACTCGCACAATACACACCCTCCTAAAACTCTCTCTCATTCACACGCGCACAAAGTGACATTGTTGACAGTACAAACTGATGTATATAGAGTAAAGGGAGACACGAGTCTTATATAAGTCTCTGCTGGAACTGTTTGTGCTCAACTCTGGGGATCCATATTGTTGCTGTGATGTGGACCCTCCTGTTCGTTGATAGTGTGCAGATGGAGGCAGACTGGGGCTCTCTGAGGCTCCCTGTCTGAGGCAGAAAGGCCCTGCTCCTCGTCCCCTAGACCCTGCTGTGGGCCACTGCTACGGGGGTTGCAACTATCACAGAAGTCCTGCTCCTCAAGCATCTCTACACCTATGTGGCCTACAAGCTCTTTTATCTCCCCCTCGTCGTCCTCTCCATCCCCAGGTCCTTGGATGCACACGCATACCTCAATCCCAGAATCACCCGTAAAGCGCCTGTGGCGCCCTGGAGTCTTGTCTCTGCTGTCAGGAGAACAATCCGAGCTTTGCTCTCCAGGTTTTGCCAGGTCCTCACTACTGCTGCTGTCCTGTTTGACGAGGTTGTGCGAGGTAGAGCATGCTACCTGCTGAAGTTGCTCGTCTTCCTCTAGAGTGAGGTACGGTTTGTGGGTGTCTCTGGAAGGGCAGCTGGGCCCTGGAGAACAGATCTCTGATGCAGAGGCAGCAGGGCTGGACTGTAGAGGTGAGCAGTGGTCATCTGGAGGATCTGAACACAACGGGTCAGTACCGGCTGACTGGCCTGTCTGAGAGGCACTGTAAGGAGGTGGGGGAGTCGGAGGTCTGTTCTCTACCTCCTCGTATGAGGGCAAGAGGTAGCCAGGCAGAAACCCTGAAAGAGAGGACCATTTTAATCATATTTATCAACTAACTATGACCAAGCCACATATTGCTTGCGTGTCAAAGAACAGATACTGGTTTCATTTATTTGATAATAATGTGACTGTTTTCAGATTCAGATGTTACTTCAAGCCACTAACTACAATAATAGTACAATCCTACAGTACGATACGGTTTTATTTTAATTATAAAATTACGTTTTTTTATTTAACACTTGCGTTAGTGTATGTTTCCCATATATATTCCATAAGATATCTAGACACACAGAAGTACACGGCTTTAAAATTACATTTTAAAGAACTTATTAACAATCAAAAACAAATATTGTATATACAGGCCCCAAAGTAGAAAATCAATTTAACAAAGTGAATACACCTGTGATCATTGAAACGACACCCAAGTACACCTGTGATTCGCAATTAACAGTTTCAATTGCCTGAGCATGACCTGTTATAAAATGACTTTGTTTACAGACCGTCAGGCTGCGTCTATCTGCATCATGGCTCCTCTTAGAAACAACTGTGGGAGGAACTGAAAAATCTGTGAGACATCTTCACAATGTCTCAGTGCTTTTGTGTCCATACATTGGAAGTCAATGGGAGCCATGTTATTTGGTTACCAGCATACTTCTTTATATCTTCATTTTTGGGTGAACTATCCTATGTACTATATATAGTATGTGACCTATGTAAACTATGTATAGTGTCTTCACCTGTTCCGCAGCCTCTGTGATCTACTCTGTGTGCCAAAAACGAAACGCCCTCAGGGGATTAATCAAGTCAAATGGTTGACTTAAGATATTTAGAAGATGCTTCTATACACAGCGGCTCGCAAAACAGTATTAATAAACTAAGTGAACGGATTAGCTGGAGAGACAGAGACATGACAGAGAGACAGAGAGTACGAGAGAGCGAGTGAGATAAAGAGAGGGTACTGACTGAAGTAAAAGGGTACAGAAGTGTAGTTGTGGGCTTCTCTGTAAGCGATGAGGTTGATCTCATGCTGTCTCTGTTGCTGCTGTAGTCTGTGTTTGGCTCGACGGTGGTGACAGACACAGCAGAAGCCTAGAATGACGATCAGCGTCAAGACCAGCCAAAACCCTGAGAAAAGAGCACGCACACAATCATAAACATAACACATACCCGTCAATTACATCCATTGTAATCTTAGTTTCTCATGAGACATTGTTGCTTTGTTTCTATATTTGTTGCGTCCCCACCCACAGCGACAGCTCATTGGTCCAACCTTCTGATTGGCTGTGATTTTGTCACATCGCATAGCATTTCAGTGAGGACATAAAGTGACTAGACACTTGAAACTTATGTCGTGCCTAGTTAGGATCTGTTTAAATGTAACAAGACAGACAGAAACTAAAGGTCAAGTGTATCTTTCAATGTTAATACTTTCTTCAACTGCAGTTGAATATTTATTAAATATATCAACATTTTGAGAGCGTGACCACTTCATATAGACTGACTACTACATAAACAGAGAGATGACAGAAATACAGAGAAATGTGTCGGTTTTAAAATGACAACGCACAAAACAGACAGCAGTAGTAATTCAATGTGCTAACAGAACTTAACTGTTCTCGAATCAAGGGCTAAGAATGGGTGAACACTCATCAACCACAGAAAGAAGTGTGAGATCCAAGTGTGTGAAACTCTGACCCAAATAAAGCAGAGACCTTTTCTGCCAGATAGGAGTCAACTTTCCTAATACAGAAATTTAAAGCAGCTGTTTACAGAGCTATGCCTGTTCTGGTTACTCAGGGTTTGTGTCTGTCCGGGTGGCACATATTTGGCACTGTGTAAAAAAGCCCAAGTGCAGCCCCTTGACTCAGCAGATGATGTGCTGTAATTACCGTGGCGATGAGGTTTGTCCTCAGTTATTAAAATAGATGGTACACCAGAGGTAATCTGATACCACAGAAACATTGCCAGTGGGTGTGAACAGGGCAGAACACAACTAGACCAGGGCTGGCACATGCCACAAAAGTTCTACCCAACACACAAAAACCAGTCTCGTAATTAATAACCTGTATAACAATGGGGCTGCAATAGATTTGTTTCGGATAAAGTGACCATCCCAAATACTCAGAATGTTAACTTACGGGTGTTCTCAAAATTACAGCATGTGTGGTTCCAGTAAGCTGTAATTTAATACTTAAATTCTCATTACTGTTTATGGTCACAAAACAACTGCTGTGGCAAATAAAAGCCATGACTTGCATGTCTTCTAGGGAATGTCATCCATGGCTGGCATCAAAGATCTGGTCTGATTACACCCAACATGTTCAAAATGCAGGTGGGATGTTATCCCCTTAAATAACCAGAGGTAATGACCTTGTGTCAGAATTTAGAATGCCTCCTGGAATTTTGATCACATATAGCCCAATAAGTATATGCATGGGATCCTGTACAGTCTGTGGGTCATTACCACAAACAAACACAGACAGGTTGAACAACTACCTAGAAGAGTTTTTCTTTGAAATTTTACTTTAGTGACTGGATGATTGTACAGTGTGCCACTTGCTACTTGGTTTCGAGAAAACAAACACGAAACATTGATTTTGAGTTAATTATTGTTTGATTATGTGAGAAGATAAGCTACAAAGACATGAACAACTTCCTGCGACCGTGCGTTTGGGACAGCAGTCAGAATTAAGAATTTTCAGAGAACTGTGTAATAAAAAACAAATCTGACATAATTAACCACATACTGATGAATATATCAGTGCTAAGAGACTGGAGTTTTGACCGTGCTGCATAATTCTTACCATGCAGAGAGATCCAGACACTAGCAAACACAGGCACAAACACAATGGATTGTACAGATGGTACAGCATGTGTAGGTGGAAGGAAGTGAGAAGTACTTACACCATACTTCATAGTAATAGCTGCAGCACTGAGACTCTCCACAGCAGTGGCCCGAATCACAGAAATAGCTCTGGTTGTTCACCCCGAAACACAGCCGCCTGCTCTGCAAAACCAAACACAAACTATGAACACACCATGAGAACAAACACCAGAAGACTTTTGCACTTCCTTTCATAATGCTAGCGTGGTTAATGACTTCCTGCTCAACAGGCATAGACGCTAAATAAATGCAAACATCATTTGTGGTTCAGGGCCAGTGTTTGGTATAAATGAACGGTTTGCATTGCAAGATGCAGACAAAAGCACAGTAACGAACAAAAACAATTACATGCTATCAATACAGTTGCATCACGGTACACGGTTACTTCGAGTGCCTCGGTAAATCATACAGGGCCTAGATCGCAAAAGTAATTGAGAAGCAAATCATTTTGACGAAACAGACTATATTATAAAACAACGCAAATGAAGTTCTATTTGTTCATTTAAAAAGTTCTGAATCCAGCGCTTGATTCTTTTTTCACGTTACCTGTCTATAGCCCAGCAGAAAAAGCATTGTAGACATCCGACAGGCAAATCAACAGCCAGCTGGGCAGAGACACTGTTTTGTTACACACAGGACTGTAAAGAGCGATGAAAATATAGTGGTGGGAGGGGGTGGCTTGGGCCTCCCTCCAGTGTGACGTGAACTGCCGTGTATAATAGTGAGAGCTCTCGATTTAAACATACGCACTCAGCCTCCCTCATGGCATTTCAAACCCTGCGAGCAATGCCAGAGAATGTAAGTAAACAGGCAAGCGGTCTGTCCCTCCTGTCACATACACACAAAGCACGCACACTGATATCAAACGCTGGCACGACACTTGTCTCGAACGCCGCACTGGAAACAAAGACCACATGCAAGGGATTATGAACCAGAGACTTCTCTGTTGCATGATATCTATCATTATTCTTCTATCATAACTCACATGTTCTCTGCTGAGATAGTAATGATTAGTGATAACAACAGCAGAAAACAAATGGCTGGGAAGAAAAAGTGCAGAAATAAAACAGAAAACTGACTGTGCCTAAAAGCTCATATAGAGAACAGAAATAGCTCAGTTAGGGGTTAGGCATTTTGAACATCTGTTAGATGGTTAGCATAAAAGCCAACCCTAGTTAGTTAATACAAGTTTGTGGTTTTGTAGAGCACAACAGTGGGGCTGTTTATGGTAATGTCTAAACCAGTCCAAACGAGGCGTACAGTGAGCTCTGAGGTTAAGCAATCATATATGCTTCAATAGAAGCCAATTAATGCAGCATAAACTAAAATGCTGTCTTTCATAACTCCTGCCAGACTGCTACCAGTTTCACACAAGTTATCAGTTACATATGTTTCTAACAGAATGGCATAATGTCACAGTCTAGCAATTGAGTGATTTCAGTCCAATTACCCATGACGCATGCGTATGGTAATTAACGTTTTATAAACATATTTTCTTTGAATGCATATTGTGTGTGAGGGAGAGGCTGTGAAACATTTGTATATTTTTCCTCATTTACATCCCGTACACTGTATGTACATTATGTTCATGTTGACCTAACTATGCAGCCGATTTCAAACCAATCCGTTGTCTGAACAATGTGAGACTGCTGTACCACTGCTATATCAACAAAGCGGTGTTTTATGTCTGAGATCAATGTGGTTTTTGTCTTTATTCATTTTTTAATGTATTCGTTTTTGTCTTTATTATCATATTAGAAGGACGTTTGCATTAACGCCTACAGAATAATAGAATTTTCCTACATATGTTCTGTTCACAGTCAAGGCCAGAACGAAAGCACAAGTCAAAACAGCCTCAGTCTGTCATCTGCAAAACTTTTTAAATATGTGACTGGTCTAGATACAGAGGCTGGTTACTTTCTACATCTGCCTGCATTTGCGTGCCACTCCCACCTGTACAATTTAAAACTGCTACTAAACAATTAGTTTATTGTTAACTATCAATTGCCTCAACATGCCCTTAAAATACATGACTTTGTTAATAGAAAGTTTAACTTCAACTTTTTGTTTTGGTTTAAAAACAGCTTAATAATAGTTTAAAAACAGATTTTAGTAGTTTAATTTACATGTATTACCAATCAAAGTCCAACATAAGGAAACATCATAAGACAAAAAAAACTGTATTATAAACATTTGTTACACATTTATATTAAGTAATCTTAACCACAAGGCTAAAACAGAACAAACTGTCCCTAGACTGAATTCTGTTTTCAGTTTCACACTGGTTTAGATTTGGATCTAAACGAGGTGAGGAAAGTGAAGTGTGTGTTGATCCTCTGTATGTTAACAGTCCCAGTCCCGCTTTTATCATTTAACCACACAGACATTTTACCAACTAAAAAGCAACATCTGCCAGGAGATAACACTATCCATAACACCAACATTATCTCTCTCTCTCGCTCGTCTTTAATATCCGACACTGGGGAGAGAAATTACTAATGAATAAATCAAAACACGTCCATGTACTTCACAAATAATTAGAGCTTTTACAGAATTTAGTAGAACACCAACCTTAACTTTAAAAGACAAATAAATCTGACACCAGTGTCATCTGTCATACCTTGGTCAATAAAACTGGCTCATTTATTTGAGGTACAACAAGCTCAAACTAGCAAAACTAATAAGTTAAACTCATCTTGGCTGTCACTACTGTGGAACAAAAACAGCGGCACAAAAACAGTGGCGGTGGTGCAACAGACTGCCTAACTAGACAATATTAAAATTATAGGCATCAAAAGTGTCTATGATACACAAATGTAATGTTTACATAGGGAGTTCATGAAGTTTTGAGGCACAGTCACAATCTGCCGGCTAAGCTATGATGCTAACAGTGTCTTTACCTCGGTCAATGCCGCTTCCACCGACACCGAACCGACCGGTCCAATAACCGCGTTACTTATAAACAACCCCATCCCCAGGCTTATATATCCGACCCCCCACAATGCACCCTTTCCCGGGGCTTCCGACACATCTGCAACACGGCAGTGCATTCAGCTAGCCTGCGAGCTAGCTTCGTTTGCGTCTTTCTTTCAACTCTCACAAACTCAGTAGAACAACAACCCCCGCCCCCTATTTTGAACTGGTGCTATTGGTCAGTCCAAGCAAACACTTCCTGGTTTGGCAAATAGAGACGGCGGCAATTGGTTGATTTATCTGTCGCTTAAAAACAACTACCCTTGTGTCGTCACCAATTAGGGCGTGACTTTGTTGTTCTTCACCAGCTGAGATCAAGAAATCAGCTGATTTTGAATTTAAAGGGACAGGAAATTACATATTACTCTATATGTAAACAACATAGATCTGCTTAGTGGAGAAATTGATTGCTGAATATCATTTATAGATGAAATTGTAGATAAATCTTTAAAATATGTAAAATATGATGTATGATTTTAAATTCAGCATACTACTATGTAATCTTATTGTTGTAGGAACAGGTAAGTGGAAATAAATCCAACCTTGATCTAACTAAATTGTCTATAATTCAAACAGACACTGATATTTTGAATGCTCAGTTATAACATTATGTTTAAATACTCAGTAATTACATGCTATAAGGAATTTAGTGGACTGCAAAGTTGGTGAAACATATATTTGAAGCATATATAATATTATGAGTGCCAGAAAGTGGATTCAAATTTTCTTAATCTTTTATTAGTTTAATTGACAATTTGCATAACATTTTCATAATCACGTCTGTAAGTGAAGAACATAAATAACATCAGTTACTCAGTTATAAGCTCATTATAAGTTATCAGTTATAATTTATTAATAATTAATATCTTCAAGTAGGTTCTTATTTGGCAGTCCATGGCTGTGTACAAAACCAGCTTTGTCAATGATTTAACAGCTGTGCTTCTGCATGAAGACATCTCCAGAGGAAACAAGTTTAAGACCGGCTTTCTAGGCACAATAACATCATGTCTAATGGTCTAGCACAAATCCAAACAATCTTCAGAGGCAATAAGCAAACATTTTTACGATGATTATTTTTTGGTTAAATGGAACCGTAAGTCAGAAAACATAAAAATGCATTTTTGAATCTGATTTTCAATCAGATGCCAATTTTATTTTTTCAAGTTTCATCTCACCACTGAACCGCACGCACAGGATTATGGGATATCATAGGCAGGAAAGGATATTGCCTTCAATCTATACTGCCTTCAAAAACCAACCAGATGTTAAAGGCAGGATGTTTTGCAAACATTGGATTCTGGATTCCTACACCCTGATGCCTGCAGATCTGCTATTTTCCAGGTTTCGGACATAACCAAAATGATGTCATTAAGAAAGTGACAACCACTGATCCCTAAAAACATCAGTGTAGTCTCTCAAATAAACGTGTTTGTTTTGTGGTAAATGATATTTTGACAGACGTAGCTAAGGGCCCTTACTTCTCTCCAACTTCAGACCGCGGCTTTTTAGGTGAGGCTCTTTGAACCGAGCCAAGTAAAAAGGAACAAAAGCAAACAAATCACATTGTTCATTCAGGAATTTTTCTTGTCCCCTGCTTTTTATTTCTCTCTTTTTTTAGGCACTTCTGTCATTCAGAGCCGTGAAGTCAATGGGTCCTTACATCCCAGCTTGACAGTTAGGAGGATACAAGCTAATTCCCTTAATCTGTCTTTTCTCCCGTGCAGTGCCAAAGGGGGAGAGGTACCCGGCACAAGTAATCCTATCAAAAAGACAATAGGATTAGACTCGAGCTCTTGGAGTGACAATCACATATCTACTGACTGATTTGCAAAGTAGGGTCGGGTTTCTTCAAATTAGCCTTTTTCTCCTCTGGGGAAAGGGTGCCTTTCATTAACTGGTGGTGGGATTCCTTTAGGAGAGATGCTGGAGGTCTGCATAAAAGGCATGTATTTTTCGGTTCTAGCATGCAGATGAGTGACAGGTCTTGGGCTTCTCCCACAGCAGAAGCTGAGAGGTGGGGTGAGACCATTGGCTTGGACTACTCCTCCACCCTTTAACCCTCTGTCAACCCCTTTATGATTCACACGCTAATGCCTTTAAGTGTTTGACAGATGGGTCAGATTCAAGAGCTCAATGAGGATACATGTAGCAGATCAACAAGGCCAAACGACAAGGACAAATGGTACAATATATATAATAAGAATTTAGAGGTCTACCATGTTTGGCATTATAATAAAACCCTTTGCCTCTCTACCGCCATCTCTGTTTAAAAAAACATCGCGGTTTACTTGACGTACTTTTTTTCTACTTTTACTCTTTTTAAGTTGAAATGATGAACTAACTTTTCCCGGAAAATTGGACCCGGCTTAGATTTTAAATCATTATTATAAATTTACCGTTGGGAATCAGAGTGAGGTAAGGCGATTGTGTTGAACACTGATATGTCATGTACTTGTTCAACAGCTGATTTTTATTTCATTTTAACCCTCAAAAAATTACGGAGTGCCTTTTAATATAAACCTGCGCTTTGAGTGCGTTAGAATAAAACGCAATGGACGTGTGCTCCCTGTGACCTTTAGATGGCACTATTGGTGTAATATTACCTCAGAATCCACAGAGACGCTTGTGTGGATTGAAGCCTATGCTCGGGTGTGTGGTTAGCCACTGTGACACCTGATACTTAACCACAAGCTAATGCAGCTTGGGAAAAGCTTCGTCCTGTTGGAAACAAGGGTCACCTGCACGTTAATGGAAGACCTTGATTGCATTTAAGTCCAGTGAACTTGGCCAAACAAAACGTGGTCTAACTTTGACTTCATCTCACATTACGTTCTGGCCCAGTCAGTAACTAAAGAGACTTTTGGGGGATTATCATGCACAAGAATAATAAAGGAAATGAAGAAATCAACTGAACCTACTATGTGGTACTCATGTCAAGCATTTTAATAAGTCAGACGACCACCCTGAGAAATGGGTATGAGGAATATACTGTAAAGGTAAGACTTAGTTCCTTTAGCATCTCTAAATATGTTGTTATCCCTTCGTCTAGCCACAAAACATAAAACATGAGAAGAGAGCATTGAATCCCACCTTTCCAAAGTAATACGACGGATAAGGTAACATGACGGATATTGTTTCACCTGCTGAACACTTTAGCTTTTCCAGTTAAATAGCTCGGCTTCCCACTACCCTTTCAAAATCTGCCGGGAGATTCACGCTGTAATTGAGGCTTTAAAAGGCATGCCAGAGAGCTCACCAGATACATCATTACAGCTTTTAGCCTGTCTTTGAAAACCTAAATTTACGAAGCGGTCTTTGCTGTGAACCGTGTTGAGATGCTGGAGCATGTGTCCAGCATGCGAATAGATGCTGCACAAACAAACAAAACAACTGGAACTATGCTTTCCTGTAGCTCAGTGGTTAGAGCATGGTGTTAACAACGCCAAGGTCATGGGTTCGAACCCAGGGATTGCACATACTCAATGTATAGTGATCAATGTGTAGTATAATGCAATGTAAGTCGCTTTGGATAAAAGCGTCTGCCAAATGCCTAAATGTAAATGTAAATGTAAAAACTATGCGTTAAAACAAATGAGATCATAATGCTGTCAGAAGCGTCCACAGCGGTGTCTTGTGAGGGCTTCTTGTCATCCAGATGTTTGAGATCAAAGCTGGAATGTGCGCTGATGGTGTCTGTAAACATATTTGTTGTGTAATACTGGTGGAAAATGTAAACCTTTGTGCACTAGAGGCAACACACCTTTGGTCCTTTTGCGGAGCGTAAATTGCTAGTATGATTTTACTGTGATTTGTGCAGGTGCAAAGTGTTTAAAATTATTTTATAAGTCTGTGTAAGTGTTCCCTTCTTGTGTCCCAGGGTTTCTGAGTCTGTGCTGCATGCACAGGCAGGTGTGAAGATCAGAGCGCACAACAGACAGAAATAATCACATTACAGCAGACATGACATTGGTAGATCTATAGAACAATGTTTGTGCGTGTGTCTTTGTGTGGCTGTAGGTTCCAAAAATGTAATTCTCAAATCCTCTTCCCATGAGGTGCCTTTCACCCCTCATGTCCTCTGAAGGTCTTCATTACCTTTGCTAGAAAAACTGTGAGCTTGTGGCTCACCAACCATTCCCTCAGGGGCTTTGTTAATGACCTTGTGGGGGGCAGGCTGGATGGACAGACAGACAGGGATGGATGGATGGATGAATGAATAGATACATTGATCGATAGAGGGATAGACAGAGTTTAGAGCAGGGGTGCCCAACCCTGTTCCTGGAGATCTACCTACCTGCAGACTTTAGTTCCAGCCCTGTTCAAACACACCTGAACCAGCTAATTAATCTCTTAGGTAGCACTTAATAATTACAGACAGCTGCGTTGAAGCAGGGCTGGAACTCAAGTCTGCAGGTAAGTAGATCTCCAGGGACAGAGTTGGGCACCCCTGGTTTAGAATATGATACGACACGATTTAAATTTCAGCACAATACTACAATAATCACATATAAGTAGAAGTTTACTGTTCAATCTACAAACTGCCTCATAATTCAGAAGTCACAGATCTTGTAAAATAGAAAAAACAATAATAATTTGTTAATCAAGTTTTTTAGTGGTTGTTGCTGTCACATTTTAGCCTTCTTGTTAAAATTTTTAGTGGTTACATGGTTTTACAAAATTGACTGTCTGACATTGTCACCCTCAATATGACTGAGTGCCCATTTTTTGCTGCGCTCCAAACCTATGGATTATTATTTATGAAACTGACCACGTCTTTGAGTCCCTGGAGGCCATATTTCCTGCATGATTGTACAATATCTACACGGAGATGTAGGCATTCCTTTTATCCTCAATGACAAAACCAGCTAATGGATTGTGCCACATTGCATATGATCTAATTATTCCATAATTGGCTGGAAATTTTGTTCACCCAACATGAGCCCCACCCTTTAAGAATCACACCGAGCAGCAACTGTTCTGTGCATTGCCTCACTAACGTATAAGCAAAATATGGTGCACATTTCACAAGGGGTGGGGTATATAAGAATCTCCTTTTTGCTTTACAAAATGTGTCATGTAACTGGTCAACTGTAACTGTAGCTCAGTGGTTAGAACATGGCGTTTACAACGCCAAGGTCATGGGTTCGATCCCAGGGATTGCACATACTCAATGTATAGTGATCAATGTATAGTATAATGCAATGTAAGTCACTTTGGATAAAAGCGTCTGCCAAATGCATTAATGTAAATGTAACTGTGTCATTTAAAGAGTTTCATTGAAGCTGGTTAGTTATTACCAGGTCCAGATTGTATCTGTAGACTTCTTGTCTGTTAATTTTGGGCCACATTTATGAAGTTGGCCAACGCTTTATCGAAGTGGTTTACAGTACATTCAATGTTTTCACATTTTATCAGTATGTGTTCCCTGGGAATCCATTTATCAAAATTTGCACTGCTAACACAATGCTCAACCAACTGAGCTTTAGGAACAACATATGCAATGTATCGGTTTGTGCCTTTCCTGAGAATCGAACCCAGGATCTCTGGCATATCTAGTGTTGTGCTCTTCCAAACGAGCTGCAGGGAACAATTTGTGGAATCAGTTTTATTCTGAATGAACAATAAAATATATTCAGTAAAGCAAAGACTACCACACTTACACCCCTGAGCTGTTTGCGAAACATCAATGGATAAATTCCTACAAGGTATCGCAGAGAAATCCCATAGCAAATGAGACCTGCCTGAAGTGATGGGACAACACTGCTGCAGTGTCATCCTAAGACTGAGTCAGATCCAAGGGGGCTTTAACAACACAAGGGTGAGGTATTTGTTTTGGGATGGCATGGATTAACCGTGTCAGTGCAGGCCTATGCTAGCTTTGGATGATCAAGCACTAAGATACTGCTGTGTTGTAAGCCACTGCTTTGAAGAACAGGGGAAAACAGAGGCATATTGCTATATTCCTTGAGCTCTTTGGTTATTCTGTTCGCCTCCTGCACAAACCCAGCAGCCACCCATAGCTTTTAAAACCTGACCTTTGACCTCAGATTTCTCACTTTACGGTGTATAACGCTAGTCGAAAACACTTAGAGGGTAACCAAATGTCTTCCTTGCCTCTTTAGGAACATCAGAGAGAGATTATTTAAACACATGTAACACAGTTACGATCCTTTAGTCCTAAATTTACATATAAAGCAATTTATATTTTAAGTTTACCTTCATGAAAATTAACAGTGAGCTTGTGTATACTGTGTAAACTTTTTTTGTAAACTATATTGTCTCTATCTATATTGTAGTAGTGTGTATAGTGTATGTACTGTGTTTAGTGTAGCTATTTATTGTTGTAGCTGTGTATCACACTCTTAACATGATTTTCACTCTCTGTACATCGCTGTCAAGGAAATGACAAAAATAGTGAATGGAACTGAATGTTGCATCTACCAATAAAAAGATGCTGAAACATGCTATACTGTAAAGATACTGTAGACAGTATCTGCAGTTCTCTATGGTTTTACTTTGTCTACAGTGTGCGAAAAAACAATGTTTGGAAAACTATTCCAGAAATGATCACAATTCTGTTGCATTAATGATCGTTCTTCCTATGATGTGTATTAGGATAGGAGCACTTTCCCCCACCAGTATGTTCATTTTGGTCAGCAAGAAAACTGATTCTTTGTAAAATTAGACATTTTATTTTTATAGACAACAGTTTTCATTTGTGGTCAGATTTTTAAAAGCTAGGCTAGTTGCAGCCCGCCATTAACATTAAGGCACTGAGCACTCAGAATGGCTACTGGTGACAAACGATACAGCCAATCAGTGCCCTCCAATAATAAAATCACTGTATTTGTGAACAGAGCATTACTGAGATGTCATGGAATCATGACTGAGAAAAACAATCATACAAAGACAACAGAACACATTTATTTTTCTCCTTGTTGGAAAAATATACTTTGTTACAATAGATCTACTATAATATGAGCTGTGGTTTAAAGATCTAAACAGTGTTTGTTTTAGACATCCCAGAGGTCGCCGGCAATGTGTTAAGTCCGTTAAGACTTGGGCCACAGAGGGTCGTGAACCCTGCTGACTCACAGGAGCCTGCTCTAGAACAAGCCATTGGAAAATGCACCAGGCCATAAATGTACCATTAGCTGCACTGATTTAAAAGGCAAGATGTGTGCTTCGCCATTGAAGGAGAAGTTAAGGAAGAAGATCTGAGAGGGAAATTCTCTGTGTAAAAGTGTATTATGTCTTGTTATTTCCAGGACTGGGACCCTACAGTTCTAAAATTAAGTGAATAGAGGACGGAGGCCAGAGCAGCATACAGGTGGGTGGTATTGAAGCACAGACTGTACACTGGGCTGCTGGTTGTGGGTGCCAACTGGAACATCTGTCAAGCAAATATTGTGAATTTTACTAAAATAACGTCACATTTTCAAAGAAAAAGGTGTCGAAACATTGCTTACTGATACCTGTAGACATCGGGTTTGCCGTTTGTCCCAAAGGCGCACTACTCCATAATAAGATGAGCCACTTGCAATCATGTGATTCCTGTCCGTCTTTATACAGTACAGGGCGCTGTCATGAGGCTCCTCCCACTCCATCACACACTTCCTGTTAGAGGGTGAAATTCAATGGCAAATTTTCAATGCGAAGATAAATTATCTTAAAGGTAGTAAAGTACGTACTTAAAGGCAAAGGTATCCAAATACATAGGTTGACATGCTAGTAGGACATCCAATCATTGCATTCGGACCAAATTTTATGGTAGTGTGCATTCCATAAATATGTTTAGACCACTTTACTTAGTAATTGGACGTGAAGGGATGTGAAGAGACTTTCAACCAGCGTAACAAAAAATGTTTCCAGAAAAGATTGCCTACCCTGCCTTTTTGGTGAAATAAAAAAACAACAACAACAGGTTATTAATTTCCCTTAGCTGCATCACTGCATCAGAATATCTAAATGTTAAATTAAATCAAATAACCAGCCTTACGAATAAAATAATCAGTTATGCACATATTTGACATTCTGAAACAGAAGTCCACGTTCATTCTCCAGCTTCAGCTGTCAGGCTATATTAGAAAAGTCCTACAGCAGAAGGCCGAACCCACCATGGCTAGCTTTCCTTGCGTGGCTTAAGGGTGATTGTCTTGTTTGTGCTGGCGGTCCACAAGGGTGAAACCTCATCCCTTGTTTACGGAAAGGGGCTCTTGTTTTAGAGCGGGCTGAGAAGAAAGGAGGGAATGACAGGGAAAGTATATGCACGTGTGCTGGGCCAATAAAGATCAATTCTCCATTAATGGTGTGCTGAATAAATCATGGGGAGGGAGTGTGGCCGGGCGGTGTGGCAGACAGCAGGGCAGCAGAAGTGAGCGGGAGATGTCTGGACTGCGTCTTGCTGTACTGCACGCGTGTACGCACATACACAAACAAACAAACTTCAGACTTGGACAACACTTGTCCTCTATGCAAACAGTAACATCTTACTAAAAACAAGAAAAAATTAATGAATGCACAAAGATTATTGAAGAATATTTAATGTCATCTTGTTTAATGTCATTCTCTTGCCCCCTGCTTTCTTTTCTCACTCCATCTCCTCGTTCTCCATTTTTTGAACCCTTCATTTGTGCAACAGCATGACTTTTAGAGCTGTTGTAAAAGAGCCACATTGAGCGACATTGCAAAGGATAATTAGATCTGTTTGATCTAAATTTTATTCATTTTTACTCTTTGAAAAAAATATTTGTTTTTCTTTAAACATAAATCTACCAAAATTTACTTAAAACAATAAAATGCATATTGCCGACACGGAACGACTAAATAAACTAATAATATATTAACATCTTTATTTTTGCTTCTCCATTACATTTGTTGTTTTAAGCATATTTAGGTATTTTCTACCAGACATAAACACTTATGTTTTGCATTGCAGTAAAATCCGAAACAGGAGCTTGCCACATATCTTTGTCAATTATTCACAATTAATCTTACAATTGGTTTCACACACTTTCCATGATGTACAGTTTATGCTATGAGTGAATTTAAGTGCTGCTTTTTACAGTCGATGACGACTTTCAGACTAACCGCCCTGAATCAAGACGTACCACATACTGGCCCCTGACTGGTCTTACTGTGAATTATTGATATCTTAAGAGGGGACATTTGGCCCTCCCCAAACTCTCCAGGGCCCTCTTTCAATCACCTCTGATTTGTGTTACTTGACTGCCCATATGCAATTGTAAGGGTACCCCCTCCCCAAAGCTCTACATAGAGCCCTATTCCACCCCACAGGCAGTTCGCTGATCCCCAGCGGCCGCCTTGTTGCCTTGGAGACATGTTGCGCCACATCAATATGGCCACCAACCAGCGTGGACCTGGGTGGGTGAGAGTCCCTCAGCAAGAGACTCT
Organism: Botia almorhae; assembly: GCA_036877575.1. Lineage (NCBI taxonomy): Eukaryota > Metazoa > Chordata > Actinopteri > Cypriniformes > Botiidae > Botia > Botia almorhae. The sequence continues at coordinate 103,328 of JAZGTJ010000189.1, read as the reverse complement.
CTCAAAGAAGTAGTCCGGGGTCCTTTTCAATCTCTCAGAGGAACAATTGTATCCACAGACCCAAGACGAGGCTCAAGTCTGGCTTCTTATTTATCTAAACGGTACTCTATGCACAGGAGGGCTTATTAGATTAACAGCGAACACTAATCTTCTTCACCAGCTCTGTGAGACGTACTGGCTAACTTTATTACTCTCTGTAGACAAGGCCAAATCTGCTGACAGCAAAGGTCAATGTAAGCGTTAAGCCTAATTCAGCGTGAATCGTAGCGATGCACCACTGTTTCAATCAAAAAGCCAAGTGTAGATTCCCAGCCAATGTTCGCTGTCACACACAAATTCATCATTTTATATATACATATTATATACATTTTATTACACCTGCGTTCCCTGGAAATTGAACCCACAACCTTTGCGCTGCTAATGCAATGTCCTACCAGCTGAGCTACAGACTTGTAGAGGGGTGTGTCGGGTACCTGGAGCAGACACGCAAATCCCAGTAACGGATGAAGGTATCGTATCCACAGGTGAGGAGCTGGAAGGGAGTTTCGTAGACGATATCTAACACACCTGCGCCGCGGCGGAACTCTGTACCGAGACACGACACCAGGTGACACCTGGGGGACAGAAAAAGAGATGCAGGAGGTTACAGATTATACCTTGTCAGACATCGAGGAAGATTAATACATTAATAAAAACACAGACAGGAACTTGAAAAGCACCTGAGAGACAATTACATAAACTTGCTGCAGGGCAAGTTTCATTCCAGTAGTTAAAAAGCGACTGGACGAGGGAGGTCATCTCTGTCGTGCGCCTAAATATCAGTTTTATCAAAGTGATAAATGACAGGCAGACACATAAAACAAGTCATGTTTACTCGTTCTTGAGATTGGAACATCTCCAGGCTTCACATCTCAGTCAGCACGTCTGAGTCGATGGAGATCTAATTTCTAACCAAACGCCTTCATTTGCTCACCTAATCTCTTACTACGCTTAAATCCCACTATATTCCTGTTTCCAACATCCACAGAGCAAACAAAAGCTAAATTAAGTCTTATGACAAGGACACAAAAAGTAAACACCTTTCTGCGTTTGAATGGGCCGGTAAAGAAGATTAGTTTGAGGTACGGTGCGTTCCCAGATGCATGTGAGATGAGGACAGAAGCAGGAGGGGTGGAAGAAAAAGGGCAGAAGGGAACAGATAGAGGGTAGGGGTGGGGTGTCTGGGATAGCACCACGCTCCTATGATCACAGTCTTAACGGGCCCATGGCACCCTCCACCCACACCGCAGAGACCAGATTATTGTAGAATCACAATTTCTTTGTTGCTATTTAATTCCCTCTATGACCGTGACTGTGTGTGACTTGTGGACCTTTGATACCTGGTCCCTAGCAACCATTTAGTCGAGCCCAATAGCCATAGCGACCGCCCCCCACGTTTGAGGTCTTCTGCGAGCTTGTTCACCGAGGGCAGACTGGTAATCCCCAACCTTCGCTCTGGGGGATACAGGGGGGGTCTTTCTCTTTCTCAGACACAGGCTCTTTAAGAGACAGTCCAGCATAAGCAAAAGGCTAAAGACAAACTCTCCTGTAGCCCTCGGGCATCTGCATAAGGCCAGAAACCCGTCATTTACCCCTTGCTGCTCAAATAACAGGGTAGCAACAACTTGAACCAATGACAGCGCTAAACAATGGGGGCAATCAGTTAATTGATGCAAAACATTTGTTTGCAAAACAGTCTCGTGGCAGCATCAAAAAATGTTTAATTGCTTTAGGAAACTGGTGTAAATTCGGGTCGGGAGATGGCGTCCGGCACAGCTCGGGTATTTGTAAATGTCAAAGCGTGACAAAACAAGCAACGTCAATGAAGTCCTCACATCTGTGCTGTGATTTTAAAACCAGTAATCGCTCTGTTACAACAGCAACAGCAAACACAAGGATTCTTAAATTGTTAGGTCACAGGTTTTATGTGTCCCATGTTTTTGTTCTTTCAGAGAGAACCTGTGAAGATTACAGGATGAGGGATAACCATATAATCTTTTAAATTACTGCATCTGAATGGCAGGCGATCTCGTTCTGTCACGGCCGGCCCAGCGTCTGATCTTACAGTGCTGTGGCTGTTTGAAAACGCATGGTGAGACATCCCTCCTCTAAACATCGTCTGATCACGAGTGAGGGTGAAAAGCTGGTTAAACGAGAGCTTTTGATTGAGTGAAACAAGGTTAGAGGGCGGCTAAGGAGAAATTGATCTTCGATTTAAACTCAGAGTACAGGAGTCATTTAGCAGAGTGATTGCACATGTTTTATTAGTCAGAAGGTGAAATTGACAGATTCATTAAGACACGAAAGCAAGCTGACGTCCCTTCTCTGACTCTCCCAGTGGAGTAATATACACACACACACACACACACACACATATATTGGAGCCAAAGACAAGTGGTTTTGCTTCTGCTTCTTTGGGCAATCAAAACTAGAAATTATGTAACAATGAGCAGGGGCCTATCGTGGCCTTTTTTGCAACTTTTGCTGAAGGAGCCATCAAACGTTCAGACATGTGGAAGCTTATAGGTCACTAACAGGCAAAGCTGGGGGCGACTGATATTTACAATCTGCTAAAGTGATCTTACAACCAATGTAGCCACCAAATATACACAAACAACACAAACAATAATAATAATAATAATAACAAACAAATAAATACACTATTTATAAATTTATCTTTTCCAAAAAATGTGTTCTATTAAATATGGCACCGCTATTGTAGTTTACATCCTATATATTTTAAATAAAAAGAAACATTTTGTGTGAAAAAACAACATATATTTCAGCCTGGACGGTTGCAAATAAATGTCCCCCTTTTTATGTTCAGATATTGCTTAGGAGTTTTTAAATCCCTATTCTGCACTATAAAGACAGGCATGTGTTCGTAATTAGTTGTGATTTATAATCTCAGGGCCATCAAGAAAAATGGCCAACAGGCCTCTGTCTCTGACCATTTGGGCCACACACACTTTATGAAAGGGAACTGGGCAATGCTGAGGACATTTCTTTGGGTGTTAGATCCACAGGAAAAGTTCATTTTGAGCTAACGCTCTTGTAGGGTTAAGTGTAGAGGGTAAACTGGCACAGGGACGCTATGGGAAACAGTCAGTACCCTAAAAGGATGTGAGACAGGTACATAAAGAGCCCTGCTGAGGTTTTCAAAGCCTAAAACAAACAGAACTCTCATTGCGCCGCCTGCACGTCAACCAATTTAGCCCACAGTCGAAATAACCACCAGCAAAGAGGTAAGAAATAAAAAAGAAGGGTATGGGTCAGGACAATTGAGACTTATAAATGTCACACACGTTCTCTTAAAAACAATGAGACTGCAATTTGTATAACACAGCTCTTGGGAGGATCCAGGAATTTAACCCTTTCTTTGAAGGAAAAATATGTGGAGAATTTTGGGGTAATTGTTATTCTTTGATGGCAAGAGTCTCGTGAAAAGTTTGGGGTCCTTTTAAAGCACCACTTGTGTGTTCCTGATTCTGGGGATCATAGACGTTTTCACCTTAAAGAGGTGAAAGACATTCAAGACAAAGAGGTGGAGTGAGGGCAAGAGAGAGAGAGAGAGAGGGAGAGAGAGATGGAGGGAGGGCGACAGGGATTGTAAGGTTTCCGGTTTCTTTATAGTGAAAGTTTAACTAATAGTTGGCGCACCCTAATCTAAGGCATACCACCTGCCTGGTCCAAAACATTTATTAATAGTTACTTACAAGACGGTACAGAGAAAAACATGCTACAAATGTGTTGACTAACAGTAGTGAAATCTCTGTATCCCTCATACTGTCTTCTTTCCTTCCCTAATAGCTCCCTAATTAGTTCACAAAGCAGCTGGTCAGCTGCCACTTTAAGACATGAGGGTCTGAGTGATCTCGGTCTGTACACGTCCTGTCTATTATTTCTCCATCTGGTCAACAGGCGCTCCTTAAAATGTGCCCTGATCTTTCAAGAACACGTTAAGATGTCAGTACTTGAAGTAGCCGGCCAAACAAAACTCAGAAATTGGAACCTCTTAGGTGCTTAGATCATAACTGAACCTGGTGTTTTTGAAGATACTCTACCATCCTCTAAACAAACTATTTCACTCAACAAAATTATTTTATAATGAAAATGAGCGGCAAATATAATCTTATTTTATTTCAGAGTGAAGGACAGTTTACTGCTTGAAATGATGAAATTTTGAGTGTTCATAGTGAACAATGTGTTTGCACAATGGTTGGTACCTCGACAAATCAGAGTATACTTTAAGACATTGTTAAGATCTCATCTGAAACCCTAGAAGAAACACACAAGATAACTGGGGTCCGTTTCTCAGGAGAATAGTCAGGAAAAGTACAAATCAGCAAGCCAAAGCCTCCAGCTGCTCTTTATGTCAATATCATTGCTGCAAGAGAAATATTACAATATTACTGTAAAATAAAGATCTAAGTAAGATCTAAAAAAGATTTACATTTACAGATGCATTTGGTGGACACTTTCATCTAAAGTGACTTATAGTGCATTCAAGGTATGCAATTTATCAGTGCGTGTGTCCTGGGATTCGAACCACCCTCCGCTCCTCAGTCGGTTTCTCGTCCCCCTGTGACTGCCGGTTTTGTATTCCTCACACAAGACGCACCTGATTACTAGACAGGGACACATTACAGCAGGATACAACTGACCCCAGCGCAGCCACACTGGAAAGGGAACGTGATTCCCAGGGAAATCTGTCTGGAATCACCTCTACTCCTTCCTTGCAATTTTTCCCGTCTCAAATTTCCTTGTCATTTTGTTCCGGAACCCCCTTGTTACTTTTCCTATCTGACAACATGTAAGCAGGCTGAATTCAGCAGGTAAAGCTGGGGAATTACGCAAACCTGTCAGGTTGTATCAGGTTTAATCCTGGCCTTTCATGACAGGAATTTTTAAGGCAGCTTTGAACTTCCCAAAGCGGAAAGACCGTGTGCTGGGGAGGTAATGGTGCAGCAACTATATGACAAGAGAATAGAGATTCCACTTTCACTTTATGTGCAATTAATTAACAGGATTCCATTTTAAAAGTTTAAACATATTGGAACCAAAATAAACAATGAATAAATGCTGCCAAAAAAGATTGTGCATTAAACTGTGAGGCCTATTTAAATCCAAATGGTTACCCATCTAATAATTTCAGGTATTTAGAACATTTCTCTTAACGTTTCCATTAAGTAACATTGAACATTAAAAATGTTATTTTGAAAGTTCTGGAACATTCTAGTATTTTTGATGTTATTCATGCATACACACATACATAACATATATATAGCTTAAATATCTGTTTTCTACTACCTAAAAAATATACATATCAGTTACCTTTCTGTGTCCCAGATCCGAAGAGGAGCAAAATTTTCACAGCAGGCTGTTCCGGTCACAAACGTGCTACAAAATAAAATAAAAAAGCTTCAGCAATGATTGCAAAATAGTCTTAATCATACTTGCCTAAAACTGAACGATGATAACAGTAATGCAAACCTGTGCTTAAGTCTATAGTCCCTTTCACAACATATGCTTAACTATTCTTTGTCCCAGCATTGAATGTTTTCAGCATTTAAATACTGCACAGCTGACGTTAACAGTGGAGTAATATTTTGGCTCCCGGGGAGAATACACACAGCGCATTAAAAACAAATTTTAAAAAGTGAATGGAGCGCGGTGAGGTGCGAAGAGGCTCAAGGGTACGTTGAGACGGCGAATTTGTCCACAGATGTGTTTTCATTCATGAGACATCCAGGGAAAACAGGAGGAACGCAAAGAGAAACAAAAACACTCTGATGCCCCATTTGAGTTGGGCGACAGGTTGAAATCAGCTAAGCAGGTATGGTTGTGTGGGGGGCCGTCGGGTGGGTGTGTGACTGCTGTAGTTTTGACCTGCGTGACAGTCAGGGATTAGGGCCCTCCTGGACAGCTGGGATTGGAGGGCGAGGCTCAGGGCTCTGCTACTCCTTGCATTGTGTTTGGAGGTGAGCTGAACAATAGGGTCCTCACACTACTAAACATATAGGAATGTGACGGTTGTAGAACTCAGGTATTCCTCCAATGCCCTGCTGGGATGGTCTCTTTCATTGACAGAATGGTTTCTTAGTCTCTGTTCCAACTATGTGTGTGTGTGTGTGGTTACAACATACCTCGCGGCGAATGCTTACTAACACACAGAGGGAAAGACGTGTAAAAGTGCACAAAGCTACTCTCAGCTCTGCATCTCCCTCTCTCGCATACTTTCAAACCCTCAGAGAAAGGGCATGGGGCTCTTTGCATCAACCAAAAAAAAAAACAGGCTTTACAATGGAAAACCAGTGTGGCCTCAAATTAACAAGCAGCCTGTGTGAATAAGCTCTGTAGCGCCTGGTGTCCAACTCCAAAACCCCATGACAAAAACAGAGAGGGACAGTGACCCTTCATTTCTCTCTCTTTCTCTCATACACACACGTTTACTTATGTATCTAAATATGGACACTCCATAGGCTTCTGTTTTTATACACAACTAGTTATGAACAATTTAGCATAACCCTAACACACACTTTAACCCTAACAGAATTTTTACCATTTTAAAACTTTAATAGATTTTTACAAATGATGATGTCCCCAAAACGAGGTTTTGTTTAGATTTGTCAGCTTTTGCTGACTTTCTGGTACAAATTTAGGTAAACCCACACACACACAGACCTAGTAGTGTGTGGATACAGATACAGCAGGGAGAACTTCTCCTACATGCAGTAGTTTTCCCATTAAGAAAATGATATTTGCTATAATCTTCAAACAGGTGACATTATTAGATTTCAAGCAAAACATGCCTGGCTAAGTTGGGTTTTGACAGGTTTTGCTGTATTTGTGTGGCCATTTTCAACATTTGGTTCCCGCGAGTATAGCCAAACCTGTACACATACAAACACACAAGTGAGAAAGCTAAACCTGAATGAAAATGTACATGACACTCAGTTGCTTGCGGAGGATTCAAATATTTCTTTAGGCAATCAAGTAAAATTTCTTGTATGTTTAGGAGAAAGATTTCAACAGCAACATACCAAGAAGTTTCTGAGAGTCACCTATGAAACATGAAAACCCTGAGAAACCGACATACACATTTATAACGAAACACATATAAGACATGTAAAATATAAATTGCCATTTTTGGTGTGAATGCTTAAACAATGGGGTTAAAATCGGAACGAGAGAAGGAGAAAACAGAGAAAGCTAGTCAAGTTGAGGGAACATGCATACTTGTCTGTGATGGCTTCAGTTGGTTTGTTCTTTAAGGGCCCGAGCATATTGGCATAGACAGCCATGGCAGCTGTCAACCCAGTTAGCGGTGGCCCATCAGCCATATTCAGCTCGCCTGGCCAGTGCTGGCATTTTAATTACTGTTGGGTAAACTCATTTGCCCCGATGAAGGCCATGCGTCCTAATAGAATATGCAGGCTGCCTGACCTTTGAACCCGTGTGACACAAGATACAATAGGGGCAAGGCCAATGCGCTCTCTTCCCAGCCCTTATTACTCTCTATTACTTCAATTACTTATCCCTCACTGAGTCCGATTGTGAAAAACACGAGGGAGGGACCGAGAAAACACAATTGCCAAACACTACAATTAAAAACATTTTTGTCTCCCAGACAAGTTCTGATTGATCTGAAAGGGACTCCTAGTGATATTATAGCTGTAAAAGGTCAAAGCCTCTCTCTCGCCTAATGTGCCTCCACCTTCCCTCGACCTTATGCCCCGCTAAACCGAAAACCATGCACAGTCTCCCTCCAAACCCCCTGCACCACGCTACCCACCTCGAACCCGAACTCCCCTGCCCCAAATAAACCCAGCACGCCTCAGGATCATTAGAACATGTCAGGAGTTCACTGCCAACACAACCATTTTGGTAACCTAATCAGCTGACATCATTATTTGAGGAACTGTGCAGCATGAAATTAGTGCCGGGGTCACACAAACTTTAATTCAGCCCCTGCTGGGAGAAGAGCTCCACAGTAACAACACTGTTAGGGCCAAACCAACACAAGCAACCACACGGTTGGGTCAAGACCACCACAAACACTTTCGGTATGAACTTTGTGCACGCTAGAAATGATCAGTGTACCACAACAGGTGCAATATAATGCACCTGTTTTAAAAAGATCAGACAAAAATTACTGTTACATATGTTTCATTTTTACATATCTTTAAATTGGTTTGTTTGTGGAACGCAAGCTAAAATTAATATGAGGAAAGAAAATAAAAAATTAGCCGTAACAACCAGTAACACTGTCCTGAATGTAGAACCGGCAGCAAAAATAACACTAATAAAAAAAACAAATAATTTTATGGATAAACTAATTAAAGAGAGATATTCCTAACTAAATATAATTCAGGGTGATCAAATCCAGTATTATTGTGTTTTACGTCACACTGTATGGTGCATACAACTTTACAGCTATGGCTAACCAGGTCAAGCTGGTTTTAAGAACATGGTAGCTGGTTTGATGCTGGTCCAAGGTTGTCTAGCAGCTTTAACCAGTTTTACTACTTTAAACTATTAAGAAATGTATCGTAAAACTCATACAACAAATAACAAGCCGAGTTAACAACAAGTACTATAAACATTTCTATCAGGCAAAACAACCAAATAACTCTAAAATAAAATTAAACTGTATATATATATATAAGATCATTCTAACAGTTACAAATTGGTCAAATATTTTAAACAGGTAAATATATGTATTAAACCCAAATGTATCTCAGTCTCTCCCTGAGGCTCATGGGTAAAGACAAACTCAAAGGGAGTTTAACCCCCTGTGCATTAGCCATGATTCAGATGTTGATCATTTGTTATAGCTGACCCCGGCTTTGTTCAAGGGGATGTTGAAGTGCTTTCATCTTATTCTCTAAATATGTTTGAATTGAAAAGGGTTATGATGTATTTATATTGGCTGGAGCAAGACAATAGACAAGGTCTTTCTCTTTTCCTCTCTGTGTCGACCCTCCTGCCCCGTCCTCCAGCCCAGTTACCCCTAACCCCCCTCTCCCGCCCCCCTGTTCAGCTCACACCCGAGTTCACAGACCTTTTGGCTTTCTGTTCATGTCCTCTGCATCTGAGGTCAGAGGAACATTCCACACACCACCTTTTGCTTAGCGGAGTAGAACAGACCCACATTAAATTTAGACCAATGAGAAAAGCCAGCAAAATTGTACCCAAGACAATGTAGTTGCCCGTAATAATATCATAACTTTTGTATCACAAAGTTCATCACGTGCCACTTGTGCACTGAAATTACTTCTATAATTTACTGAATTTTTAAATATTTCCTTTAATTTGTATTTTAATTAATTTTCCAACACACAACATACTCTGACCCACACCTGTCAAAATATGGACCATAAAAATGTAACAAATGAACAATCAAATGCTAAAGTTACAAGCCCTCTTCAACGTCCAAAAAATGGAAGATTCAAATGGAAACCAGCCTTTATTTGCATTGTGGCCATTTTCACAACGCATCTAAATACATATTTGTTTCATTTTTCTAGCTGGCTAAGAAAGAATAAATGCAACAAAGTTAAATTCCCCAGCCAACTTCAAAACGTGCTTTTTAAGGAATCACAAAGGTTTCCGTCTCAGAAATGCCTGGGGAACACCTGTATATGCCTGGCATGTGTGTAATGATCTGCTTGTGCAAAGCCTGCATAGAAGGGGCATTTTGACTGCAATTATTCGGGACACCACCTGCAGTCAGAGGCTATAGCTCCCATGCTGTGCTTTCAGCGGTGAGCGGACTGTATTTAAGGTGTGGGAACGCACATTCTGCCCGTTATCGCTTTATTGTTGCAGACTCTTTCTTTTCTGCCTTTCCTTCTTGTTTTTTTTCCCCTTTTTTAACTAATTGAATTCTTGACTCCTGAGACACGACTTGCCCTCCCAGCCTTGAGAGAGAGAGAGCGAGAGAGACTGAGATGAGAAGCAAAATGAATGACATGAATTTCTGTCTTTTTTTCATCCTCTCTCTCTCTTTTTGGCTTGAATGAGGTGGAGCAAAGGGGGTGAAATCAAGGCGGGCTGAGCTTAGGGTGGTATAGAGGGGTACGTCTCGCTGTACTTTCATACCGAGGGTCAAAGGTCACGCTCCCTCCATTTGCTAGAGAGTGGCATTTTGGGGGCGGTTTATCCAACAGTCATTTTCTTTGGGAAATTTCAAAGGCAGTACCCCTGCAACATCTTTGTAGTTGTGCTTGACCAACTCTAAACAAAACAGGCCTCCCAAAAAAGGAGCCTTTCTCACTTCTCCTCGGGGTTGCCTCTCTTTTGGACGCTTGCGCCCCGTTCCTTTCATACCCCCTGCCTGGTCGCTGTGGACTCACTGCAACTACCGAGGTAGTGTGTTCACTGTGCTCTTTGAGGCAGATACCCAGCTAACAAGGAATGTTCTTGTAATTTTGGCTAATGTTCTGTCAAAGTTATCAAAAACATTCTTGCAGTAACGCTATTCTTAAAGAAGTTAGTGAAACACACTAGAATTCACAGAATTCAAAATGTTTTAAAAACATTATTATAACCAAGCAGTAACGTTTACACAGAATACGTGTTCCTTGTGTAGAACATTGACTGTTGCTGTTCAGATAGTCCCATTTGTGTATAAGATATATAAGAATATATAAGAACTTCTAGACTGGCCAAGGAGGACATGCACATCTGATCAGTCGAGTGAGGCCTCTTTATCTTAACTCCAATTAAACAATGTCAGAGAAACTAAACAAACGTAATTCTCTAAAGAGCAGAGATCTGCAAATGGCATTAATCACACAAAATCATGATACAAAAGACTACCTGTGCTTTCTTTGCCACTTTTTCTGAAAATAAAATGCTTAAAAAAAACAACAAACAAACAAGAACTGACCAAATGTCTGCAGGTTGCGTGCAACAAATCTGCTAACAAATACTGTGGCACGTGAGTGTGCAATACACAAGATAAAAACTAGCCAGTGAACTCTTCGTTTGGCATGCGTACACTCAACAAGCCCCATCTTGTCTGTAAGAATCTGCCATGTCTGACACTTCAGGAAACTATTTATCTCAAGACACGCTCCCTACTAATTCTACATCTACTGGTAAGAAGGGAAGTTCACAGACTCTTAAATAGGATGGGTCAAACAGATATAGTAATGCAGTAAAGGACCGCACCTCTGCAGCCATATTTGTGCAATTAGAGCAGCTGAAAGACTTTAAAGAGTCGCTTTCTCCTCCGAGGGCCACATTACCAACTGAACAAGCCCATCCAGGTTCTAAAACAGTGTCTTCAAGATAAAACGTATGCTAATCTGAGGCCATTAGTAGCAATCAGGGCTCTTCCTTAAACAGGAGCAGATGAATCAACATTAGGGGTGAGAGTCTGAAGTCTGACATAGGGTGTACTCACACTAGGCACGGTTGCCGTGAACCGGGCCCGAGTACGATTGTCCCCCCTCCCCACTCCCCCTCTGGCCCGCACTCACATAGCGTTTCAGCATTCGTGCCGGAGCACGCTTACGTCACGCTTACGAGCACGCGTACTTCATTATGGTGC
>JAZGTJ010000189.1:0-91679 GCA_036877575.1 Botia almorhae | reverse complement strand
AAATGCCTTTGGTGTCATCAAAGGACATTACGACTGTAGAATGTGTCCCGCGTCTTCACCGTGGCTATTAGCTGTTTTGTATGTATCACAGAGAATGTGACAAGCGTTGATGACAACTTTGCGCAGAAGCAGATTTCAAAGCAGTGTCTGATTTTAAAATATGGTAAACACATTAAGAGTATTTAATTAATTTCATATTGTGGAACCCACGCATTATTTCTTTTATATTAGAAAATGAAAAAAATGAGCAAAAATGTATTAATTGTTCAGTATCATAAAATAATTGGCATTAGTTTTACCAGGATGTGGATTTATGACATTGAATCAGTTCTGTCACAGTTACTGGTATTATTGCATGCACTTTAAAAAGACAAATTCAGGTTGTGAAGTGGAGCATGAATCTGTCAAAGATTTTAGCCGTGTACAAATAAAAGTGGTCATAGCAGTTTTGTTTTCATGGCTATTGATACTGAACATAAGCTTTATCTTTGATATAAATACCCGCCAAATTGCCAGATGCCTTTAAGTTACGTTGATGAATGTTTTTGTTTTCCTTACTTTTGCACAATTTGTGATTCATTCAATGTGGACTTATCATTGCTCTTGTACAGGAAAAATGTTGCAATTTGTGTTGTAAAAATTTTATATAAATATTTGTATATGATAACCTGCATAGGGTTTACATATGTATTGATCAATCATTGCCAACAGAAATCTATGAAACTCTTATTCAGTGAAGGCAGAGGAATGCAAACTTATTTTTGTAAGTAAAATAGAAAGATGAGATGGTTTAACTTATATTCTCATGCACACGGTGAAGCTTTAATGCTAATACCTCTGTGTAATCATTCATGGCTTGCTGTCATTTAGGGAGACGCCACTCCAAAAACTAGCAGAAAGGGTTCAGTTGATTCTTAATTCACAAAACATGTACTTTGTAGGCAGATTTGTGGTGTGTAATAAAAAATTATTTGGGCCTGACCAACTATCTTTTGTAAACTCTGACCCTCATTATGCTGTTCATAAGTGTCTTATGATGTTTTATCAGTGATAATCAGGATGAGAATGCAAAGTGGTTTCCTGTTACTTGTAATTTAGGGTCTCATCTTAAACAAAGCCATTGTTAAAACTGCACAAATGAAATGATGTTTTAACAAATAAACACAATTATGTTTCTGATTGGCTAATGGCATGCTGGGAAATATTCATCAGTTGTTTGTTGTTGCTTGTGTTAATACAAACAAGGGGGCTGCATACTGTTCAGTGATAAAGAAATACTACTGTATTTGGCATCAGAGCTCGTCATTAGCTTATATATATATATTATGAAAAACAATGTGCAATCTGATGCCCTATCTTTTCTGATGCCCTATCTTTTCTGATGCCCTATCTTTTCTGGACGTATAACTGGCTTAATTTTTTGATCAGAAGACCATATTCATTTCAAACATGCCATTTGTAGTTATTTTGTATGTGTATGATTAATATTTGCTATTAGTGTTAAATTTCTAAGTAGAAAGAGGACAAAATGCACATTAATTCAACTGGAAAATAAACTTACCTGCAGTCCATCTGGCAACCACAATGTGGTAACATTTCTTAGTCACACACCGCCAGTGGGAAAGTTCCTATTTCCCTGTACCTGGTTTAATTTAAAGCAGATTCAAATCCTAGTATAAAACACACGTGGATCTTAAATATATAAATATTACATACAATGCTATAAAAAAGGTTGTACATTTGTTGGGGTTTTGAAACACTGCTTAAAAACGTAACCACGACAGAGGTTGAAATGGTTTTGTAAGAACTGCACTTTTCAAATCCAAATGATTATCTGACTGTTAACTTGATGTCCATTGTTGTTTGTAACAGAAAAATAATAACTCTTTAATAACTCTGGCTTCTGAATAGGCTTCTGGGCCGAAAGAAAATGTTGGCAGCTGCTAGACACTGACAAGGAGTTGGGGCCTAGTTGGACTATACCAAATTTGTATTGGTTACATGTATTGGTTACATGTAAATACATGGTTATTAATAGTTATTGTTTCTCAACAACCAAGAACATCAACGCCTACTGGCAGAATTGTACGTCTTTTACCTAGTCAGGATGGGCAAGTCACAATAGCTGAGATTATTTATAAAACGATTTCTCCAAATCTAATCAAATAAATCGAATCATTTTAATGTATTTTCTTCCTCTTATTCCTTTGTACTACATCTACCATAATTTCAAGTAAACACATGCTGTCATTTTAGTGCACTACTTTGATGAGGTGTGTGTGTTTCAATGGGCATCCGTTCATGTCATTTGCATATTTTCCATGGGGTGAATCAAGTAAGTATGTTTTGTCAATTATATTATTTATTTGAATTATTTGGATTAAATAGTTAATGTTATCTGGATTGAGTACAGCTATATTATGTTTGATTAATTGATTGTAAGAGTTTGATTCCCTTTATTGTTTGTATGATTTCAGCTTCTTTATTGTATTGTTTGTAGTGACTATTACCCGTCCTCTACATCTTGTACATCCATCCATCATGTCCTTTCATTGTTTGTAAATCTGCTCCATCTTGTCCATCCATGTAGTTCAAGATATATGGACTACTTAAGACTTCTCAGCATTTTTAACATCAATAAATAAGCAAAGGATTGGTGTTTTATGTGTTTCATGTTTTAATCAGACATGCCACCAAAATCTACTTATGAATTAATTTAGCATCTGATCTTCAACACAACCATTAACTATGAAATACATAAAATATTTTACATAGTTATACATGGGCAAGGTAAAATATTAATTGTTTAATTGCTAAACAAATTCATATTTTAAGATCAGTCAAATAAATGCATGAAAAGTCCTAAAGAGAAACATTTAGCTTCATTTATCATCGAGTAGCAGTCGATTCTGACGTCACGTTCAACATGCAAAAGTCATGAGACGAGTGACGACGTAGTGATGACGTTGCCTAGTGGGTGTGGTTTGTAGTATAGATCGTCTTGCAGGACGCTGGCTGATACACTTAGTTTGGAAGTGTAATTTGCACCTAATGCAATGGGCCCAATAAGTAAGTTCTTATGCAGTTAAACTTATCTACCACACGAGGGTGCAAATGTAGATCCAAAATGTACTTGTGCAATGAAATAAAAACGCTGTCGTGTTTAGTGATAAAATAGACTTTGACGTATGACAACTGTCCAAAGAGCCTTCCTTTAAACAATTAGTTCATTTAAACTACACAGGTAGTTTGATTATCAAGAACCTGAATTTGTAAAGGGTCTCGTGTCTTACTGTGCAGTTATAAATAATGTACATTAAAGATCAGCTAAAAATAAACTGTTCAAAAATCAGCGTAGTATCTTTTACCTATGGTGGTATGGCTAGTGCTAAGTGAAGCTTGCAGCTGTTTGTTCGAACTCCTTGTGGTTGTTTAGTTGTTAGCAGTTGGCACAGCCAGAAATAAATGTAGAGAAAAGGTAACGGTCAAAGGTGGGCGTCACATTCAGAGGCTTCATGTGACAGGAAGCATTTGATTGAGGTTATAAAGTCATTTTATGGTAAATTACCAATAAATGCCTGAACATGTAAATGATTGTGTTGATAACTAGTCGTCCTTTTCCATCAAACCCAAATAAAACTGATTGATAAGTTGCTAGCTATTGGGTTTGTGGATAATTTTAATCTCTGCCGTTTTCTTGAAGCAGCGTTCATGAATCAATTGCTTAAAGTAGGTTGAAATATAATGTGTTTTTGTAGATGGAGTTTATTGCAATAAATCTTGATCAAAGATGTCTTCAGATCTGATTATCCAGAAAATCTAAAATTGTTTTTAGACCATTTGCTCATTTTATGCCTCAGATAAATGTCTCATTGCTGAAGTGGGCAATGAGCCCAGGGTGAGCACAGGGTGGTCTCACAGGTCGGTCACATTTGCAAGATACCGCAAATAAGATGCCAAACAAGTTTGGTTCTGCTATTAAGATCAGTTTTGCAACAGGATTTTGAACATGAAGGAAATGACTTTGAATGCGGTAAAGAGCTTAAAGCCTGTTAGCTTTTAGCTCCTATTAAATTTTTGTATGAGGTGACAAATATAATTTAAAAATAATATAAATATAATAATTGTAATCTATTGCTAATTGTAGCTTTCTCAATAATCAATGATTGTTAGTATGTTTTGTGATAGCTGAGCATGAGTCCCACTGTCCTCCAGCTACTGCACCTTCTTTGGCTTTTCATTTCCCAGCATTTGTGAAACACATCCACAACTATTACGTTCTTTGATCATTCAGCATTTACTGATGTTTCAGAACGCTGTACTGTATTAATAACCAAGGAGATGTAAATTAAATAACTGAAGAACTGTTTATGTCACTGCTGGAGGGCACTACTGAATAAAAGTACTTCAGTAATCAAGTGCTAGACTAACAATGGGTCTGGATGGTTGTCAGGATATTTCTTCGCTGTTTGTAGTGGCTTTTAAAGTGCTTACATATGTTCCCAAGTCAAAAGTGCCAACACACTTTCAACAACATTTTCTTACCCCTGTATACGGGGTATACTTCTGACAGCACTTACACATCGTTTGCCCTTGTTTATTTGATTGCTTATATTGTTCTCTTTTGTAAGTTTACATAAAATTGTTTGATAAATTCTTAAATGTAAATTTCTATAAGATTCTTAAGAGAAAAGCTCAAAAATTGACAAAATCATGTTTATCTTTAAATCGACAGGGTATAGAAAATTTAATTAGTCTAGACTAATGGAAGTCCAAAAGAGGTCCCCATATCATAGTAAAACTAATTTGTGTGTGTGTGTGTGTGTGTGTGTGTGCGCGCGCGCACGTGTGTAAAAGAAAGATATGAGTGTATAAGAAATACAAAAAACAAATCATACATCTTTTACTTAATTCTACTTTTTTTAAATATAATTGAACCTTGCCTTGAAAATAAAACACACACACACACACACACATATATATATATATATATATACCCATTCACCCTTTATTTATACTATTATCTGTTGAGAAAGATGTAAACCATTGTAGTAGGCAGAAAAATCCCAGTCTAGGTCAGAAGGGGGCCATGAAAACAAACTAGATAACTAGATGAACTAGTTAAATCTCTTTTAAGTGTTATAACTCTAAAAAGCAATATCTTGACACATTAGCCTCAAATAGCATCAGGTCATTTTTATCACCACACATAAGTCTAAATTCTCCTGAGTATGCCTGCTGTGAATGACACCTGTTTTTTAAATTGGGACTGACGGTAAAGGGAATTTATCCCAACAGCTGACTATTTTGTGAAAGTCTGAACTGCTCTCATGCAACAGGTTTTACTCTCACTAGAGGTTTTTTTGTAGCTGCATCTTCAGAGTCATTGTCCAAAATAAACAAGCATGTTTGTGTTTTAGTTTAATGTTTCATGTGATTTACAGCAATGTGTAGCATATGGGGATCCATAAATAATTGTGCAATGTATTAAGGGTAGAATTTGTTTGTTCTTTGTCGTCAGTGAGAATTGTGGTATAGCAACATTACAACATGAAGTTTATCAAAATAAATAATTTTATCAAAATAGAACTTTCAACATTAACCTTATGTGTTTATTATACAAGCTCAAAAGGCCTGTACTGATGATGTTAGCCAATTCAAAATACTTTGAAAATACAAAAAATAGGCAAAAATATAAAGATATAAAAGATAAATAAAAGATAAACCAGCAGCATGGTTAACTTCATTATTTTATTTTTGTACTGACAACCCAGGGGTGAACATATGGCTTTGCATCTTAAACCTTGAAACTCATTTTAGCTTCCCTGTGGCTAAGACAGAGATTGTGGCAGTTGGAAACAGTTAGGAGCAACAGCTGTTTATAGATAAGACGTCTACAGATTCAGCTGCTCTCGCACACATGCTGCAGCATTGAACATTTACACAAATAGGTTTTGCCAGGATGGAAATATTCCATTTTAAAAAAGTTAAAAGAATGTTGTGTTTGGTTCTGTTCATTGGCTGAAATTTGTCATGTGACTTTTGTGCATACTGATACACAACAACAGTGTTTATAGTTTTTTATCTTTTTTAATGTTTGCAAACTTGCAATTCCAAACGTATTCCTTGTTGCATAAGTTTCCACTAAAGATTGTTGTCAATCCTAATTGTTTTAATAAACGCAAAGAATATGGATTTACACTACAACTGCCAATAAGTTGTGTCACCTCTGTAAAAATGTAAGGAACTGATTTTAAGGCCTGACATTTACACAAATCCCCTATACATACCAGCAGTGAATCTGCCACTCATGAAACACTCAAGATCTCATGTGACCTAAGGTGACCAGTAAATTTTATGTGGCCCTATCCAATAAAGGACTTTTACATAAGTGTGAAGCGAGATATTAATAGACTTAAAAATACATTTCACACACCTCTAACGTGACATATGAACACAGTAATTCTCAGAGGAAATATTGCTCTGTTACATTATGTTGATTTTATAAAAACATATGATGTTGAAATATGAAAATATATGTAAAGACTACAAATAAAGCATGACATGGACACTGTAAACTTTATAACAATGTAAAGTCATAACAATGATCAGAGCTGTCTGTTTAACCCATAGGCATTTGACTTAAATCTGTTAGATGTCTGTTAATCTGAATATAACTTATAATATATTTAAACAAAATGACATACTTGCATCGATCTTACCAGTTACAAATCGTGTTGCATTTACACCCAAAAAAGCTTGTCAAGTTTATGACTGGATGCTTGAGAAACCCACACATATCTACACATATGGTCTTGCCCATGTATAGATTCTGCTTAGTGTGCAAGATGACTTGTATAAAAGCCAAGAGGGGGAGATCAATAGAGCAGAAGAGGAGACCTTAGAAGGGTCTACCAGTGGTAAGAGCCTGTGCAGACTGTGACAGCAGGGCCCTCATATTGTAATCATCAATTCAATTCTGCTTAAAGTAATTGTATATTTATTGAATTCATAAATTATTGTGGCTATTTTTTTATTTATTTTGTTTGAAGGGCAGTGTGTGTTCATCTCGTCTCAGAACAAAAGGTAAGTTTATTTTTCATTAAATGTGATTATGTGGGTAGTGGGTATCAGTCATGTTAAAGATAACATGTTCTGCATTTTCAGCTCCAAGCCCCAAAAAATAAACAACAAAAACAACTTTTTAAAACAATTTGAAAAAACAAATACATGAAAATTTGTTTACCTTTTGAAAACAGGTAATCAGTTTATGCATTGTAGTTCAGAGTATGAGCTTGAGACCTTGAGACTTAATCATATTATATTGTCTTTATTTAAAATAAAAACATTCTTCCTTCCAGAGCACATATGGAAATCATATTCCTTCATATGATTTGTTTTTGTTGTTACATGCAGTGTTTTTTTATTCTAACATGGATGCCTCTCATTTTTATGTATTTAGAAAGCCGCCACTATGAGTACGGACGCAGAGATGGCCGTTTACGGCAAGGCTGCCATTTTCCTTCGTAAGCCTGAGAAGGAGAGAATTGAGGCTCAGAGCAAACCCTTCGATGCTAAGGCTGCCTGCTATGTGGCTGATCCCAAGGAGCTGTACGTCAAGGGAACAATCAAGAGCAAAGAGGGTGCCAAAGTCACTGTTGTTGTGAATGACACTCAGGAGGTAAAATTTTCACATTCCTTGAAAACTGGATGGTTATCTCATACAAATTATTTAGTCCTCTAAAATAATAATTTATTCCCTTAATTTAATATCTACCGAATCCCATTTATAGGAGAGAGTTGTTAAGGAGGATGATGTCCACCCAATGAACCCTCCCAAGTTTGACAAGATTGAGGACATGGCCATGATGACCCATCTCAATGAGCCCTCTGTGCTGTATAACCTCAAAGAGCGTTATGCTGCATGGATGATCTATGTAAGTTAAGCAGAGGAGCAAAACAACATGAAGTTCATTATGACCGTGAAGCTGCAATCGGATAATTTCTCTGCTCATTTCAGACCTACTCTGGACTCTTCTGTGCCACTGTGAACCCCTACAAGTGGCTCCCAGTGTATGACGCAGAAGTGGTGGCTGCCTACAGAGGCAAAAAGCGTATGGAGGCCCCTCCTCACATCTTCTCTGTCTCTGACAATGCCTATCAGTTCATGCTTACTGGTAAGATAAAACAAAATCTAGTACCGATTATTAAAAATTAAATAATTAAAAATGTATTTTTTGGAACCCTGTTTATTCTATAAAAAATAGATTTCCTTAAACCTCTAAATATTTTAATCAACAGATAGAGAGAACCAGTCTGTCCTGATCACGTAAGTATCTTAGGAAACCTTGAGAACATTTTTGTAGTATATGTATGGTATATAAACATACTGTTTGATATTAAGGTTAGATATTAGATATATATATACATAAGACATTAGATGTTAGATATTCTTCTCATGAAAATTCCATGTTTTATAATGTTCTACCATATCTGTGATAACTCAGTGGAGAATCTGGTGCTGGAAAGACTGTGAACACCAAGCGTGTCATTCAGTACTTTGCCACAGTTGCAGTGCAGGGTGACAAGAAGAAAGAGCAAGCGTCCGGAAAAATGCAGGTGTGAGATTAAAACTCTGCTTAATACATAAGAAGACAACCTATCTCTGTAAAAATGAATAGCTTTAGCGTTTAGTGAATTACAGTTGTCCCAGACAATACATTACTGTAGTACTAAAAACTGCCAGCTAAATTGCAAGCTAAAAATGGTGTTGACATGAAAACCTTCTTAATTACACAGGGATCTCTTGAGGACCAAATTATTGCTGCCAATCCTCTGCTTGAGGCTTATGGTAATGCCAAGACTGTAAGAAATGACAACTCCTCTCGTTTTGTAAGTTCACCAATTTTTATATACATACAGTACAGTGCAATCTGTCAATTGTGCTGGATTTTTATATGTTTTAATATAAACAGTTATACAAGTTTTTTAGGCGCAACTCACATGCTGTTTTGTTTGTTGACCAGGGTAAATTTATCAGAATTCATTTTGGCACAACTGGAAAACTGGCTAGTGCTGATATCGAAACATGTACGTACACTTTAAATACACACCTGCACATTCTGTCTTTGTCTGTAACTCTTCAGAAGTTTGTGACTGTAAGTACATTCTCTCGACAGATCTGCTGGAAAAGTCAAGAGTGACATTCCAGCTTCCAGACGAGAGAGGCTACCACATCTTCTACCAGATGATGACCAACCATAAGCCTGAGCTGATTGGTAGGTGCACTTATTTCATTCACAAACAGCAGCTAATATTGTAAAATACTGTGTAGTAAATGCTTTCTGTATGTTACAGAAATGACGCTCATCACCACCAACCCCTATGACTTCCCCATGTGCAGTCAGGGTCAGATCACAGTGCCAAGCATTGATGATAAAGAGGAGCTGGTTGCCACTGATGTGAGATATTGTGATTTGATCATTGACACGTTCTTTATGAATATGGCAGGTCCTAGTGCTCATCCTTCTCTGTAACTTGCAGACTGCTATTGACATTCTGGGCTTTAGTGCTGAGGAGAAGGTTGGCATCTACAAGTTCACTGGAGCTGTGCTGCATCATGGTAACATGAAGTTCAAGCAGAAGCAGCGTGAGGAGCAGGCTGAGCCTGATGGCACAGAGGGTGAGACTATTTAGTTATAATGTGTATCACATTTATAAATGCTTTGATTAAAAGTAAGAAAATCATATTTCTATTTGTGTAAGAAAAAAGTTTGTTTTAGATTTCAGAACATTGAGTTAGATGAATTTTAAAAATTAATTTTAAAAACCTAATTTAATTTTAATTTCTATTTTAAAAAACTTGCAGAGGCTGACAAAGTTGCCTACCTGCTGGGCTTGAACTCTGCTGATATGCTGAAGGCTTTGTGCTACCCCAGAGTGAAAGTTGGAAATGAATTTGTTACAAAAGGCCAGACTGTGCCACAGGTATGTGGGCCATGAAATATGTGTGTAATTGAGTATTCACCTCATATGTACTGCAATGTGACTTCAAAATTGTTGCAAAATGCAAAGAACGTTTTATTAAAAATGAAACCGTTCTGTCTGCAGGTGTACAACTCTGTTAGTGCCTTGGCCAAATCTATCTATGAGAGAATGTTCTTGTGGATGGTCATTCGTATCAACCAGATGTTGGACACAAAACAAGCCAGACAGTTCTTCATTGGTGTGCTGGATATCGCTGGCTTTGAGATCTTTGATGTAAGAATGATTCTCGTCTCAATTATCTCTATTTCAAGATTTCTAATAAGTATTTAGTAAATGTTTCTCTCTCTTTAGTTTAACAGCATGGAGCAGCTGTGTATCAACTTCACTAATGAGAAACTGCAACAGTTCTTCAACCACCACATGTTTGTGCTGGAACAAGAGGAGTACAAGAAGGAGGGCATTGTTTGGGAGTTCATTGACTTCGGCATGGATTTGGCCGCTTGCATTGAGCTCATTGAGAAGGTTTTTACTGCTTTATAAACCTCTTCATTTTTCAATCTCAAAACCTGTGATGGTAAAACTTAACAATTATTTTTAAACAGCCCATGGGTATCTTCTCCATCCTTGAAGAGGAGTGCATGTTCCCCAAGGCTACAGACACCTCCTTTAAGAACAAGCTGTATGATCAGCACCTTGGCAAGTGTGCAGCTTTCCAGAAACCCAAGCCTGCTAAAGGCAAAGCTGAGGCCCACTTCTCCCTGGTTCACTATGCTGGAACTGTGGACTACAACATCGCTGGCTGGTTAGACAAGAACAAAGATCCACTGAATGAGTCTGTTTTGCAGCTGTACCAAAAGTCTTCTGTCAAACTGCTTGCTACTCTCTACCCACCTGTTGTTGAGGGTAATGAAAAACTACTATGTTAATAGTAGTATTGTTTTTTAATTATTATAACCAACCCCAATTCAGTTTTACAGTATGTTCTTGTCATTACATTATATAACAGAGAGTGGTGGTGGAAAGAAGGGAGGCAAGAAGAAGGGTGGTTCCATGCAGACCGTGTCTTCTCAGTTCAGAGTATGTCATTTGTCTCACATAGTGAATCTGAAAAATACAGCAATTCAAACTCTAGCAGAGATTTTCTCAGTTATTGGTTTATTATTTCTGAGTCATAAAGCTGAAAATGTGATTTTACAGGAGAACTTGGGCAAGCTCATGACCAATTTAAGGAGCACCCACCCTCACTTTGTACGTTGTCTGATTCCCAATGAGTCCAAGACTCCAGGTACAGAAATTAAGTGCTTACAAGGATTATGGCATGTACAGAACATATAATGAATTTCTTAAGATGAACTGTTTGTTTGCCAAGCTAATGACCTCTTCCACATTTAATAGGTCTCATGGAGAACTATCTGGTTATCCACCAGCTGAGGTGTAACGGTGTATTGGAGGGTATCAGAATCTGCAGAAAGGGTTTCCCCAGCAGAATCCTCTATGGTGACTTCAAACAGAGGTAAATAGGACAACATAAAAATACCATTTTCTGTCCATCTTAATTCAAAGATATAAAACATTTTATAATCTTCCACAGATACAAGGTGCTGAATGCCAGTGTTATCCCTGAGGGACAGTTTATTGACAACAAGAAGGCCTGTGAGAAACTCCTGGGATCCATTGATATTGATCATGACCAGTACAGATTTGGACACACAAAGGTTCATATTCTTTTTAAAAATGATTTGAAGATTCAGAAATTATAATGTCTGATTTTGGTTTATATATTTTAGGTTAATATCTGTTCATTGTTCACAAATACAGGTGTTCTTTAAAGCTGGTCTTCTGGGTACTCTCGAGGAGATGCGTGATGAGAAACTGGCTGCTTTGGTCACGATGACTCAGGCTGTCTGTCGTGGTTTCCTCATGAGGAGGGAGTTTGTGAAGATGATGGAAAGAAGGTGAGTAATATCATGAATAAAGATGATACAACAGTAACTGTGGCAACAGTAAAAAATGATGGTTATGACATTTAAAAAACAATCTATTTAATTAAGGGAGTCCGTTTACACCATCCAATACAACATCCGCTCATTCATGAATGTCAAACACTGGCCATGGATGAAGGTTTATTACAAGATTAAGCCTCTGCTGAAGAGTGCTGAGACTGAGAAGGAGCTGGCAACCATGAAAGAGGACTTTGCAAAATGCAAAGAAGCTTTGGCCAAAGCTGAAGCCAAAAAGAAAGAGCTTGAAGAGAAGATGGTAGCCCTGCTGCAAGAGAAAAATGATCTGCAGCTTCAAGTGGCTTCTGTAAGTCACTTAGGAAGATTTAATTTTTATTAGTTCATATGAAACCTAAGACTAATATTAATACTATCATGTATTTGCTCACATAATGCACACGTGCATTATGCTCTTCTTTAAAATTAGGAAGCTGAGAATCTCTCAGATGCTGAGGAGAGGTGCGAGGGTCTGATCAAGAGCAAAATCCAGCTTGAAGCTAAACTCAAAGAGACAACTGAGAGACTGGAGGATGAGGAAGAAATCAACGCTGAACTGACAGCCAAGAAGAGGAAACTGGAGGATGAGTGTTCTGAGCTGAAGAAAGACATTGATGACCTGGAGCTCACCTTGGCTAAAGTGGAAAAGGAGAAACATGCCACTGAAAATAAGGTTTGAGAGATGATTTACCAGTAGATGAAGTTTTGTTTTTATATTGTGTTGTAGAATGTTAATTCTTTAAAAGAAAAAATCAAGCTCATTGGGTACTAAAATTCAAACAGGTCAAGAACTTGACTGAGGAAATGGCAGCTCAGGATGAGAGCATTGCCAAGCTCACAAAGGAGAAGAAAGCCCTCCAAGAGGCACATCAGCAGACTCTTGATGATCTCCAGGCAGAGGAGGACAAAGTCAACACCCTGACCAAATCCAAGACAAAGCTTGAGCAGCAAGTTGATGATGTGAGTTATTATTTCCAAGTTATTATTCAACAAACTAAATGCCTCCTTTTTTTGAAAACTTTTCCAATATTATTGTCCCATAGCTTGAGGGTTCCCTGGAACAAGAGAAGAAACTTCGTATGGACCTTGAGAGAACCAAGAGAAAGCTTGAAGGAGACCTGAAACTGGCTCAGGAGTCCATCATGGATCTGGAGAATGACAAGCAGCAATCTGAAGAGAAGCTGAAGAAGTAATTTAAAAACCAAAAACAACATTAAACTTTTTGCTGTCTTCTGGTCTTGTTACTTTGCATACATGTTTTTATTTAATTTTCACAGGAAAGACTTTGAGACAAGCCAGTTGCTCAGCAAGATCGAAGACGAACAGTCTGTGGGAGCTCAACTTCAAAAGAAGATCAAGGAGCATCAGGTATTTATTTGGAGTGTTTTGTGGGATTGTTGAAAATACTAAGTTCAAGATACCTGAAGTGCTTAATTACTTGCCACTGTAGGCTCGCATTGAGGAACTGGAGGAAGAGATTGAGGCTGAGCGTGCTGCTCGTGCAAAGGTTGAGAAGCAGAGAGCTGATCTGTCCAGGGAGCTTGAGGAGATCAGTGAGAGGCTTGAGGAAGCTGGAGGAGCAACTGCTGCTCAGATCGAGATGAACAAGAAGCGCGAAGCTGAATTCCAGAAGCTGCGACGTGATCTCGAAGAGGCCACCCTCCATCATGAAGCTACTGCCGCTGCTCTCCGCAAGAAACAGGCAGACAGTGTGGCCGAGCTGGGAGAGCAAATCGACAACCTCCAGCGTGTCAAGCAGAAGCTGGAGAAAGAGAAGAGTGAATACAAAATGGAGATTGATGATCTCTCCAGCAACATGGAGGCTGTTGCCAAAGCAAAGGTTGGGAACTGTATTTTTATTTCTAAAGGAGTATCTAAAATGTGATTAGGATTGTCAAAGTTCTGATGACTTTGGTGTTTTCAGGCCAACCTTGAGAAGATGTGCCGCACACTGGAGGACCAACTCAGTGAAATTAAGTCCAAGAATGATGAGAACCTTCGCCAGTTAAATGATCTCAGTGGTCAAAGAGCAAGACTTCAAACTGAAAATGGTAACGGATAACAATCCTCAACTAGTTGACAATAACTGAGTAATAATTGCTACACACTTTCCACATAGAGTTTGTTTAAAAATAACCAAAATATATACAGCACATTTTAATGCAGCAAATCTAAATCTTAAAGGTGAATTTGGTCGTCAGCTGGAGGAGAAGGAGGCTCTTGTTTCTCAGCTCACCAGAGCCAAACAAGCTTTCACTCAACAAATTGAGGAGCTTAAGAGGCATATTGAAGAGGAGGTTAAGGTATAACAACATAAGTATTGCTATCACAGACTTGGAAATTACTGCAGAGCAAAGGTACTAGCATCTGACTTGGTCTTCTAGGCTAAGAACGCTCTGGCCCATGCAGTGCAGTCAGCTCGCCATGACTGTGATCTGCTTCGTGAGCAGTTTGAGGAAGAGCAGGAGGCAAAGGCTGAGCTCCAGAGGGGAATGTCTAAAGCCAACAGTGAGGTTGCTCAGTGGAGAACTAAGTATGAAACCGATGCCATCCAGCGCACAGAGGAGCTTGAGGAGGCCAAGTATGAATATCAGAGAATCTGATAAATATGTAATACTACATAATTACATGTGGTTTTTGACTAATGGATACAAAATGCATAACAGGAAGAAGCTGGTTCAGCGTCTGCAAGAGGCAGAGGAGCATATTGAGGCGGTGAACTCGAAATGTGCCTCTCTGGAGAAGACCAAGCAGAGACTCCAGGGTGAGGTGGAGGACCTCATGATTGATGTGGAGAGAGCCAATGGTATGGCTGCCAACCTTGACAAGAAACAGAGGAACTTTGATAAGGTAAGATAATAGTCTCTTTGGCCATATAAGAGGTCTATAAAATATCTTCAAGCATTACATTTTGGATCTGTTTCAAAAGGTAATAAAATAATGTTTTGCCTGACCCTAAAATTTCCAGGTTCTGGCAGAGTGGAAGCAGAAATATGAGGAGGGTCAGGCAGAGCTGGAAGGTGCTCAGAAGGAGGCACGATCACTCGGCACTGAGCTGTTCAAGATGAAGAACTCCTATGAAGAAACTCTGGATCAGCTGGAGACACTCAGGAGAGAAAACAAGAATCTGCAGCGTAAGAAATGTTAACCTTAATATTTGATATATATAATATTTACATATATAATTTAGTGTGAAATCAGCAGTGATAAATCACAGGATGTGTACTGGTTATTGTATATTATACTGATATTATTTTCTTCCTCACCTGTAGAGGAGATCTCAGATCTGACAGAGCAGTTAGGTGAGACTGGTAAGAGCATCCATGAGCTGGAAAAGGCCAAGAAAGCAGTGGAGACTGAGAAGGCTGAGATTCAGACAGCCTTGGAGGAGGCTGAAGTCAGTATCTGAAGATGAATGTTTTTTCTTGAATTCTCTTATTGGTGTTGGGTGACATTCTAGTTCTGAAACATTGGGATTTATAAATTTTCACAGGGCACCCTGGAGCATGAAGAGTCCAAGATTCTCCGCGTCCAGCTTGAGCTAAATCAGGTCAAGGGTGAGATTGACAGGAAGCTTGCAGAGAAGGATGAGGAGATGGAGCAGATCAAGAGAAACAGCCAGAGGGTCATTGAATCCATGCAGAGCACACTGGACTCTGAGGTCAGAAGCAGGAATGATGCTCTGAGAATCAAGAAGAAGATGGAGGGAGACCTTAATGAGATGGAGATTCAGCTGAGCCATGCCAATCGCCAGGCAGCTGAGGCCCAGAAACAGCTGAGGATTGTTCAGGGACAACTCAAGGTATGTGACATCTCTTTGGCAACAGTTAATAATGCAGCGTAAAAGATTCAAATGACAATTGGTTACCCTGTTATCAATATTTAGGATGCCCAACTGCACCTTGATGATGCTCTGAGAGGACAAGAAGACATGAAGGAGCAGGTGGCCATGGTGGAGCGCAGAAACACTCTGATGCAGGCTGAGATTGAGGAGCTGAGAGCGGCTCTGGAACAGACAGAGAGAGGCCGCAAAGTGGCTGAACAGGAGCTGATGGACGCCAGTGAGCGCGTTGGGCTGCTGCACTCTCAGGTATTTTCACTCTCTTGTTTCATCGTCGAAAGACAAAGTCTCTTTTGCAACCCATCAAGAAGATAGATATAATAGTATAAAATAATAGAAATAGTATAAAGTTTACAAAATAGATATTCCTCTGTTTTAGAACACAAGCCTTCTGAACACCAAGAAGAAACTTGAAGCTGACCTCGTCCAAATTCAGAGTGAAGTTGATGACGTGATTCAGGAAGCAAGAAATGCTGAGGAGAAGGCCAAGAAGGCCATCACTGATGTGG
Organism: Botia almorhae; assembly: GCA_036877575.1. Taxonomy (NCBI): domain Eukaryota; kingdom Metazoa; phylum Chordata; class Actinopteri; order Cypriniformes; family Botiidae; genus Botia; species Botia almorhae. The sequence continues at coordinate 75,345 of JAZGTJ010000189.1, read as the reverse complement.
GTTAAATAACCATTTATTTTGAAACTCGCCTCTTGGAATGTTGCTAAGACGCTCACCAGTTTTTTTTATGTGCAAATTAGGCTGCGATGATGGCAGAAGAGCTCAAGAAAGAGCAGGACACTAGTGCTCACCTTGAGAGGATGAAGAAGAACCTGGAAGTTACAGTGAAGGATCTCCAGCACCGTCTGGATGAGGCTGAGAATCTGGCCATGAAGGGAGGAAAGAAACAACTCCAGAAACTGGATTCTAGAGTAAGCTTGTCTTTATCTGTCTTGATGTGGGCAGTGTAAAGTATGTTTTATTTTATGACATGTTGAACTTTATTCAAATAAAATGATCTTAGGTCCGTGAGCTTGAGGCTGAAGTTGAGGCAGAACAGAGACGAGGAGTTGATGCTGTTAAAGGTGTCCGCAAGTACGAGAGGAGAGTGAAGGAACTGACCTATCAGGTATGACCATAAGTTCTTACCCGAAGAGCTTACAGTACTTAACTTAGTGTGACACCTATTTGTTGTTAAGGATGAAGATTAAACGTACTAATTTTTTGTGTTGACATATTTGTAGACTGAGGAAGACAAAAAGAACATCAACAGACTGCAGGATCTGGTCGACAAGCTTCAGCTGAAGGTCAAGGCTTACAAGAGACAGGCTGAAGAGGCGGTATGTAAAGTCTATTAGACCATTTGACATTATAATTACTAATGTTGCAATGAAAAATGTCATATTGTGTTTAAGACTAAAGCATAGCTATTAAAATTGTTTCAACAACAACCTCAGGAGGAGCAAGCCAACACTTACCTGTCTAAACTGAGGAAGGTACAGCATGAGTTTGAGGAGGCTGAGGAGCGTGCTGACATTGCCGAGTCTCAGGTCAACAAGCTCAGAGCCAAGAGCCGTGATGCTGGAAAGGTTTGATTTCTTAATTCATCTTCTACAAATACATGAACTAATTCCTATCAAAAGCTGTCAATGCATTTAGCCAATGTTAAATATACTGCATGACATTTACACATCTGTTACATGCTCACTATGCACATTTAGGAGCAGAATTTATTTGTTAATTAGGTTAATAAGGCTTATGTCTAATTTGCCTTTTTTTGCCTCTTTCCTAGGCCAAAGAGGAGTGAATCTCTAACACTTTTTTCAGTAAAAGGAGCATTTACTGAAATCTGATTTTGTGCCCTTTTTGCCATGGTGAAATAAACTTGTACATATCAGCATTTAATATGCCTTTGTGTTTTATTTACAGCTATCACAATATACAGAAGAAAAACTGTAAAAAAATGTAAATGATTAAATGAAACATTTTCTGTTTGCATCATATAGATACAGGTTGTATAATACAACCGGGAGTGTGTACTGGAAATGATGGTGAGACAAGAAAAATAGTGAACCATGCTGGTAAAAGGGAATCAGAATGAGCATTGCCCTGTGCTCTTACACACAAAAGAAAATTGACTTGAACTCTGAACAGAGTACAGAGATACAGCAATAAAAAATGTAAAAGATGACTGTATTTATATAAACTATAGACAAAAGGGGTTACAAAAAGATTTAATGTTCATACTGTAGAATAGAGTTCCACAAACTTTAAGTTTTCACTCTATGTAGATATTTGGTAACCCTTTCAATAAGGTTCCATTTATAACGTTAATGCATTACCTGACATTAGTTGACAATGCTATATTTTTAAGGCCTGTGTTAATCTTTGTTAAAACAAATACAATTATTCATTGTTGAGTCACTTTCATTGTGCATTAACGAATGTTAACTATTTCAAATTTTTGCTTTAAAAATGTATTAGTAAATGTTGAGATTAAGATTAATAAATGCTATATAAGTACTGTAAAAAGAATAGCAAAAAAAGCAAGCCCTCCTCAGTGCAGAGCATATCTTCCCTTGATCTAGAGATAGACTCTGTGTTAATGGCAGCTTGGCTTTCCAACGAACAACCTCAGTTAGTGCTGTCGTGTCTGAAGTGCGTTAGATAGAAGCTATCTGTTCCGCTCAAGAACTTCCAGAGGTTTATAGGACATTTGGCATCCTTGGCAGCGGCAGTTCCTCTGGATGACGTGAGTCCAGAAGAGGACCACGTTACATGTGCTAAACTAAACAAACTAACCCAGCATTTTGAAAATAAATGAAATATTTTTTTTCCACAGGAAACTCAACTTTCAAACAAACAGAAAGTGCTTTGCAAATGCAAAAGGTATTTCGAGAAAAATGCAGAGGTACAACAAATACCTTGATGTTCTCACAAATGCAGCTGTGCAACTTTTTCAAAACAGAAGATGGCGCTATTGTCCAACTTACGTTTACATTAACGCTTGGCTTTTGTTGCTTGCAACGCCATCCAGCCAGCTCGAGCTCAAAAATTGTATTGTTCATCTGTCCATATCATTTGGTTCTTTCGCATGGTGGCAATTTAAAGTGCTTGAATGATCGCAATTTTGACTGAGAAGGATCTAATATTTGTGTGCAGTATTTTTTTCAGATAGCCGCATCGCTTTTGTATTGGCATAAAAAACCACTGCACACAATTTTTGATGTCCCCGAATTTGGTGACATTTATAACATAAATTCAATGCATTCAACTTCACAAGATAACTTCAATAACTTCATATTGTAGACTTCACAAAGTCTACAATATAAAAAACTTTCCTGCATCTTTAAATAAAATAAAATGAATAAAATAAATAAGGCGGATCATATAAATAATTAATGTGAAAGCCTATGGAGATGTGTGATGGACATGTCAAACTCTCATCATATCACATTCATATCACATCTAAAGTTCCAATAAACAGCTGTTACAAATAAATGAATTTCTTTATAAAGTTAAGGGAGCTTAGATTTGTTTCAGATTTGACAAATATTGATCTTAATATTTTATATGTAGGTTTTAGAAAAATGTTTTCATTCAGCCAAAAAACAATAGTGAGAAACAAGGTAAACACAATAAAAACAATGAGAACTAGTCGATGACAATGTGCAGAATTTTAAGCTTTATTTAGTAGGAATTTTACAGAACCAAAGATGATAAATGGTATGTGATGTTTTCACTCAGCTGCCTCTTTACCCTTGAAAAAGGAAGAAAGCAAATATAAATAATTAGCATAATAAAGGCATTTTGGAAAGTGCTATAAAAAATACACACGTGAGAAAATAATACATTACGGCTCTTGGCTCTTGGCTCTGAGCTTGTTGACCTGAGACTGGGCAATGTCAGCGTGCTCCTCAGCCTCCTCATACTCATGCTGTACCTTCCTCAGCTTAGACAGGTAAGTGTTGGCTTGCTCCTCCTGCAAAGTCAGGTACAGTTATTAAAGACCAAAAGGATCTTAAATGTTCATAAGTTCTTAATAATTCTCAAAATAGACACTCACAGCTTCTTTAGCCTGCCTCTTGTAAGCCTTGACCTTCAGCTGAAGCTTGTCAACCAGATCCTGCAGTCTGTTGATGTTCTTATCCTCCTCAGTCTGCAGGAAATAACAACCATATTATAACAACCTTATTATAGTATTATGGGCATATATAGTGATTATAAGCATCAATGTAAAAAAACTAAAATTGTTTCTCACTTCAGTGGTGGCTTTCTTGATTCCCGAACAGTATCTTTAACTTCAGCCTCAAGCTTCTTTTTGCTGCTCAAAAGACTTATGTTCTGAAAAAAAAAAACATTGAAACAAAAACGTGCTTTCCTGTAGCTCAGTGGTTAGAGCATGGTGTTAACAACGCCAAGGTCATGGGTTCGATCCCAGGGATTGCACATACTCAATGTATAGTGATCAATGGGTAGTATAATGCAATGTAAGTCGCTTTGGATAAAAGCGTCTGTCAAATGCCTAAATGTAATGCCTTCAGTTTATTCAATTTCAATGCAAAAAAACAACATGTTTTACCTGAGAATGCAGCAGCCCAACATGCTCACTGGCGTGAACAAACCAGCCACTTTGCTGCCTCCCCCGTCTGCTCCAGAGCAGCTCTCAGCCCCTCAACCTCAGCCTGCATCAGAGTGTTTCTGCGCTTCACTGTGGTCACCAGGAGAACAGGCGTTCCCATCTATGCTGGCCTCTTATTGGCTGTTTTTTGTCATTATTTAGTTTAAGTCATTTATTCAAACGTTTTTTTTAGTTTTCTAATGACAGATTATGTTAATGTCTACAAAACTCATTTTAAACATTTAAGGAAATGCCATCAGTTTGAAAGACTGTTGAGATCATAAGAAGCATTTTAGGCAGGTGATCCCACAGACAGTGTACCTCTGACCTTTGGTATATTAATGCTTTCACTGGATTGTAAAAACACAAGTCATTATCCAAATTGAATAAAAATGGAACATTTCCAACTGGAGTTGGGCCTTTTTTTGGAATTTGTAGTGTCTTTTGGGCCTCATAAGTTTGAAACAGACATCAACACTAGTATAACATTGATCTGATTTTTACAGCAGGGCAAGTGCATGTGACTCTAAGCTCGGCACATTCTTAGCATGCACGGCTCTAATCAAAGGAAAAAAAACAAAATGACACAGTCTTACGACTTTTCATTGGTTGGTACAACATTAAATGTAAATATAGATTTTATCCGAGATCTTTTATCTGTTACAGTTCAGGATATAATAATAAGGGTTTTTAACATCTGATCCAATTTTTAATGAAATGCGAATCTTGATAACTTGTGCCTGATATTAGTGTGATTTAAAGCCAAAGAGATGAAGATCTCATTAAGAGGTAAACCTGGGATTTATGTGGAGTACTTTACATTATCATTGATCACTTTATTACATTTTTTAATCCTCTTAACACACTTAAGATACAGATACTCAGAAATTGCACCAAACGACTTGCATATGATGTTTTCCCAAGCAAAATCGCTCCTTTTGCAACCTAGTTTTTATATTGTAGGCATAACATTGTAATTAGCGTGTTGACCGTCTACAATCTCTGGACTTTAACTGTGCCATAATATTTAATTGCTGATTATACTCGCTCATACCACAGACTGTGGACAGAGGACCCCTACTGGTGCTTGGGGGAATTCTCACAATTTTAACACACCCCCTTCTTCCTGAACATCTTTAGAGTTGTAATGTAACTGGTGATTCCCTGGACCATATTTTTGGCATGTCCAACTTGTGCACACTTGTCTAAGTTAAGTGATCTTGCCAAATGGTGGTTCTAAGTGATACGGTGTTATGCGTGTAAATTTAAATATCAGGTTTCAGCCCATAATTTCATTTGACGTACTGACAGCAATCATTAAAGAATTTAAATAGATTTGGCTTTGTAAAGTTGATTCATTTATTGGTCAGGCCATAATGCAACCCACAATTAAATCACTGATACAGTAATTTAATATACATTTTCATTGATACAGGCATTTTTATTGTATGTATTTGTTGTTACAGTTGTTAACTGTAGTAATTTTTAGTAATTATTAGTAACTGTTAACTTATTTCATATATGCATATTATAGTTTAGAGTTTTATAAAAACTTCCAAAACATAAATCATGTAACTTTTACAATTACATTTTTAAATTTACGTCCATAATCTTGATTAATTTCCTGGACAACTACAGTATAATACAGTATGCTAATTTATCCATCTGATAACACATATCCTGTTTACTTTTTATGGAATTATCTTCTATAATGAATAAATATGTATGGCTAATAATTCTCACACGTCACATGTTGTCTGTGTAATTGAGAATAAGTTTTATTCATAATTAAAACTTACAAAAGCAAAAATGCTAATCATTTGAACAGTATGTCTATCATTAAATTTAACTATTTGCTCACTTTACTCTTAAAGTTTTCCTAGAAAGTTTTGTCAAAATATTTTTTACTATATATAACATTACTATATAGGGTTGCTGTTTTCATGTTTTGTGACTACTATCTGACAATTTTTATACCAGTAAAGCAAGCCAGAGTGGCTGAAGTAGTATCTCAAAACAATGTGATTGTCCTAGCATTACTTCCACTCTATTGCAGACAAATGTAAATTCCTAAAACTGGAGCTGAGAAAGAGTGAATTGGAAATAATTACCCTTTAGCTTCCGACATGTTCCATTTGTTTACATAATTATTAAATTATTAAAGCACAGTAATCCAGTAATTCTTTAAAAAAACATATAAACAACAAAATAGACCATACAACAATTTATGTATTGCTTAATGGTCAAATTATTGTTACAAGTAACAACAGAACTCATCCAGAACATATACTGTCAGCAACAATGTGTGTTATTTGGTAATACTTTTTGATACAGTATTCACTTCTGAAGCCAGTATTTACAACTACTTTTAATATTAGCCATTAAAAACAAGAGGTTATGATTTTAGCCAAAGCTATGTGAGGAAAACATGTTACTTTTAACAAACCTTTCAAATAGATGATGGCCTTTGCACAAGTTTACACAATGGATAACTATAAGTTACTCTTGTGCAGGTAACTCATGTTTCTCCATCATGCGAATAGGAATGACAGTCTCATCAGGGAGGCCAACATTAGAGCCAGGTAATGGGGCCTCTACTGAAAGAATGCCATCTGGAGACAGCATGGAGCTGATCTGTTTCAGGTCTAAGTCAGACGGAAGCCTATTACACAAGGAAAATGAAACCAGCCATGAGTGATGATGGAATAGCACCCTAGATTTTGTAAGTGTAATCACAAAGTGCACGTTAACAAAAACATAATTTTCTGTTAGGATCACTTTAAAAGATAAACAGTCATTTGGCTAATGATTTCTATTAATGATTTCATTTCTATTCATTTTCATTTCTATATTTAAATAGAAGTTAACATAGGAACACGGAATAAAATCCTCTTACTTGTATTTTCTTGCAAAGCTTTTGGAAAGCAATTTGTTGTTGTCCTGTCGTTCTTCGTGATTACCTTGTAAAACAGAAGAATATAAAAGAGCATGAGATTTTCAGATGTCAAAGCAATGATTAATTTAACATTACCACATACACACACACACATGGCATAAAAAGTCCTTTTACCTGTTATCTCCAAGTATCCCTCCTTAGTTTTGATGTTAATCTCCTCTGGAGAATATGGATTAACGTTGAGACAGACTTTCCAGTTTTTCTGTCCTTTTGTTTGTATACACATAGCATCAGCATCTTGTCCCTGGGATCCAGCACATAATGTAGGTGGAATGTCCATGCGCAAAGAGCTGAGGAGAGGCGAGTACAAAGATTCAGGCCAGGTGGATGCCCCCAATCGTTTCCTGACTGAATCTATCCAGCGAACCTCATCAGGTTCAAGGAAACCAGGGAGACCCGTGTTTTGATCAAAAAGATTAATTTGTTTCCTCTCCTCAAGAGGGTTCCATACACCATTCCGCTGAAATAAAGGACGAGGCATGTTCACACACGACTTTAAAAGTAGAAAACGTCTTGTTTTTGAGTTTTAAATAGTATTACGTATCTTCTCAGCAACACCAAATAGAATTCGCCAACCGTGAACAGCTACAGAAACATCACACACTATCTTTTATACTGTGCGTGTCTAGTTAGCCTTCCTCCAAAACAATAACAAAAAGGCAGGGCAAATCTTTCACCTCAGTGTCACAGACTGGCATACGCAGTGTGATGCCATCCTGTCTGTAATAGATCTGTAGGGAAAATGGCAAATTCTTGGACAATGACAATAGGCACACTGGCTACACTGTTGTTCCATTGATAGCCTCAGTAGTGTGGTCACTACTATCTTGTTGTTCTCTCATTTACCATGGAAACAAACTCTGTTGTAGAACAGCATGTGCTTTCAGCCATTATATAATCTCTAGAGAATTGCATAAACATTTAATGCCAGAAAAAGTTGTTACGTAACACTAATTACTCTATAATGATACTATATGATAACAGTAGTAAATTGATCAAATAGGCTCTAGACCAACACAAAATATATATATATATCTGCTATGAAGGTTTGCTTAAATACAAAGTCACAGACGGCCATTCAGACAAATTAAATATATGCTGCCATAAGAATTTGACCTCTCAGTGTTTTTGTGAGTGTGTGAGTCAGTGGCCTTGTGAAGGGGGTGTGTATCGTAGCTTATAACTTGTTTTCTCAGTACAATAAATCTATTTGTTGGTGATGCTGACCGTGGTAGATTACAGTCAGGGGCAGTGCTGGGAATTTTTTATAGGGGTGGCAAGGAAGGGCCAGCAATTACTCTGTGGTACTGAAAGCAATACACAAAGAAGGCACTCATGCAATCTTAAAATCATTTTATAAAGCATTTTAGATTCCCACAAAAATTACTATGATATTTTAATTAAAAGATCACCAAATTAAAAATTGTTATAAATTAATTAAGATCATGTTGCTTTAAACCATTTAATGAAATAAAACTTGGTTTCAAAAATTCTGGTAAAATTTTTATATTTTTCAAAGCTTTCAAAATTATTTTAAAAGGACCACAGAAGACCACAATGTACTTTGGATTATTTCAAATGCAAAAAGAAAATTTAAGCAAACTCACCATCTTGCGTATTCAAATCCCTTGACATTACCATCATAAGCAATTACAATTAAAGCAGGATTCTACAATTACTGTGGTTTAACGCAAACGTGCAGTATTAACAAAGCACATGAACGTAAATTACAAGAATTTAGAACTTTCCATCCTAACTTATTTTACTTCATTATTTTTAATAAAATGTTAGCTTTAGCAATTTAGCAAGTCCTTGTTGCATTACACACCAACGGTGATGGGTCATAAGTGAGGAAAAAGCACTTTTTGTGTTCTTTATACAAAATTTACATGCCTTTAACTGTATTAGAGTATTAGAGAAATTTAATTGTAATTTTAGGTTCTCATTCTTAACCTTTAGATTCTCATTCTTAGCTTTAAAAATGTAGTTCCCAAAACACAGTTACGGCTATTGGAAATGGACCGAGGGGGCCAGGGGCCCAGAAACCCCTGCCTGAGTTTTAACAAAAAAAAAAAAACGCAACAGAATCAGTCACTTTCTTTAATTACAAATCATTAGCGCAAAGCATTTCACTTTATCACAAATGCTTAAGATATTTGTATACAGAAAATCATCTTCTGTTCTCCCTCCTCTCACACACTTTAACAGCACCCTGTTTCAATTACATCAATTCAATTACATACTTCAATTACTGTGCATCTTGATGAATGATGGTTTAAAAAATGTGAATTGGCTGGAAGAGAGGAGCTGTTCTGTGTTTAGTAGAAGTTTCAGCACAGAAAGAGCAGTTTCAGCAGATATACAGTGAGAATGAGCAGTTGAGCACAGAAAACAGGAAAAAGGCTTAAGTGCACATTGTTTTTCCATGAAGTGGAATCCTGAAAGAAACTCCACAGTGCTTGTGTGGTCCCCTGGTTCAGCTGCAACGGATAAACTGGAGTGTACTGGAATAAAAACATTAGACAGAAATCTAACCACACTCCAGTACAAGAAAAGGGACACCAAATAGTATGTGTTGACCAGCTGCATTATGCAATAATGGTTTACAGTATCACACACTTAAGATTTGTCCAAATTAAATTTATGTGCATGAGTGTAGGTTCTCACCATAAGTGCTAAAGCATCTCAGACGAAAGGATTTTCCCCAAATGGGTCTCCAAAAGCATTTGCAGGGGCAGCAGCCTGAGTGGCAACAAAAGAACAAGCGTAGGAACAAATGTAAACTGCAATAACAATTATAATGCCACACATAAATTGTAAATGTTTTTACACTACAAACTTCTCACAACCATTACGATTTAAAAACAAAAAGTAAACACTTACTGTCTTCATGGGTGGTGCACCAAACGGGTCATTTCCAAAAGTGTCATCAAAAATGTTCATGCCTGCTGCAGGAGTTGGGTTTGGGGGCGCAGGGGCCAGATTTGGAGTGAAGGCGGCATCCAGAAGCCCTGTCTCTAGGGCTGGGGTTAGACCCGGACCCTGAAGTCCTGTAACAGCAGGAGAGGACTGCTGAGGAACAAGTTTCGAAGGCCCTGGAGATAAAACAATGAATTTTAAGTAAAACTGTTAAAATCACTACATACCAACTTATATAACATAAGTTATGACTTAAAATTGAATGTATACCATTTGAGCTGACTGGGATTTGGTTAATATCGAAGTCATTATGGTCCACCACCTCCTGAGCCAAGCCAACTTTGGTGGACAAAAACTGGTCAAATGAGCCATTGGTGATTGGGCAAGTTTCTTTTTCAGATTTCTGGGGCTTGGCCATCTGGAAATCTTTGAACATGTCTTTGCCAGACTTTTTTTCCTTCTCTCCAAGAGGGTCCAAAGCTGTGAAGGCACTTTTGACTGCTGGGGGTTCCTCTTTCACCGGTGGACGAGGTGGAGGACGAGGGGGAATAATTGCACCTTGTTGACCACCCATCAATGCACTAGGAGGCATCATGGGAGGAAAATGGTTTGGTGGAAATGGGTTGGCCATAGGACCAGAGTTGGGCCAGGTCCCAACAGGTGCTGTGATTCCTGGTTGAACCCAAGCTTGTGTAGCAACTGGTGCACCAAAAGGTGAAGCTCCATGTGGCCCCCAAGCAGGGGCAGGCAAGCCTCCAAAAGCAGGCAGCTGAGGGAAAGGTTGGGGTTGTGCCCCTGGAACTGTTACTTGAGGAACACCACCCTGAGGTGGAAACGTCATGGATGTCTGACCCCAGAGACATGAAGTTGTTCCAAGAGTCTGAGTGACAGAGGTAGGGCCCAGAGACAATGAACCTACAGAACGCCCAAATAAATACAAAGAACATGAAAAAACACAAAGTTGAAATCAGATTTTAAGTGTTCAACAAACAATCCAAACATTTCATACTTGAAATGTCAATTGTCTGAAATATTTAACACTAAAGAAATAGATAAAAATGAATAAATGAGATCTGCATTTATACCTAGACCAGTAATGGTGGAGGTTGATGTGGTGTTGAACAGGTCAGCTGGAATGGATGAGTTTAGGTTTGAGGACGGAGGCTCATTTTGTGTAGGAGGAGCACAAAGATCAGCTCCAAAAAGATCATTTCCAGCTAACTGTCGGGGAACAATTATTTTGTTAACAAACATGTTATTTCAAATTAGTTCTAAACAAACAAGGTGACATAAGAGATACTGAATTTAGTTCAAAACACAGTTACTACCTGACATATTTTATACTTACCCTGCACGTTTAAATGGAAGGAGTGCAAGGAAACAAGATAAAAGTAATTCTAGAAAAGCCTGAATGTTAATAAAGTTGTATTTGTAAGAGGTGCGTGTGCGTACCGCAGCATGCGGTTAGTCATGACATACACTAAAACCAAATCTATAACAATTAAGTGCTTTATCGTGTTAAAACAGACAGGAGAAAATTATATGCTTACAGTGAACACCTCCTATAAACACCAAACACCTGCCCACAAAACCAACCTAAATGATACTCATCTTGACTAATTAACACCCAGGTTCTTAGAGTGGGCTACAAGGGCATTATAATATTATAAATATATATTATAATCTATAATATTAATTGCTTTCTCAAATCCTTCTCTGTAATACAAACGCTACAAAAATACTAACAACAGATACACACTGAACATCTTTACATTAAAACAGACACTCTTAAAATATTGAAACAGTTAAACTTAAATACAAAAGGATGAAGCTATCAGTGTAGCACAAATAATTTTGTTAATGTTGAACAGTCCTTGTAGTCTCTCTTAACCTTTGGCTGTGCAGTAATACTGACTGAGATATTTCAAATGTTCACCTTCCCTCTCCTCCGCATGCATCCAGACTTGAAGCTTTGAGGTGGAGGGCAAAGAGCCATCGGCCCTCCATTTTGAGCCTCTTTAATGATAAGCGAGGTTTGAAAAAATGGGATGGATTTGCTGGGTCCATTACATAGGAGAGGAGTTTGGAAGACAGATGGACCCGATTTGCATAACCCATTTAAGACAGGTGGGTTGTTTGATAAGGCACTAGACAAATTCTGGCCAATGATAGGATTGATTTCTGCATTCGGATTGCTTAAAGTAAGTTGTTTTTCTTGTGCGTTTACACTTTCACTGGTCAACTGGGCATCAAACTGTCCATTAAGTTGCTGAATGTTTGGACAGCAGTCTTGACTCTGACTTTGCCATAATTCTGGCCCATTCAAAATGAAACTAGAGAGACCAGAATCTTTGTTAGAAGAAAACATAGACTCTGATTGATCTTTGAAGGGAGAAAAAGGATCATGGCTGAAGGGATCTGGATTAGGATTAGGAGTAGGGAAAAGATTGGATGTGGGTGTGAAGGGTCTGTCAGCTGGTGTACTGCAGAGGGCAGATGGGTATGAGATGAAAGGATTTCCTTTAGCTGTTTTCCTTTGACTGTCATTAATATCAACAGCTAAGCTTAGCAGCAGGACACTGTCAGGCTGATTTTCAGAAGAAATAAAGAAATAATGAGATATGAAACTGACAGATGAGGCACGACGGATAAATGATTTGAAAATTATTTCTGATATATATAGGAATTTTAAAACAAGAAGATATTTTGGCATCTATAATATGAAGATTTTCAAATGGTCTCAAGCACAAGTACTAGTATGTAAATACTTCTCTTAAGAGTTCATTTGTTCTTCATTTTCTTAGGTATGGGGCCATCTTCTGGCCAAAGAAATAAAAATCAATGTTAGGAGCATTTTATTGCAGTTGTCATGAATAGTCTGTACAAATGCTTGAGCCCTTTAAATCAGGTTGTGTTAATGAAGGGTGGTGAATTGCTTTAGCAAATAATGGCAAGCCATGTATGTTAAGAAGTAAAACTCCACTGAAGATTGGAAACATGTTAGTCTAAGGAAAAAAATTAGCCTAAAAAGGTTTAAAAGCAAACAATGTTCATTCTGAAGTATGTGGATATTCCTTGACAACTTTATAAACAGCCCAAAAACAAAATTCTGAGCTGCTTATAAGCATTACACTGAATAGTGATGATTACCGTGGGAGAGTGGATGTCAGGTGGGGTGGACATATCTCCAAACAGGTCCATCTGCTCCACGGTCTGAATAAAACACACAAAGCATGACAATCTTGTGAGAATTATAGTTATTATAGAGTCTTGGATTTCTTTTAACCAATATGATAGCAACTTTAAAGTTTGTACAAAAGTGTTACTTACTTTTACTGCATTGTCTTTGCCATCAAGGGTAAGTAATGCATTACCACCATTCTGGTGACAGAACATTAAGACTTTAAGAAACGTGAACAATTCAAGGAATTCAAACACGTACAAATACAAATGTAATTAAAATAAAAATTGTTCAGCACAACCCCAAACTGTTTATACCCACCTCGACCACGGAGTTATTTGCTTCACCCTGCAAGAGAAAGATTGTTAAAGATTGTTAAACAGAGCGCCGGTAGGTAACTATTCCTACCACAGTGACAATCTATACAGATGACAACTACTATTTCAAAGAAAACACTTCAGTGGCACTTTATTTTACAGTCCTGTTTAACGTGTATATACTGTGTAACTGTGTAATTACATAAGGTATAAGGTACAAACTCTGAACATAACCCGAATCCATTTTCAAGTACTTCTGCCAAGTACACTGCAAGTACACTGTAGGTCCACATACTGTAAAATCGTGTGCAACCACATCATCAATGCTCGGACACAAAAAAGCATTAATAGTGTGATCAAGAAGTGATCTGACACCACACCATCTGTGTGCTGATGTGAATACTTGATGAACCAAATATCTCCAGTAATAACACTGAATAAGTAAATTAAAACCATCTCTAGAACCTTCTGTGCAGCCTCTTGCTCTTTCTTTCTCATGTTAAAGATGAGCTGAAACAGATCCTTCAAATCCATGACCAGAGGCTCAGCCTGTAGGAGAATGTAGAGGCAGAGAAGTCCATGAGTGCTGTTGTTACACTTTGGATTGCATACTGTATATCACATAAAGTATGTAATATAAAATTACATTTAGCAGATGAACTGTCTAATTCTTATACCAACACAACTGCACAAAAACAAAGTCAAGTTACTTCTATTGCTTAATTAAACCTCTAGTCCCACTACAAAAGTGTGCATTCATTTTCATTTGCAAGATTTATCAGGTGAATGACTGATCGATTTTTTGTGTTACTTGAACAAACTTAGACCTGTTGAGCAGTCTTAATGGCAAAGAACTGATGCTGCCCCTCTGCTCCACACACCAATCCAAATGCCCGGTTATCAGTGACATCACGAGCGATGAACGAGATCATATTTACCACATGTTCATGCTCAATCACCTGGGGTTAAAATGGAGAAAACTGATCAACGCACAGTTTGAGACAGGAAAATGTTATTTATTTCACAAATCTGCTGGTGATACGAAAGGTAAAAGAGTCAAAGTACTCCAGTTTTCTCATCCACAATTTTGATTCCCGTTTGAGAGATGTTCACCCAGATTCTTTGCTTGTGTTTGCCCTGAGAACGAGCAGCTATTGCCATGCCCTGTGCAGATAAATAAAAAAGTTTTATTAGTATTTTTTTTACTAAGGTTTTCAACCAAACCTTTTAATCAAGAGCAGTGAGGAAATACTACTACCTTTTAACATCAGAAACAAATCTCATTATGAAATCTCATCAGTTCAAGATGAAGCAATTTAAGACCTGCTCTGTGACACCTATATACAGGTGGTGGTTCAGGTCAAAATAAAAAAAAGATCTCACAGTAAAAACAATAAAACTGATGGTAGCCATTTTGCTTCTGCACCTTGAGTTTCATCATTGAATCCTGACACATTTTATCTCCTCTGGCTTCTGCAACATCATCCACACCAATAAGCTTGGCTTTATACCTCACTCCATCACCTTGAAACCTGGCCAGCAGGAACTCATCAGTCTTCTCTGGGACTGTGGTGGATAAAGACACTCACACTACACATAGAGCAGATTCCAGCATGTTTTCTGTAGACAACATTGGTGCGATATAAAAAACATACAAGAGAAGACGGATACCTCTTTTCCTATCCCTCCAGAATGAAGTCTTGGTTACAGGTGGAGCGGATGTTGTGTCAGCTGTTGGGGTGGATGATGTTGGTTCAGTAGCAGGTTCTGCTGGGGCAGCAGTTACCTCGGTAACAGGCTCTGCATCAGGTGTCTGTGACATGGCGAGTGCTTCAATACAGAAGAATCAAGGCAAGTTGTGACAAACCCAGCCAGTGAGATGATAAACAAGGCGACACACAGGTACGATATTCAGCAAACACACATTCTCAGCTCTGCGCCTGTTCAGGGAGAGATATGAAACAAATAAAGAGTAGTTTGGATGCTAATAAAAAAGACAAATAAATCTTTTTATCTTTTAAACTTACCACTTTTCCGCTAGCACAAAAAACTAATCGAAACACATTAAACAATTTATCAGATTTCAGTTTGCACCAACAATCAGTGTTTCTAGTCAGTATATGTACAATGATATTTAGGAGGGTTCAGAAGGATCACACATGTATAAAAAAAATCTATGGAGGCCATGGAGTCTGTCAGTGACAAAGTCAGAGGAAAGTGAGGAAAGAGTGTCAGCAGAAAAACACTTCCTGCTTTTTAGACAAATGACAAAACTGTCTAAAAGACTCAAACAAGAATTATAGGGAAAAACCTGCACGATTCTCCGAAAGGAACCTCTATTCCTCACATTCTGTATTAAGCAAATTCCTATATTAAAACACGGATTTACATTCTCGATTTCAATTATTTTAGATATAAAAACTCTCCATGTAGGCAATTAAAGCTTTGTTTATGCTTTCACACACTGCAATAAAACGGGGAAAAAGTGGATAATTTCAACCAAAATATTGTACAAGATCACCCAACAAATGAATACATTTCTGCAGTTTTTAGTCGGTTAAACTCAATTAGCATCTTGTTCAAAGAAAGATACAGAGCTAATTTGGTTAAATGGTCTGGAAACATACCTTATGAGCTGCCTATAGATGTTCAGCTGTGCTTTTCTCAGTGTGAAGTTAAAAGAAAGAGTGAGCAAGAGAGCAAAGGTAAACAGATCAAAGGTTGAACAATTAAAACTTGTTAATCTTATTCCAGAAGCTCATCAGCCCTAAAACACAGACTCAATCCCATGATTCTCAAACCCACCCGTATGCCCTCCTGTAAGCATTCACTTGTCAGAATTACTTGTCCCTGTTTACATTTGACAAAAAAATATTATATTTATTGCTATCCTTTATTTTTAATTTATCAGAATAAAACACTTAGACACATGCTTATGAGTTTACTTAAGCGTAACAGCAAGCGTGTGTATCACAAATCTCCCCTAAGTGGAGATGAAAATACATGAAAGTATGTATGTCATTCCCTCATGTCATTCCAAACCTGTATAACTTTTTTTTGCTTCTGAGGAACACAAAGGAAGAGATTTTTAAAAACACAGGTAACCAAACAACAGTGGCACCCATTGACTTCCATTGTATAGACACAAAACCACAGAACCATTTCTCAAAATATCTTCTTTTGAAACAGTAATTTTCACTTGGAATGATATGAGGGTAAGTTAATGATGTATTATTTTATTTTGTGGTGAAGTATCCCTTTAATGACATTTTTCTATTAGTGATCACACAGAGATACAAGTCCAGTGCCATTATGACGACAAATTTATTTGTGGCATTGAAGCTTTATGATTAACCGAACGTTCTGTCAGGTCATATGACAACAAGTGGTTGTATAGCCTGTGAATTGACCTATTTATCTTTAACAGCGTGAAAACACAACAACAAAAATTATTAAGGGGGAAGTATAATTTTGTATACAAATAAACTGCAATGCATCAAAACTGAATTTAAAAATTGTCATTTCCAAAGCCATGCGCACACGCATTATAAAGTGATAAAATTATGAAATCATAAGTGACAGGGTAATGTTTTACAGCACTCAACTGCTGACAAATACATCAGTATGTAAAAGACACAATTCTAGCAGAGATATAAACACAGCTTATCAGCTGATTGTGTGTATTATATACACCTTAGAAGCATGATTACAGTGACCTATAAAGAGCGGAAAACAGTGGCAAGATTGCTGTAAGATAACTCTTATTGTCGTGTGTCCAGAGTCATGCAGTGAAATGACCTGCAACGTCTCCATAAAACAAAAAATGTGAGGAGATCATACTTGTGCTTTAAGACACAGCTTGTAATATATTGGTGCCAGCACAATCAGGAGTTTTTTATTTACAAGCACCCAAGCAGGTAATCTGTATCTATTTAAAATTCAGTGACCACAAAAACCACAAAAGTTATTTTTGCTGTTGAGTGCAGTTATTAAAAGCTACTTCTAAAAAGTGAAGGACAAAAAAACCTACATTTATACAAATCACACTGCACATACAGCACACACAACAAACCATCAATCATTCTGTTTGATATCTGACTTTTCTGTTACAATATGATACACTCACAGCTAATCTGACCTGGAAAGGGAATTGGGCCATGATTAAACTATTAACATGGATTGTCACAGCATGCATACAGCATGCCTTTAACACTTGAATTTAACACTTTTGTGATCATAATGTCTGATACTGAGATTTGTTAAAGAAAACCCAACACCATCCAGTGAATTACCCAAAGTAACGGGTCATTTACACCCAGAGGAAGACTACACTGGCTATTCAGTAACTAGACCGTCACAACAGTTAGGTTTCATTAAAACAGAGGATTCGGCAACAGCTGAGGGTGTTCATAAACGGGTCAATAATTTTACATCAGCAATATTCAAGTTACATAGTAGCCAAGAACAAAATGTGATTTTGCTAACAAACGCCCCCTATGAAGGCCAACATACATCACATACACTGGCAGCAATAAAAAGCATAAATAAAAAACACTTTAGAGTAGAGTGACTCAAACGTCAATGGTAAAGCGGATAATTATACTTCACTTCTCCTTGTTCATAGCAAAATTCTTAAAGTTGTCATTATTTCACACTCCACTTTTTAATCATGGAGTTAAATTATTATTAAATTATAAAGTGAAATTGCAAACTTTCACTTCAACAACATTCCGTATTTAATATTTAGTGTTTAAAAATAAAAATAAAAATTATTTTACCGATTAGGCACAATTGATCGTTTAAAATGAATGTTCAGCAATAAATCTTGCGTAGACTGGTCCCTCCAGGTACGCCACTTAATTAACATGTCGTGTCAGAGATTCATATACTTACCGCAACTATGCATCCCTGATGAACATACCTGGATGACTGAGGGCAAACAAAAGAATTGTGCAGATGAGCGTTTTGCTTTCTTTAACCTGAAAAACCACAAGCTTAGTCCAGACAGTCGCTTCTCAGACTCCTCAGGTTGCTCTTGTGGCAGAGAGGCAAACTGACTGAGACTCGAGCGCCTCCCACAGGTACCGTGTTGAGCCACCTCACCTCGACCTTTATAATCTCTACTGTTACATTACAATCTAACTGTAGTGTATCACCTGTTGTGATATGTGAATGTGCAGATTTCTTTTATTTTAAACATTGGGACATGTTTGAGAAACCAGGAAAGAAATTCAGCTTTGTGTTTATCCTTCCTTTCTTGGTACCCCTGATCTGCTGACACTGTCATAAAAAAAGAGAAAAAACTGTTGTATAAATAAATAGTTTAAAGAGTTAGCAGAGTTTACAGAAGGTGGGTAATGCATGCGATTGTAAGCCTCATGTGATTTCTAATAATCAAAACCACATCAATGGGATGTGAATCACATACCATCAACTGATGTAATGCAGGGCTCATGCCTTTAAATAACAATCATGTTTATTTCTTGATGTTGATGATGTATTGATGTTCTTGATATTGACTTGAAGATTTTTTTTTATGATTATCATTTGTGATTTGCCTTTTAACATTTTATTTGGCACACAGCATCAGATTAAGACATGTTATTGTACACAAAATAAATGTGAGTTATTTGGAATATCACAGATTTCAATGACTCAGCTTCCTATATGGAGAAATAGGACCCTGCTTTTTCCTACACATTTTAACTTTGGCAACGCGGAGTGCCGGGAATTAAGTAACAACCAAAATCCATGTCCTCCCAACATTTCTGAGAACTATCCCAAAATTATAGAGAATGAATTAAGTATCATGCTTTCATATTTGCTATGTAAATGTTTAGGTTAATATATCCATGTTTAACCACGTAAAGTTTTGTACCATCTTAGGAACTAAAGAACGCCTTTGCTTATTATTTACTAAGTTCAGACCTGGGTAATAGGATTTCAAAAAAGTAATACTTTAATTTCAGATTAGCTGATGTAACTTTTCTGATAACTGCTGTTAAACTAATCCTTCTTCTGAGTTTTTAGATTGATAATCGATTATTTTAGAGGAAAATCTATGAAAGTATAAGTCAACCAGTAATAGTGTCTAAACAACAGGAAAATGCCTGGCTGAAGAGTACACTGTGTAGAGTGCAGTTCATGTCCCCTTCACCTTCCCGAGTCCGAGGGGAAGTGTCAGTGAAACAGTAAAAAGTGGTGTTCTCAGCACATTGCTGTGGTGTAAAAGACAGGATCTATGCCCATGGACCTCCACTTTGCCTGGCCAACATTCCTCTTTGACCCCGCACAAAGACACCATCAGAGCTGTATTGTCCTGTGACATGGTTAAATTTGATGAGTTTTTCTGCTCAAAGTGGGAAAGGCAGCTGACTTGGCACAGATGAGGCTGTTGATAGGTCAACAGGAATCTATAAAAGGAAATCCCCCTTACATTCTTTGAATGAACATTTATAAGGATTCACCACACAATCAGACACATTCCCAACAGCCTGTATCCAGTTAAAAGAAAACACTTCTTGACTTTAAAATATGTCAATAGTATTTGTTTACAAACTATGCAACATGCATGTGACGTCAATGACCTCAGGATCAGAAAAAAGATATAAAGTGCCTGAATTTGTTATCCAGTTATCCAGATCGACGGAGAATGTAAATGTCTGTGCGCACTAGGAACCGAGGGGGTCGCATGTCAGACAATTGACAATGATCTAGCAAAAGGTATTGTGTTTTTAATACCTTCCTTTACTGTTTGGATGAGTTGTGCATTGCCTCGGTGTATGTTCATTCAACTGCCTTCATTCCAGGTAAGACATTCGAGCAGCTGGGGTTGCTGGGAACTGGGGCTGCTGGTCTGCCTGGTCTATATGCTCTAGACGGCGTCGCACACAGACTCATACCTGTAATACACAAGGTGTCACGAATGCAATTTGTAAAGGAGATACAGTGAAGACTACTGCTAAGATTATATACAAACTCTTTTTGTAATTTGAATAAAATAAGAAATAAACCAGTAAATTTAATTCCAGTTATATAAAGAACACCGTCCTTATTACTGAGCAATTAAAACAACACTGCCGACTTGTGGTCAAAGTAAGTAGTGCAAAACTAATTTGCATATGCAACATGGTGGTGTTCCATGCATTACATAATTGGTAATGTAATGTAATTACTCAGAATCCAAATACTGGAGCATTTTAAATACTATAATGTGGAAACCTGGTTAGCATACAGTCAAAAACTTTGATCAATCAAAGTGGAAAATAAACCCAAAGGGTAAATATCTGTAAATCAGAACTTAATCCCTTAATCACTTGTAAATTTGATATTGTAAATTGATTAAAAGTTTACCAACCAAGAATGCCTCTTAATATGTTTTGTTAAATTTGTTTTTTTTATGTTAAAAATGTTCACATATTGCTATTTTATTCAATAAATACAACGACACTTTAATTGTACTGTATTAAACCAATTTACACCAAACATTAAACAAATGTTTGTATTAGACATAGATTGCCATGTTATTTGAGGCAAAGGGTGTCGGAACAAAGAGAAGGTCAGAATGTGTAAGAAATATATGTGATGGAAAGGTGCTCACTTTTTACTCTTCTTGGGCATCCAGAGGTCAGGTTAATAGAGTAGCACTCCAGTCCCCCAACTAAGGCCCTGAGAAGCTCCTTTCAGCTTCAATACCTCTTAGGCTTTCAAGAGTAAACTAGTGGCAATGGCTTTGGACTGAGATGCTTTCTAAACACAGAACTCTAATCTATACAACCATAGCACAACATTTGACAAAAGGAGTGGTGGTCATAAAAGACAATAAAAGACATATAATAAAAAAATATATTGTGTTTAGTTCGCAGTGAGCAACAAATGAGAGGTGCATAAATCTCTATAGATGAAAGAATGGAGTATTTCTGTCAGTTTTGACAATTCAGAAATACAAATGACTTGCACTGATGGTTCTTTTCAAATCCCACAACACTCGTTTTTAATATTCTAATGTGATTAACAATTTTAAAACGTTTTTTAAACACTTTTGTAAATAGTTAAATAGTTAATAGTGAAATATAGTTATAATAGTAATTATAGTGAAAATAGTTTAACAATACTAAACCACTATGCCAGCAAATTACCAGAATTACTTTACTGGTAAACACACAAATGGAAGTAATTGCTTTCTGTGAGTTTACCAGTAATCCTGCTCTGTGTTCACACAGAACACTTTAACAGTAAATTACTGGTCATGTTACAATTTCTCTTACTTGTAAATTGCCAGGGCGGATTATTTAAAAGGTCCCGTTCACACATAATCTCTTGAAATTACATGAACAGGAATTTGCCAGTAATTTACCAGAAAGACAGCATGTGTGGAAGGGGCTCATGTCCCAGCGAAGAAGGATTTTAACGTCCCTGAGGACACATCAGTTACTGAACTTTCTAAGAGCCGTCACGCCACATTACCTCTCCCATATGTCTCAGCACCGTGACAATTAAGTTATGGCTCATGTCACAGCAGTTTTGTCTGCTCACCTCTTTGACTCTTTTCACTGCTCTTCTTTTTATCTTCAGGGATGACAAAAATGGTCATAGAGGTTCAAAACAAGCCATAACCACCCCTGCAGTATCGCACACTATATTGCACACTAAAATATGCAAATGGTGTGGAGGGAACCTCTGTTTGTTCATGTAGGCCATTCAGTAAAGGGCCTTT
Source organism: Botia almorhae (assembly GCA_036877575.1). Taxonomy (NCBI): domain Eukaryota; kingdom Metazoa; phylum Chordata; class Actinopteri; order Cypriniformes; family Botiidae; genus Botia; species Botia almorhae. The sequence continues at coordinate 53,316 of JAZGTJ010000189.1, read as the reverse complement.
ACTTATTGCCCTTCCCCCAAATTCCTTCTTTTAGGAGCCCCTTAAATTCCTTCTCCCATTCCCTGGCCTGACAACCACACATGACCTCTTTCTCATTCCTACGCACCCATTGGCCAGCTTTCAATTTATTTGTTGTTAAACCTTTTTTCTGATCCCTTTCCCTTAAATATGTTTCATGTTTAGTTTATGCCCCAGCCTAAAATGTATTATTGGAGAAGTGGTCCAATCCCATAGCATGGTGCCCATTTCTAAACAATCTAGGAATTTTCAATAAACTATTTTCTTTAAATATGCCTTGACTCGCTTTCTATTTTACACTTCACTTCTCACACTCAAATTAGTGGACAAAACTGGATTAACAACAGTGTTGTCAGTTTTAAAGGGGCCATTCTCAAAAACTGGACGTGACTGGTTTAACACAGCATGCTTGATCAACTACCAGTGGGGCTCTCTACCTGATGAGAATGGATCATTTGACAACAAAAAATGACATGTGCTCATGAAATATTAATTTTAATGTTAATATTAATAGTGCAGCCAAAATATGTACCATTAACACACCCTTCTTACACCACCCGCAATAAGACAAAATGCACATGATGTCCTATTAAAATAAATAAAAAAGGCCCAAGACCAACGCATTGCAGATTTTTTACTAAAAGTGTGCTAGAACAGGATTTTGTTTTAAGATAAGAGATTGTTTGAAGATATTTAGGGTCTTAAATTTCCTATTCATGCAATGTCAAAAAAAATCATATGCATTTATCTAGTGCATATTGAGTATCTCTTTTTCAGGTATCTAATATCTAATATTGAAAAACAACATTTTTTTAAATGCTACCATCTTCACACAATTATCTGATCCAGATTAACATAATTTACATTGTTCCCCATAATTCCCACTTCTTCCCTCTCAAGAACTTTTACTATGCTGTTTCTACAGATGTCAGCTAGAAGACAGAATGAAGTACCAGGTTATTGTGTTGCGCCTCTATTGTGTGTTTAGTATTAGCATAACAGAAGTGCCACTCGACTTCTTCATTCAAGACTAAGAATCCTTGTCCCGCTTCTACCCCAAAATGAACTAAGCAGTGTGGCTGCCATCTTGAATATCCAGAACTCCTGTAGCAGAAGCATAAAAATTCACAATGTTTTCAATGATGTGTCTTTGTGAGAGACTGAATTTTTTTGATGTTCATGTAATGTTGTTTCATAAAATATTACCTTTCTGCCCTGTTATGTTTTGAAGGCTAACTATGTTACGTGGGAATTGTTATAATTAAGCATTCAATTTAACAGAACAAAGTGGCATATGGATTCCAAGAGCAGATTTGTACTACTCAAGTGCTCAAGCTGAGAAGCAGACTCCCTTTAAAGCGACGACAAGCCCACTTAAACACACACACACTCCCTTTCATTGTCAGCTTGAGTGAAGACTTTAAATAAACACTCCAGCTTTGAACAAATAAACCAAGGCCTTGCTTGACTAATGCTACTCAGCTTTGATCCCCTTTAAAAACAACCTAATTTGTTACCTTAGGTGTCGAGAGTCTAAACTAAACTAACTCCCTCTGTAAACATTTATGTTTACAAGGTCAAGTGCAGGCGCACACTTAGCCAAAATACTCGAGTCCATGCTTGTGATATTGATTTAGTAGCATTTATAATCTGCAATGCTTTTCATTAATGATAGAAACAGAAGCATTGTTGCTGACAACCAGAATTAAACCACTTGAATTAATTCAAGATTTGTGAATATTTCATGTTTTCAGAGTAAATGTAAAATATTAAAAATATCCTACACTCTTATCTGTTTAGGGGCACTGGACACAAACCTAATATACAATGATGGTGGGCTAAGCAATGGTCAGTAATACAAATGATGCACATGTGTATTTGGAATTTAATAATTAACCATTAATGTGACTTGGCTTACGATCAGTCATTATAAGGTCACCTGCACACCCACATGCCCATGTTGTACATCTACCTTTGCTTTACAACTTCTTTCATTGTCTCCACATTAGTATATAATCTGAAATTTTAGTGAATTTGCTTTCAGGACTAAAAAGTAAAAATCCTGTTATCTGAGATGTTACACAACTGATAAATCAATTTTAAAGACCCATTTAAATGTAACTGTATGTGGTAATGCTATTAGTCTACATGTAACAAAACGATAACGTTACTTTAGATTTATTTTCATACAAATTACAGCCCTTTTTGTATAGGTAACTAGTGAAATGCTCTGAAGTGACATCATTTTTAAACCATTTTAATGAGCACATTATAAACAGTATTACACTGTTTTTACGAACACACGTTCACATTATGACATAGAAACAGAATACCTTGACTATAATCTTGTTGTTAAACTATATAAAATAATCGACAACAGTGTTATTTACACTCGTGTTCCATACAAAAATAAACTTCCAATACATATTTCTCTTCTCAATCGTCTCTTTCAATAGCACCTTCCACAACCGTTACATATAATAACTTAAAATATAGTGGAACACACGTCCAACTCTACAACACCCTTAATAGTGTGCAGATTTTGCCAACTCACTTGGTTTTCACTTGACAAAATCTTTCACGTCAATTTGATTCTTCTGCAGTTTTCTTCATTTTCATCCATTCGTCCATTTTACTCTCTCGTACAAAATAGGCGTCTAAACAGTATAACGGTATAAGCACATTTTCCAAACCAAACCAAAGGTCTTGCCACACTACTGCACAACAACAATGAAAATTGAAAAGACAAAAAGTCTTTCACAGGACACGGATGCTGCAAATACAGTCAAATATGCAGCTAAATCAAATACTGATCTATGAAAACTACATTTTTTAATTTAATCTGATAAAAAAGGCCAAAATGGTGAACGCAACTGTCAAAATATATCGTGCTTTTAATTCCCCGGCATCACTCTCATCCTCATAATCACTCTCATAGTCGTCTTCGGAGTCATCTTCGGTATCTGAATAGCCACTTCCGTTATACTTGTCGCTAAAGCAAAAGTTTTTCATGCTGAATTTGATATACTCGCATATAGTTCTTTCTGTGCCGTCGCAAACGCAAGTATCCAGCATTTGGGCCTTGGGAATGGAGCGCATGCTGCTGATGACCCGCCTGCAGTCATCGGAACAGCGCTCTTCTCCGAACAGTTTCCTGCAGTGATACAAATAGTCCCGCATGGCGGTGCTGCACTCCGGATCCTTCTCGCACTCCTTACGGGCTTCGGTGCAGCCCATGTGGCTGGTTCTGGGCATGCATGGCTCGATTGCTCGCTTGGACATCTCGCAGTAGGTGTCGGAGGCGCACTCGCAGTTATCCAGTGCCGGGCCGTTCACAGTGAGGTTGAGCTGAATGATGGACGAGATGCAGTGACTGGGACATTTCTTCTTGTTGCCGTTTAACACCGGACCGCACGCGTGTAGATATTGACTGTACGCGAAGTGACACTCCATCTCTCCCTGGCATTTCATGATAGCCTGCCAACATATTAAACGTTGCTTGTGCGTTGGAGATGCAGTGGATAAACGACTAAAAACTACCGACGCACCGCCAATATACAAAATCAACACATGCAGCAACTGGGTGACCGTAGAGTTGCCACAGTTTGCCATTCCTTGATGCGCCCACGGAACAGATTAAAAAGTTAACTCATTAGATCGGTGGTTTCCATTTTTTTGGTCTGTGCAATGATATGCATAATGTTTCTGTATTCCTCCCATGCATGGACTTAGGGGCGATTAACTCCGCTTACTCCTGCCCACCGTCTAGCCGCGCTTTGTTGTTCACTTTAAGTAATTATGTGTGGGCATATTTGTTCTTCATATATCCACATCATCGAGCATCGGTATTCCTCCATGGACAAACACTAAACTCTGCTTTGCACTAATTCCGTGTTTAATAAATGCTTCGCATTTGCTTACTGCCGCAAGAGCAAAACGTGCAGTGTTATTTTCATGCGCCTCGAGTCTTCATCCCGCAGTTCTCGTTTTCAGCCACAGCTATCCATCTTACAGACCATTCAGCTGTTTTTAAATAATACAGAAACAACCCTGAAACGATTTCACATTGTGTTGTTTAAACAAAGCTGGAAGAATTCAACGTCCTAGGAATTCTCTAGAGTTAATAAGACGTCTCCTTGGGTCCGCTCAGTTGCACGAATCCCCAAAGTGTCTCCAAAGCCTACTATTGGTCCGATTAGTTGATGTGATTTCTGACGTCAGTATGAGGGAGGAGATTAGAACTAAGGTCGAACGTTGACTTAATAAAGCATCAGCCTACGCCCACAGTGACAGTGGTGGAATATTTTGCCTATTAAGTGCATTGGGTAGCTATGTCATCCGCTTTCTACCCTACAGATAACTTGACAACTTTTGTCAGTTTCAAGTTACCAGTGCTACTAATAAATAATTGTATTACCTCCACATAGTTCACATACTTCATTTAAGGTTACAAACCCTGGTAATTTATCATATAATGTAAAGTTAACAGTGCAAATCAGCCGAATTCTGCAGAATTGTAGTATTTGGCTACAGGGAGGAGTGTTAGATTTCAAATGTCCTAATTATGAGGGTCACATGATCTAATGTTTTCATGTATTTCAGTGTTGTTATTACATTCTGTCCTCAGACAAAAGGTCCAAATTCTGCATTACAAGAATAGTTTGATTTGGCTTGTGTTTCAGGCCAGTGGCCCCATGTTTCTCAATTCCAAACATTTTTTGGGTCAGGGTCATTAAGGTGTTTACTGTGTTGACATACCTGTCTATTACATTTGGTCTGCAGTAAGGGTCGGGATCGCACGAGCAATCCTTTGAACCTCTCTGGCTGGTTTCACTCCCTATAGAGCAAGACAACAGCTGTTATAACACACGTGGCTATCCTCTGTCCTTCTTTTGTAATCCAAAACATCCCCTCATTACATTCTCTACACCATTATACAAACAGCCCTGCCTCACTCATGCTCATCCTGATAGCAAGGCATGCACACACACAGTACTGCCAATAAATACATACTAGCAACAGGTTGGAATCGTGAGCAGTAATAATAAATACAACAGTGTAATAATATGCATATCAGAAAAATGAAACAAACACCTTGGACTTTAGCGCTTGCATGTGTTGCAAGAATCATGTGCTTTTCATCTCTCAATGGCTGATTATGGTTATCACCTGGACTAGGTCTACAGAATGAGAAGGGACAATTTGGGAAGAACAGAGTGGTCTATAGTTTTCCATGCTACATTGACCCTATCACATTGCTGTACTTAAACCACAAAGTTTGGGCAGCTGGCCAAAATGCCTCTTACCCAACCCCCACTTTTCAATGTTTTCCCCTTTGCCCAATTAGAGAGAAAGTGAGAGAAAGAGAGAGAGAGAATTAGATGACCCATTTTGCATTAAAACCATCTGACAATATTCAGTAAACCAGTAACAAAGCCCATCCATGTTTGACATACAGTTGGTATTGTTTTTTGCATTGTTGTATAAGTAAATAATTTCTTAATTTAGTTGTCAAGTAGACTGAAGGTCTTGAGTACTTAAAAAATACCTTGTGCAGATGTTACCACACATGAAAAAAATCAGAATGTCAATAGATCTTATCAAGTTTTTTTTCCGACTAACAAGCACCCATTATTAATAACATTAAAAACCCATTATTTAAAATACAACCTGGAATAAACTTAAGATCAATGATCTGAAAACGTTTAAAATAAAAAAAAGTTTAAACGTTCATTAAGTTTAAAAAGTAATCCTAGATTAGTACTCACACTTTTATACATGAGGTTTACAATCAGGCGTTCATTCTAAAGCCACAAAATTATACTAGAACCAAAAGATGAAAGTGGTCTAGCAAAATGGTGAGAAAAGAGAACTTGAGCCTCGTACAGTCACAGAGGACTCAGAGCTCAATTCCTCACAAAGGATGAAATTGTTCAATCTGGTGAGACTATTACTGCAAGACGTTGGCATTTCCTTTTCTCACAAAGAGCGCTAATAAAATGTATTCATAATCTCTCTGAGGAGCTGGTTGTCCCTTCTTGTCAAACCTCCAGACCGGTTTATCATTATTCTTTGAAAAATAGCTGGGATTTGTGGAAAAATTGAAATTACAAGTAGTGGAAAGAACTTGGTCAGAAATGTCTTCATAAGTTAAAGAAAGGAAAAAAACGATGGAGGTATACAGAGAAATGATTTCAACAGTCATGCACATCATTCTGTCTTTTTTAAACAAGCAAGCTTAGCATGCAGCTGGATCATGTCACTGCTGGGTGTAAGCCAGTGCTGAAGTGGGCCAAATTTTCCCTCTCAGATAAAGTCTGAGGCATGGACAGACAACTTCTTCATTTTTAGCTTTAACAAGTTCTCTACTCAACACCAGTACAGAGACAAACTACATAGGTTTTGTTTTCTTTCTTTCTCAAAACCATATAGTTGTACATATAGTTGCCCACAGTGACAATAAGTCATAACAGCTCTAGAAAAGGAATGCTGAGGTTTTGTTTGGAAAGAGGACACAAGGCTTCTTCAGCTCTCATAAGAAATCTCAGTCTTCCCGTCTCCACCACTGTCACAAATGATTACACACGCTTAAGCTTCATAGCCAAAAACATATTCATCAGGACCTCCCTCATCAAGAAGCTCTCAAAGGCCAGAGGAAAGCACACTATGATATTAGCTGGTTGCCAAAACGGCCTGGCTACAGCAGGCCTGCTTTGTCTTTCTGCTTTAATGGAAACAGCTGTTGACTGTCTCTCCGTTACTTTTGTTGGTCTGTTTGTTTAACTGGCTGGTTTCTTTGTCATACCTTAAGCAAATGTTCCTGAATGAGGTGTTGCAGCTATTTTAAAGGGTCTGTATTAAAAAGACTGGTCTCATACAATATGCAAGGTATCGCACAGTTATATTTGTGAAATAAAAACAGACAACAGGCCTGTTGTTTGGTGATATTGTAACAGTATATAGTTACAACGCATCTGTGAAATTAATAGAACAGAACCAATTTGGTGTGGTCTGAACTGGGAGTATAAGGTGACTGGAGAGACCACATGGAATATTTAAACTCTGAGGTGACTCTTTCTGTTGTTACAGTGATAAAACTGTTTTTCTTGGTCAGAATTTTAAAATATTATAATATGTCAATTTTTAAATAAATAACAATAGGAATTAATCTCCCTTTGAAAGCTTAAATGTGTGCTCCACAATACAGTTTAACCTGCACACTCTACAGTATATCGAGATAAAGGTAGCCCCACACCTTCATTAATTTTTAAACTCAGTACAGCGCTACATTACGTGCAATTACTTTGAAAACAGCACTCTGAACTCATACATTTATGAATACAGAAGTTTTGTGTCTCACATGTATCTAAGATTTGTACGTGTGGCTTTAAAAATCATATCCACTAACCGTATGTTTCTGTCACATTGATAAGTGCATAGTTGTTTTAGTTCATGCGTCTTTTTTGTGTTCACTGTTTTTTCAGTTTGCTTAAAATACAGAGCAGTGTGGGATTTTTCCAAACTTGAATTCATTGGTGTTGTGCAACTAACCACATATCAATATGAAACCGTATGGAGTGCCAAAGCGCTTAAAAGACTGGTTAACATTATGCCAGTGTTTACTTACTTTTTTCCGCAAAAAAAGCAATACAAAAAAAGTTTTCATAGCAAAGTAGAAGTAATCTTTTCCATGTGGGCTAACCATAGCTTGAATTTCCCAGGAAAGTTTGACACATTAAGTCTCTGTGTGTCATATGATTAAAAGAAAATTCATGGTGGTCTCAAGCAGAACTGCTTACGTATTGTAAATCATTTAACATTCTTGTATAATTTATAATCTTGTTCAACTCTTTTATTGAAAAACTGACATACATCTGGTTGCTTAGTTCCAAAACTAACACAGAGGTCTGCCTTTGTGCATGTCTCAGTCTTCCGATCAGACTGTTTTATCTGTATCTCAAAGTAAAAAATATTCCTTGAGGTAGTTTATACATATCGTTACAGCCCTGAAAATAAACCTAAACAGCATATATAAGAGCAAACCCATCATAAACTAGCATGCACCAGCACTAAAGCAATGCGTTTTTAACTTAATACCAGCACAGCATAACATGTAATGACATCAGCTCTGTCTCTCTCATTATAAGCTTGTTTTTGTTGATTTGTTTTAGGAGGGGATATGAGATGTAAATAAGGTTGCAGTTGCCCATTGTATCCTGCATCTCTCCCTCCCCCTTCTGGTTATCGTCTCGGCTGGAAAGTTCCCACGAGGGCTGAATGTTTTTTTACCATAAGCCAATCAGTGGCATGAAGGCAGGGTGATGTGAAAGATCCATTGTCTACCCAACAAGAGTGGAATTGTTTGGGCCCTAAGCTCACCAACCACAGATAATGACGAGTTGCTGAATAGGTAACAGAGGTTACACAAGACTGAATGTTTACATATATCACAGTTCCTCTATCATGTTTGGATCATTAGAAAACGAGAATGTGTTTAAAAGATTACTTTGAAACAAAGAAATATGTAATATATGTTGCATTAAATAAATACAGTTCTACAAATAAAATTGCAACAGCTAAAAATCAGTCAGGAGTTACATGACATATTATATTAACAGATAATATTAGAGAACTGAACAATACAGAGACCTTCTAAAAGTCAGAAAGACTCTAAAATGTTCCTAAACTGCTCTACCACCTCTTCTATCACCACAACTGTTTTCTTTGGCTTTGTTTTCTCCACCACTGTATACGTACACAAATCTCAACAACAGCACACCGAAGTGTAATATATGTCACAGTAACAATTTAAACAGAGTGAGGGGATACATTACTATGTGTATCTTTCAAAACTAGCAATTATCTATAAAAAAATATAGACATAGGACAGGAAACGATGGGGAGAAGAGGTGGGAACGACACTGGGAAATGACGTGAGCCAGACTCAAATTTACGTGGCCCACATGAGCACCAGAGCACAATATGTCAGAGCAAATGCGCTAACCACTAGATGAAAACTCCAACGTATGTAGAATTAAAAAGATTTCAATTATTAATGCAACTCTGCACAGACCTGAGTTCAGGGCAAAGTGGCACGAGTACATCCTCTCTGATGATATCAAAGGGGTGAATCTGTTAAAAGACAAACAGGCGTTCATACGCGCATACACAGAGGGGAGGAGAATAGAGCACACGGCTAAGGGCCTGACCACAATATCTAAATATTGACTGTACAACTTGTAATCATGTTTGGTTTGCGGACAGGGTGAAAATAAACACCAGTGCGTGTGTGTATATATGTGTGTTTCTTACCCAATAATAGAAATGGTGCATAAATGAAGACATGCGTTTGGAATATGTTGAGAACGCTCCTAATTAAATGAACAAACATTTAAAGGATTAGGAAAGAGTTATCAAGACCTAGAATGTTGTGCTTGCCATTGGAGCATATGGAGTTCATCTTTGCATTGTAATTACTTGCGGTTTCAACACATGATTATATAAATCGTTGTGTGGGTGGTCTAGGAAAGCAAAGACCTTCTGCATTTATACAACAAGAAACATTTTGCTTTGATGCAGTGTTAGCTTTTCAAAATGTCATTCTTACCATTATTTGCTCCTTTAGCAAATGGTAACAACATTTGCTAAACAACATTTACACTCATCTTTTACTAGTCAAAAGTAAGGCTTGGCTATTTACATTAAGTAGTAAAATATGTTTTCCATACAGTTTTATAAAAAAGTATTGTCTATCCTCTGTTTGTCATAGACAGAAAAGCTTTATTGTATAGCAAAATGGAGCAGTAATTGGGACTGCTTGTGTAAACCATATTGTAAAAGGCTTTGGGATTATGCCACAATGCTTAGCCCGGATGACCCATTAACACTGCTCTGGCACCAAGACTGAGAGCAAGAGAAAGACGGTATAAGAGAGAGACGTGCCATGTTATTCTTTTGGCTTTAATTTCACCCAACAGGCTTTGTAGGGTCTGAAGGGAGGAGCAGCATGAGGGGGAGCCCGAGGGACACGAAAGAAAGGAATAGAAAATAGGGAATAGGAATAAGATAGCTGAGAGACAATTATGCAAAGCAAAATCTGAGATCAGATTGATTGCAAGGCGAATGTAAAACTTGTAATACCACAAAATTTTATGTAAGCTTTACATTGCTGTGCACATGAGAAGTTTGCTATACGCAGTCTGCCCTTATGTCTATGTGACATCTGCCATCTTGTTTTTTAGTCACTATATCTTTTAATCTAACTATAGTTTGTAGTTATACGTTGACAGCATTTTGATTTTCAAAAGGAGTAGAGGATCAACTTCAAAGTACATTTCTCTGTTTTGACAGTAAAATCCGGCCTTCGCTCAACCTTTTCTCTCTTTTAAAAATAAATTATTCTTCTCAACAGTTAATTGTGATAAAGTAAAACAGGTTTATATTCCTCTTAATATTTTCCCCTAAATTTACTTTCGGGCACTTTACAATTCCCATTCTGTAAGTAATTTTAACAAGCAGTACCCCAATATTTGTTCTTTTACCGCCCTCTAGTGAGCAAAATGCCTCTGCAATACTGGTTAAAATAAGCTGAGCTGTTGCATTGTGGTGTTGAGCAAATGGTACAGAAAACACCACATGACAAGTTACAATTAGATACTAAGACAAACAGCGTACTTCATGAGTCAATAAAAAAGTCAATTTTCACCATTAGCTACTGTCATTTAATAGAAAGACAGCATATTATTTTGTTAGACAAACAACAGACCTGAATTCTGCTCAACATGAATGAATGGCATCACCTACTGTGAAGAGTATAAGTGATTGCAGCAGTGAGATCACATGACCAGTGCATACAGACATTGTTACTCTTCCCAATACTATTATTTCAAATGCTAAAGTTAATTCAGGTGATTATACTTTTACGCAGTAGCCATTAACTGAAACGTGAGCAATAAAATAAAAAACGAGCATTAAAGTAATAACTCAAAAGCTTATTCATTTGTTTGATGGTTCAGAGAAATTAAAGAATGTTGTTCAGACTTCCAGTGAGATACAGAACTGCAGATGCAGCCATAGCACTGGTGTGCAAAGTGACGACGGCTGGTTAGCCCTGGATTATGCAAAAATAAGATCAGTCTTTAAAAATATGGATTAAAAGTGAACATTCAATGAGATTCACAAGAAACACTTTCGAGTGATCTAGTCTGGCTAAATAGTGGTAAGACTACTTACAGTGTCGATTACATTAGGTTAAAAAAGAAAATTCTTTGAGGGACGATTGCAACATTACATTTCATCATTTTTGACGGTAAATGCAATTTGCTAAATGTTGGAACAGAAAGGCACACGACCAATTAACTAAACAAAGAATAAAAATGGGGTCAGTAATAGCAAAAAGTCCCTTTGAATGACTTTCATACAAACCCATTTGATTATTTCAGACAGAACTTCATCAGAGCCTTTTCAAGACTCGTGACAATCACAGACGTTCAGTGCGCAAGCCAGCGCCTACAGACATGCAGATCTGTGAAATCTTTCATCAAAGGAAATCGTTAAGGCGACACTTCTCTGTGTCCAAAATAGAATTTTTGACCTGTAAATAAATGCAAATTGAAAATATAACACTCAAACAAAAAGTACTTCATTGTCAATCTTGGTGATTGTGCTACAGAAACTTACTAACTCTACAGCTCATGCTTGCTGTAGATTGATGGTGATGCAGTAGCATTTCACTGCTTTAATCAGAAGCCAAACCTTGGACCTCAGAAACAACTCACTCTTAAACATGAAGAACCAAACTGTTCAGGTCACGATAGAAGCTACGGTTTGAACTGCAAATCATCTACCTTCTCCTTCCGAGGAGTTTAATGTTTAATGTGCAGTCTGCAAGTGACTAAGAGAGAGAGAGTGAAGCATATTACTCAACCTCAACACCAATGACAACAAAAGCATGGAGGGGGGAACACTTTGGTCCATGCATTATCTTACTTGGTTGGCTTGTTTTTTTAAAACTAAAAGCACCTTTTAATCTCTTTTTTTGTCATGTCCCAACTGCTTTCAAAACGCAGGGCTTATATTTCCATCCTCTGTGTTCCTACCCATTCTCTCGCCAAAGAACCAGATGAATGCTATGGTCAGGCATGCTAGTGGCAAACACCAGGCCCGTGTCATTCTTGCCATCCAGTCCATTGAGCCAGGAGGTGACACCTGGTAAGAAACTAGAGCCACGTTTGGATTTGCGGTAGGCTGGCAGTGGCCAGCGGCCCACGATGGCCTCTGTCCTTAAGTCCATGACATAGAGGTGATGGTTATCAAAGAGGAGAGCAAAAACCTTGCCGAAACTCAGCAGAGAGATGCTGGAGGGATCCTGCTGTGGTTTGATGACTCTGTGTAAATGCAAAAAATTAGATTGTAGATTAAAAACAAGCTCTCTTTTATTATACACATACGCATAATATAATCTAAATATGTTACATATATAGTCGAGTCAAAAAGTCTGAGCCTACTGGTGATTCTTTTTCATTACAGATGGTATTATGCGCATAATAATTATTAATTTAAGGTAATATAAGATCTAAAATAAACATACCTGATGACATCAAAACTTGCAAAGTCCCACTGGTAGATGCCCAAGTCTGAACTACAGACAATGTAGCGCCCATCGAATTGTAATCGTGGCTGCAAGCAGACACTGCGGTCTTCTGACACGGATAGGGTCTTTAAACATTTACAGTTGATCTCACGCCCTAGGGGCCACACCTAGAGATAGAGGGAAAAAGAAACCTTTACACTGCTCCCATACACAATCAACAGAACTTCACAACACTAAACTTCATCAATGCAAGCATTTACATGATTGGCTAGTTTATTTTTTAGGCATTTAATACACACATTTAGCCTGTGTATTTGTTAATTAACTTATTAAAGGGCCGAGTTTACATTACATTAAGAATAACTGCCTGTCATTTAGTGAACTTGCCTTAATTTTATACTTATCAGCACTCAGTAGTATGTAGTCACCAGGACTGTGCATCATGGACTCCACCTCACTTTTCTGAAGGTGTACCTAAACAAGGGCACGTACAGCAAAGGCACATACTTAAAAAAGTGTTTAGTAAAAATCAATTAACTACTAAATAATTACTAGAATGCTTTATCCAGCCAGGTGAAAGAACATGGCCCTTTTCCAGGATTACATATTATTTCTGCATACAGTCAAAATCATGGAGTCTTACCCTGGTGACCCACTCTGTGTGCCCAGTAAGAGTGTTGACACAGGTGCCTGCAGAGAGGGACCAGACCTTCACACTAAAGTCTGCAGAACCACTGACCAGGGTGTCGAGTTCATCATTGTAGTCTACACTGAATACTGTAAAAATAACATATATTTTGTAATGTACATTATGCCATACTGCACTGCCACAACATTAAAGTCAACATTAAAGACAAAACACACCATAAGCAACAATTAGCAGGACAAGGCCATAACAACTATTGGATCTAGGTCATCTTTGTGACAGAACTTTTGGCAGGGAGAGCTTTGCCACCAACCTGCCCCTGTGTGTCCTCGGAACTGCTGGATTTTGGCACCAGTGCTCCATTCCCAGCATGCTATGGTGTTGTCAAAAGATCCGGTCACTAGTTTCTGCTCATCAAATTTTACAGTGGCGCAAGTATGTGTCTGGATGCCATAGATGCACTGCCCAGTGCGGACGTCCCAAAGTTTGGCTGACAAGTCATCAGATCCTGAGAAAAATACCTCTGTGATTAATTAGCCACTAGGTGACCAACCATTTATAGTTGCCTCCAAATAACCTCCCCATAAAACAGCGTTGGATATTACAACATACAACAGCCATGGTTAGGTACCATATAGTGTTTTTTTGTAACTTGCCAAAAATTTAACATGTACATTTAAAAGCAGGGTATGCAATTTCGGAGAGGCTTGCAACAGCTTCTCCAAAAGCAGAAGATTCAGAGGCCTCTCCAAAACCATGCCACCCTATCATTGCTTTTGGGCTAAAGGCCATGATTGAACAAACATTTTATGGTCCTACGCCTTCCACAGAAGATATATAATTATATTCAGATTACTTGGTTATGAATGTGAAAAGACTTTCAATGAGCATAAAAAATTTGCCTACCCTGCCTTTAACAGCAACTTACAATCATGATACACTTTACTGATACAAATCAAGTATTCAATTTATGCCAGATTAGCAAACCATATTGACCCTGAAATATGACATTAATCCATAAAAAGCACAAGAGCTGATTTTTTCCCATGATGAATAAAACGCTGGTAGGCTGATCAGATGTATTTAATCAAGGGGATAAAATCACACTAATTGTCATGACTGCTATCAACCACAACACAGAAAGAAAAACAGTGAGAAAGTAACAACACCTGTGCAGAGGAGCCCATCCCGGTAGTACAGAGCATATACACGAGCACTGTGTCCAATGAGAGAGCTTGTTTCAAAAGCATCTTCCTCTCTTAGCTGCCTCATACGTAGTTTGGCCTTGAGGTAAACACGCTTCCAGTGCACAGCATCCTGGATGGACTCATCGATGTGCCAGCCTAGGTCTCGACACACACCCTGCCAAACCTCTGTGCAGGTGTTGATGACCTTATTCCACTGTTTGCACACCAGGCAGCAGGTGAGCAGAGTCTGTGGGTCCAGCCAGCGGAGAAGGTAGAAGGCCAGCTCTAACGGCAACAGGCGCAGGAAATCACGCTTGAGAAGCGTCTCAAGCCCATTGGACAGGTGTCGCAGCTGGGCGGCACCACTCAGTGAGATGAGGTGGTCCAGGGATTGGTTCCGCTGTTGGTCACTTAGTGCCAGGAAGGAGGTTGAAACTGACTCCAGCCAGCCCTCGAAAGCCGCCTTCTCCATGGGCACATGAGGGCGTCTACCTGTTGACAGATAATTTAGCATAATAACTTATACTATAATAACAATAATAACAATAACTTAGCAGCTAGACTTCCTGCCTTGCACATGATGTATATTAACTGTGCTATTGTACTTGGAGGAAAAAATAATCCACAAGAGCCTTAAGGAGGAAACTTTCTAGAGAAAGAACGCACCTTTTGAAATATAATGCATATCAGAGTCTCCAGTCTAATGCAACCTGTCAGTAATGCAGGAGATTATGCATACGTTTTGAAAATATGACTTGCAGATAAGAGTGTGCCTAATTTACACATATTTTGTGTATTAGGTTTACCCATACGTAGCATGAAGATTATTTTTAAAAAGTCAGTTAAGGTTTGGCTGGCATGCTAATACGACTCAGCAAAGAAAATGACAGGCTGTCAGTCACTGGAATATATGTATAAGGTCTGGTTTCTAAACACATTTGCCAAAACAACGTTGCTAACTAGGGACAAAAAACAATATCTTAGAGTCCTATAAACCTCAAAGCTGACTAAATACAGACATATGTGCTAAATCCACGCTTAAATAAAATACTAAACAAAGCCACTGCAGAAACTTACCATTTCCAGTAGAACCAGTGTCAGGAGAACGCTGGCTAGCAGCTGAAGAACAGCGCTAACTTACAGGTGTCAACACAAATCGATATTGCTATTCAAAATGAAAACTGTTTCGTACAGTTGACTGGCAAGCCGGCCTTGTTCGGTGACAACGCAATTTTAGCGAGACGCAAAAACAGCGAAAATCTTCGCTAGCTTCCTTTAAGCAAACCTCTAGAATCCAGAGCTAGCATGATAACAGTAACTGTGATGTAAATCTAACGGAAAACGATCTGACTCGGAAGATTTGCAGACTCTCTATTCGCCTACATGTTAATGAATAGATTATTTCGGAACGTAATATTATACGTTCATTCAAAGCATTGTTCTTCTGTTTATAGAGTTAGCTGCCTAAGCTAAAATAAAGTGCCTCCGTTAGCAACGAGGAATTAGAGCGACAGGAAGTTGCGGGATGAGCTGTAGGACACGTCAGGAAGTTAGGGGGAGTGTCTGCGCCCTGTCACTTTCTCAAAGCATGGCACTAAACATGGTTTTGTTTTCAGTTCTTAAAATAGCTCATAATCACACTCATTTAGCAATCAGCATAATACAACGTTTAAATAACTTATAACTTATTTACAGTGAACGCTTATCTGTGACACGTCATGTCGTAGGCAGCAGGGGGCACACAATGCAAAGTAACTGACAAAATAAACTGTACATGTCGGTTGTTGTACATATGTGTGTACATATATAAACACACACGCACATTCATACATGAGGTGAAGTATTAATGGGGATTAATACCTTATATACATGTATATATGGGGATCTTACCTTGTTTTAATACACATTTATTTGAAGACGTGCAGTTTTGTATCCAAACACACACTCCAAAAATTCCATAAAAGATGTGAAAAAATGAAAATGATTTTTTTCTGTCATTTTCTGTACCAGCTTACATTTTTCATCGGGCATATTTTTCCATGATTAAGGACCTGGTATGTTTAACTGATTATCGAATAATACCAAGTGTACCATTGTGTTATGCAAGCAGTGAAGGTCTGCATTTCTATCTCCATTTTTGGTCCTTTTAGTCTGGAATCTTTTGCTACAATATGTCCATTACAATTACCAGTTTGTATTAGAGGAGAGAAGTGTGAAGTATTAATGATTAGAGCTAACAGGCAGCATGTTGAGGAGACCTCTGATTGAACAGATCCTTAATCCGGTAAAAATATTTTTCTTTTCATAGACACATAACAGAAGCAAACACGATGTTGTTGCGAAGAAAATGTGTATTCTTCAGTTCCATCAGAGATTATGCAACACAGTAGTTGATTTACCTCAGAACTACAAATGGGATATTATTGAATTATCTTTCTTATCTAGGAGTATAAAGGGGTCATTTAATTTTCATTTAATTTTCTGAAGAAATAACAGATCTCTCATACCTCCCTTAAAACTCAGCTGTGCTCCACACACCCCAACCAGAGCAAGACATTTTTTTAAAAATGCTTTTATTTATCTAAAAAGACCCCATTAACATTGACATAATACAGTACATTGCTGCATGATGTGCAGTATAATTTTATGCACAATATTTAATCTAGTGCAATGCCTGTGTGACATCAAAACAAACTCAGCAGTGGAAATAAGGGTGGACAGAGTTTGTAACATTTCCAGATGACCATATTAGAAAGAACAATCTGAAATGTAGCACTTTAAAAGTTTGTTCATTACAAAGCAGCGTGATTTTAACCATGCCCTGTTAACCTTACCAGAAATCTAAATTGTGGGAAAACAATGTGATGCATGTACAGTGCTGAATGGAGCTGCTGTTGGTATGAAGTTAATCTGATTCATTAAAACAAGCAAAACGCAACAGCTGTTTGACAGAAGCATGAGTTTGCATGTGTTAAATGCATCATTTATAGGCTTGCACTATCACAACAGCAGGGTCCTATGCAATACTGCAGAGAAGATGCATTCTACATCACATGGTGTACAGTGAGACTGCAGCTGAAGTGACTCAAGACAGAAAATAGGGGCATGTCAGTAGATACAGTCTCATGTAACACAGTTTCATTTATTCATCTAAAACACACGGCTGCCAGAATAACACTGGTGTATATGCCCTTAAATCATTTTTCAGTCACTGTCTTTTTGGGTCTTTTTATCATTTTCGAACCCATTAGATCTCAATAGGGTCTTTTATACTCTTTTCAGACAAGATCTGCAAGTGTTCTCATTGTCTTGATTTGATTTCGATTTTCCAGTGAAAGTGAGGATGAGTGATTGACAGATGATCCACTCCCAGGACAGTGGCAACAATGCATCTCTGTCTCAGGCCCAAAAGACTGCAGGATTCTTCATGACGGGTCAGCTTTCCTCTCACAGTGCCAGCGGAATGACAGAAATGGATTGCAGGAATTTCCTAGATGAAGACAGTTTTGAAAAACAGAAACTTTTCATTTGTGCAAAGGTAATTGAATAATGGAAACTGAATTTTTCCAAAATGTACATTTTAAAAAGCCTTTACATGCTTCTATCTGAACATTAAAACAAACAAGGCATAAAGTTAGTCTGTTCTAAACAAAATTTACCTCTAATATTCTCTTAAAGCTTAGTGCAGAGGTTTCAGCATTTACAGACCCAAAGAAAGACACAGTATTAATAAATTATCACTGTAACGCTATACAATATATTTCACTAAAACCATAACCAACGTTATTAAATTATATAATCCTTACCAGTTCATTAGTTAGACAGTCAGAAAACTTAGAATAAGTAATAGTAAAAAATACGATGAAAACCAACACTTTTTGCTCTGTTGTTGCTTTGAAGTGCAAATTCATTGTATTGAGCGTACTGTTACATTGCTCTTACCAGCGAATTGAAAAAGTAAAAAATGGGACTCACTGAATGCCACTACACCAGGCCATCATAAAGGGAGAGTGCCTGTACAATAGAGGGGTCTGACTTCGAGCCCTCCTGAAACTCCTGGAGAGTCAACATGCCATCTGCATTCTGGTAACAACAACGAAAGCTGGTTAATTACAACTGATGTCGCTGCTGGAATAAGCTAGAGTCAGTGCAGTTTTAGTGGTGAATAAAAATGTGTTCTTTCCGTTAGAGCCGCGTATCCTTTCAAAGCTCTTTTTATCAAAGCTTTCAGAAGACCACTAGACTATTGAGGCAATAGAGCTTCAATTTTACGTCTTTGATGTGACGTGCCTTCTATGTTTCTAGTGCCTGTTAAAGGACAGCCTTCCTGAAAATCACAACAGACATAAACCAGTCTATCTGAATCAGAATATTCAATCATACTAAACAGGAATTCAAGGCTTTGTTGTAAAATCACAATTTACGTTTCTAAGAAATTATTACTTATTCAGCGTAAAGTGTAGCGGAGAGGTATAGAGGTACTGATGACTCAAAAATACAGCCAGGAAAGCTTTCATAACGAGCAGGACCTTTTCCCATCCTCGCATAAATACATTAAATTTTGCTTTGATGTGACAGTACCAATTTCCATTTTTTAAATAGACAGCAAAACTACACCCTTGTGTGACTAAGTGGTTGGGAGTAAGAAGTTCATTTGTCACACGCTCAACCAGGTTGGCGGTAACAATTTTTTCCAAATTACTGTGCAATGCATACTGTGCAGTGCAGTTACTGTGCAAGAAAACCAAGATAAATGAGAGTGGAAGACAATAAATAAACAAATAAATAAATATAGACACAAAATTAATACAGTGGGAGACTTCACCTTATCCATCATAGCAAATATGCGGTCGACTCTTTTCTCTGGTGTGTTTTCCTCCTCAGGAAGTTCCACTGTATTTCCCTTCAAAACATAAACAAGATGAGACATATTCACTTGAGCTGGCATTCTAATCAGAGACACAGTAACAAACACACACCTCCACATATACAACAACATATAATCCAAACAATTCCTTATCAATTCTCAGCGTGTTTTAACTTATTAAAAGATAGTGTTTGCAAACACAGTGACTGCAATCTGTTTATCAATCTGACAAACCCTCATAATCAATTTTCAGGGTTTAGGCTCACAATGAAACCCAAGTTAATCTTACAAGAAAGCACTTCCATTAACTCAATAGAAATAGAAAGTTACAGTTCACTAAGAGGCAAACAACTCACCACCATCTGGTAAATGGCATCCACAATGTTCAGCATCTCATCTCGGGTTATGTAGCCGTCATTATCAAGATCATAAAGTTTAAAGGCCCCTGTGACAGCAACCAAAAGCAGGCACATTATCAAAAATCACTCTTTCTGCAGCATTCTCAAAACAACTCAGATGAACAGTGTTGCTTGTCATTAGAAAGCCATTATGGTTCTTACTGTTTATTATAATGCGCTTATCTAATATATATCGTAATGATAGATTAACATGGAGCAGCAGATTTATTCAGAAGATCTAGCACATCTTGTAGCATTTATCTCTTGCAAATACAGTAATGTCGTGCCTTGAGACAAACACACACAGATTAATAAATGCATCAGTGGTGTAGATAAAAGACATTCGATTTTAAAAGAATTCAGGTCTTACATCTGAGTTTCTCATCCAGTGTACCTCTAGACGTGACAGACAGAGCTTGAATGAACTCAGAGAACTCAATGCGTCCATCCTGCAGAAGGACAACAAACAGAGCAGGGGGTTGAGTGAAGCTCCTGTGACTCAATGTGGCGGCAGCAACAGCAAGGTCATTGGTTCAATTCCCAGAAAATGCACATGTGGTATATCTGCAAGTGGCTTTGAACACAAATGTAATGTGAGATGCATTTTACAAAAAGAATGATAGTATAAAAGATATCAAAGATCACAAAGAACTGCAGAGTGACACAGCAAAATGACTGCAATTAAAGCAGCAGTAAAGGCAATGCTGTTATATTGCCTGTGTTTGCCACCATCTTACAGAAGGTTTTATGTGTTGGAAATGTCATTTTGACAAGTGTGTGAAAAGGCTGTGACTGTACTAGATGGTCCTGCTGAGAATCTAGAAACATCTAATGCAGGCTAGTAGGAAATCACAGCAGTGCTGTTTGACACACGCACACAAACACACACACACGCTATTTCTCTGGGATCATTCTGTGTAATATTCTGTATAAAGCTTCTAAATGTATCATTTTGCAAATTTAGATGTGTGCACAGTGTTCTGTAATAAACTTTCCTAACAAACAATTCTGAAATTTGTAAAAGATGCATTTAAAAAAATTAAATGGAGACACATAATGTCTCTGTCACTATGTAAATGGAAGTGAATGGAGTGTTTCCATATGAGAGAAATTCTTAGTGGCACAGTCAATTACCAACTCAGGAAAGAAGATAATAAATCAAAACATTTCATTTCTTGAAATTTCTGTACTGCAACCTTCAAAAAGCCTGAGAAAGCTGAAATATTAGTCCTTTCTGTTTATTGCATCTGTCATTTCTGACTCATCAATCTTTTCCAGTCTCAAACTTTTGTTACCTTGTTCTCGTCAAAAACATTGAAGACAAAGGTGGCAAATTTAGTGGGATCGCCGAAGGGAAAGAACTGCTTGTAGATCTTCTGAAATCCAGCTGCGTCCAACTGACCACTAGGGCAGTCTTTAATAAAACCTTTGTACCTGCCACACGGACATGAGAAATGACAAGAGACAGAAAAGACCGAGGGAGTATTTGAGGTGAGATGGCAGGAAAAATCCATTACAGAAGAAATGTATAAATATGCAAATGGAATTTTAGGAGGAAATTTCCATATTTTCCACCACAAAATATGGAAATGTTCTCTCCAGTAGATACCGCTTTAAGATAAGGAGTCTGGTACATACTGCTAGCACCCAAAAACACTGCCAGCAGTTTAACAGAACATGTGTTCTGGGTGGTGAAAGATCAACTGAACTTCTGTCACCCTATCTAGCAATTTTCAAAAACAACACTTCTGTTTGCTTTGTATGCAAATTGATCCCTGACAAATTCGAAGACTATCATTGTGGAGCATTTCCGCAATTTGGGCCGAAGGGTAAAATGGATGTCCAGGATATTACAGGGCAAGTCAGCCCTTAATTGCAAATTAATTTCTAGACACGTCATTTCAATTTACAGTCGGCACTTATGACCGCATTCTAGAAAAAAACACAATCATTCAGTATTTTTGGTGCCCAGGCTAGTTTTGCTTTGTTACGCATCAGTTAGTAAACTGATGACCACAACTGAGACAGAAATAAAAATTACACTTATTAAAAACATTGGCACCTGATAAAACCTTTCGGAAATTTTATGTACAAAACACAGTTAAGTTATTTGACTGTTTTAAATTTTCTGTTATCAAGTAAATCGCTCTACTTATGTTCCAGATGGAACACACTGTGATCACATAAGAATGTTTCAGGAGAAATAATTGTGTATTACAAAAGGATAAACAGAGTGGCTCTGTGGCACCTGCAGAATATTTGTAAGTGCCCTGAACAACCCAAATCTGCAGGAATTCTGTTGTTTTATCAATTATTTATATGCCACTGTTGATGATAAAAAGCACAAATCATCCTACTTTATATAACAAACTTCAATAAAGTTTAGGACTTTTAGCATTTATACATAGTTTTCACATGCATAAAGTAAACAGAAAATAGCTCCTCCACTGAGTATCTGATACACAGATTCCTCTTTATGAAAAGATGAAAGACTTTAAAATTCCATTTGTAAAGCTCTTTGAATTGATCTGAGAGCTTGATACAGATAGCTCAAAGGCATGTCTACTTCTGGTATCAAACGTCTTGCTTCTATCATAAGAGAAACAGTAAACTGCTGTGTACCTTGCGCTGTGTGTGTGTGTGTGTGTGTGTGACTGCCAGGCATGTCTACACTTGCTGCTTAGTGATCTGATCAGCACTATGCTGGGTTCCAAGGGGCCTCGCTTTCATCACAGTACAGTAGTATCTGTAACAGAGCTGTCAACAATGCCAGAGCAATCAGAATTTCACATGCGGTTGCAGAGTCTCAAGTGAGATGCCGGTGAAGGGTATCTACAAAGTACAGTGCTGAATGTCAGCTGTCAGTATAAGAATCAGTGTGGGAGTTTGTTGGCCCAGATATTGACCTATACAGTTAAACTCAACTGTCACATGAGATTCATACAGGTCAATGATTGGTCCACCTTGGTAAATGAAAGTAGAAATCTCTCTTTTACATACATCTAAGTTTCCTTAAATTTGACTGCCTGTATTTTTTATCTGAATTGTTAATATCCTTTCTTTGTTATACCCTCTAGCATTTACAGTACTTTCTACGCTCATTTTGTTACTGCTTCTCTTACGTCTTATCTATCCTTCTCTTTTTCCCTACCGGGCACCCTGCCTAAAATCAGCCATTCCCCATCTGCCATGGGAGGCATAGAGCAGTCAGAAGGAGAATAGCTGTTGGCGTGTGGAGTTAAGAATTTATAGAGAACAGGGGGAGAACAAGAATGAGAGAGAATGATTCGACATAACCAAAACTGGTCTCTAAAAAAGCAATGAAATTCCACAATGATGTCTTAGGTGAACATAATCCTATCACGTGATGCGTTAGCCATTGTGGTCAGGTGGTACCACCACAGTTTGTTGTCAGCAAGTTGCTCATAACAAGCAAAAGTGTAGAAATTGTACCACTCAAACCTCAACAAGTACTTATACTTACTTACTAAAGCAGATACTCTGTGCCAGAACAATGCACCCGAATAGCTAATACAATACAGTGTACACTGTGTCCATAGCAACAGAGAAAAGGATGGAAATGAGAAATGCCTGGTTCTGCTCAAGTTTTTCAAAAACTTTGGTAATAAGATCATTATTGGGATTTGACATGATTAATTGAATGATTTCCTGCAGTGGTACAGGAATGAAAATCTGGGTGAAATGTCAGAAATCTTATGAGCTTGTCACATGAATATTAATTAGGTGATGTAATGTTCAGTAGTCCTAACTGATTGGCTGAAAGGCAGGAACATAGGCACTAGATATAATGAGATTACGGTTTACGCCTGCACATTCAATAAACCCGCTGCAGCCCATGTAAATAACTGGCATCCGCTTCTGCTTGATTTTATAGATGCTTTTTATGGCATTCACACTAAAAGTGATTTGGAGTGCCAAAATAAATGTCAAGGAGAGTTGCCAATTTTGGGCAACACTTATGCAAATGAGCACCAGCTACCAATGGGAGTACAGTGGTCAAGTATGAATGACTACTGGCAACCAAAAGCAAAGTTCATGGCTCTGTAAAAACCCTTTTCTCTTTTACATGGACATTTTTGGAGGAGTCAGAAAGATTAAATAAAGTGCAAACTTACCACTGCTGAACTTCTTTCTCCGTGACTGCAGAACAAGACAAAATACAGAAGACAGGTTAGATTTTAGACACACTAAAGATATTAGATGAAAGTGTCTGAAAATGAGGAGAAACAATGAACATTTGAACTCTCATGAGAACAGATTCCAGTTCCACTCTCAGGTAACCAACATCATTGTTCTGCAGAATGAGCTGAGCAGAGACAGAAACATGGTGGAAGGCTGACAGGAGAGCTGCTGTAGCTGTCTCTCGCAGCTTAGAGGCAGACAGCCATGTCAACACAACTAACATCAGGCCAGTCACTGGATTGTCATTACATGTGACAGCCCCCGAACCGCCACAGACAGGTTTTTGACAAACATTTATTCCTCACATACACATGCAGGCACCCATCTTCAAATTCCTCACTTATACAGTGATATACAGTGGACGAATACTGTATACTGAATACTGTAACGACATTTTGCATTATGTTTATTCATTTAGCAGACACTTTTAACTAACTTACAAAGCAGAAAAATGAAGTAATTAATGTAAGGGAGAACACAACAGAGAAAGCAGCAACCATATTCAATTTCTGTAAGGATTAGTGTAGTATAATGTTTAAAAAAGAGGGCAGTTAGTCAAGCACTCTTTGAAAGGTTGCCGTTTTGCTTGTTTGTTTGTTTTTCCAAAGATTGCTATAGAGTCTGCCGTGTAACATATGTACTTTAATTAAATAAGGACGGGCATTATTTTTGCTCACACTCTTGCTTACACCTCTAAAACCAAATGTATGAAACATAATATATATCCATTAAATTAAATAAAAAATGCAAAAAAAGGATTAAAATTTCACACACCAGAGGATTAAGCTACTATAACAATTTCAAAAAGTGTTTAAAAATGTGACCCGTGAGTTTTTTTCAAATTTTTTGACCCTTTATCATTGTCCATAATCTGATTACACCATTGGCTCATTTGGCCATGTAAACTATGTAAACTATTATCAATACTATGCTGTTGAGTATTATCCAACAGTGTTTGCAGTGTCACCCTGCATTACCTCTCTCTCTCTCTCTCTCTCTCTCTCTCTCTCTCGTTCTCTCCTTCTCAGACACTCACATACAGAAGGCTCTTTGTTTGGGGCAGGGGTGTAGTCATTACCAAGGTCAGCCGTGTGCATCCATGTACAGCGAAAGGTAGAGCCAGAAAAATGACATGGGAAGGATGCTAAATTGCATTCAAGAGAAATAAAATTAGGGTGTAAATCAAAGATCATTTATAAAAAAAAGACTTGTCAAAAATCTAATTGTGAGAAAAACTGAAATGGTCATAACTAAGTCAAACTGTGTTTTGCTATGATAATGTGATGTTTCTGTGATGTGTAGGTTTAGTAAATATCATTAGATCTGTGTTTGTGTGTATGTGTAAATACAAAACAAAAATACAAAAATGTTTGCATGCAGAAGGGACAGTGCAAATGTGGAGGGCACAATGTAACACAAGTGCATCCCAACAATGGCACTCATAACCCAACATGACTCTATTCACTAAATCTTTCTCCATCTGCTACAACAAAGAACAAAAGAGAACAACACAAGAAAAACAACACCCTCCTCTATTAAGAAGAAAATGAATATGAGACTGAAGTCTTCGTCATCCTTACAAACCGCAATAACCCAACTCACAATAAACCTTAAAACATCTAATCTAATCTGTCCATCACCCTGCAGGGCACATACTACAATGCAACTCACCCACATGTACAGATACTGTGGGCCCCAGCAGCAAATTAAGACAGCAAAAGAGCAGAACAGGTGTAGAAGACAGAGCCAGCAGGGGCAAAGAAAAAAGAACCAGCTCTCTGGATAATCCAGCCCACACTTTCAGAGACATTTATATGTCTTATTCACTGTATATAATGAAATGTTCCAAAACCTTTAAATTCAACTTTAAATTATTCCTTTCTCTCTCTGTCTAACACAGAGGCTTAGGTACGTTAAATAAATGTGTGTTGCCTAATAAATGTTTTCTCAATCCTTAACACAATACAAGCTAAACTCAAGCCTACAATGTTCATTCAGCTAATGGTAGTGGGCATTTGTGCATTGAATACTGTTGGCACAGAAAATGCACCCAGCAAACTGGCAACTCTCCTATATGTTCCCCCAAGACAACTGCTCCACTCACTGTTCTTGACACCCATAAAAATAACAAACAAACACATGCTTGACATTAGCTACAGCTATCATGCTGCTACAAGCCCACCAATGAGCCTAAAGCAGCAGCACACACAGCAGTAAAGTAGACTGACCTACAAGATCCCATACACCAAAGCATCACTTGTCATGAACACAATGTCTTTAACTTAAGACGAGACAGACATGCCACTCTCCAGTCTAACAGAAATGATGAAACAGCTTCCTCTAACAAACAAGTTCTCTGCTATAGCCACAAATTCTACAAATAAATTGCTATCATGGACATCCAAGTCTTATTGGGCCTGCATGTTGTTAGGGAACAAATTGAGTAATATTCACAAAAATCAGAAAAAAAAGTTTCTGTTTTCTAAACGCTAAAGAGATATATAGCTTTAGGCTCACAAGGACCCAAGTCAGGCATGTGCAGTGTCTTCCTTCTAACCCCTACAGTATATTTTGCTACCTTCTCTATACTGTCCCCAAATAATAATATTAAAAAAGTGATCCAGACACTCTTAACAGAGCCCAACAGAACACCAGTAGAACTCAAAGTGATCAGTCAATCCATCAATGAAAACACCTCATCAAACTACAGCTAACTGCAGTGCATTGCTGATTGCCTGAGTAAGTGGACATCCCCTGCCGGGCTGCCTGTGTGGCCCACACTCTCACAGTTGGTCATCTCCCTCCACATCACACCTGTTGTATTGCCCCCTGCTTTGAGCCACCTGCTGTGTGATTTGATTAAGACTATTTGTAGAGATAAACTCAATATGAATATGAGGGGGAATGTGGCTGTCACAGGTGGGTGAGAATGGAGTTCAGGAGCATTCAGACCGACTAACTGATTTAGGGCCTGTTTATACCTGGTATTCCAGGTGATTGTTTGTGCCAGGACGATGCTAAATGCAAGTGTAATCATTGTGGGAGATGCTGTGTTGTTGGAAGGTGTCAAAACAAGACATTTAAACTTATCCATTTAGAAACCAGAGCAGGTGCACTGGATATCCATGGTTGGACTGTCAGTGAAGTAAAGCAGGATTTCACCCTCTTGTGGAAGTTATGCATGTAGTGAATGTCAACACAGACCTTTTCTTAAGGAATCTAACCAAAAGTGGTCAAAGGAGATGTAATGAGCGATGTGCAAGACTGACCGCTTGTAATGAGATTACCCAGATGTTAATACTAGGTATAAACAAGTCTCCAGTAGTCATTACTGGATCATTCTGTCTTTTCTGGTACACACACTCAATGCACAGAGCACACAGTCAGAGGCAGTGAAGAGAACAAATCTGTCTTTAAAACATGCTGCCAAAAAAACAACTCTTGATCCTTTCTATTAAAAGCTTATCAGTGTGCACAGCGTGAAAGAATGTATGATTCACACAATAGACAATGAATTGATCAGTAGTCCAAGACTAAACTTTTCAATGTGAGATAGAGGAGAAGATATCTGATGTGGAACCATTGGTAAAGATGGAGAGGTGAGAAGAACATTCAGTGTTGACACTTGGAAAAAGATAATTAGAAGAGACGTGGTGCATCCAGGCTGAAGAGAAAAGAGAGAGAGACCGAAGGCGAGAGATACAGAGAGAAAGAGAGAGAGAGAGAGAGAGTGAGAGAGAAAGAGAGACAGAAAAAGCAAAGGAAAAATGAAAAGATGAGGGAATGAGGGAACAGAAAGAGAGAGAAATAAGAAAACAACAAGGTCTGTTACTAAATGGATGATAACAACTTGGTTATTTATGTGTGTGTAAGCTATTATAGCAATGCAAATATGTCAATGTTTTGGGCTGATTTTCTGCATGTGTATATATTTGCATTTTCTCTGAATGTGTACAGATTCATGTATGTGTGCATGAATACTGTTTACTGTAATGACTGGGACGCAAATTACTTTCTATCTTTATCTTAAGCTAATTATAGATCATTGTGTTCACTGGCTTATCATAGCAGTATCAAAGACAGAGCCATATGCAATTAAAAACAGTGGAATCACAAGTTTCCACTTTGTACTAGGTATCCCCACAGCTCCATCAATAAGGCCCATGTGCCTCTTTATCAATACTAATGCCAAACTGTGTTCCTGTTCCTGTGATACAAAAGGAGAAAATCTAAAAAATTTGGACCATGTGGACCCCATGAAAGGGAATTAGGGCTGAGGTTGCCAGGCATTAGCATTTTGCCTAACTTCTCTTGTATTCCATAGACAAATGAAGAAAGAAACAACATACGAGTGACTAAATGATAACCAAATTTTAATATGTAGGTGAATCTGTTAAAATACACCTGGGATATTCATACATCATGATTCTTCCTTTACATACACTGAATTCTGTGAAGTTACATCCATGGCCTGTAGCAAAAAAGAAATGACCAAAAAATGGCCCAAAGTGCTTTTAATCAAATTTAACGTAAAACTCAACATAAAAACACCTCTTTTGCAGGTCACTTTTGTGACTGTAGTGCATTAAAAGTCATACATGGTGACTGCAAAGAGCTTCTGATGTGTGATTTGTATTATATTGTGTAAAGAGCAGCCATTGTCTCAATGAATGCCTATTACATTTATACACTACTGGCCTGTCAAGCCAACTTTACCTCCTGCTGCGAACAAAACCGGACCTCTGAAGATGCTCATTAAACATGAACGGTTGACTACCGCTGAGGGCGTACTGAAATTCTATTTATGATTAGTGGAGGACTAAGTTGAATATTAACCAAATGCCCACTTGTAGCACGTGCACTGTATAGATTTTTTACAGTGTTCTTGGAAAATCAAAATCTATTTAGGTAAACATGCTCAAGCAAATTGCTACATTACATTGCAATTAGTATCACTGAAGCAGTCATTTACATTCTGGAAATAGTTTTCTACAATCATTGACATGGATAATCTCTCAACTTGGATCCTTGCACTACTTACACACTGAAACAAAACAAAGACAGTTTCCCTCCCATCCTAAAATTGGCTCCACCTATTTCATACTGATTAACATGCTGCAAAAGCAAGCTTTCAAAGTCTTTTCCCATTTCAGTAATCCAATTTAGTCAAAGCCTGTTGATGTGTTAATGATAATACTAATATGTTTTCTCTACCTTAGGGAAGGATTGCTGCAACACAATTAGCAGTTAGCCCCACACCTTATTTACTTGACGAGAGAGCTGCTGGCAGCTGTTCAAGCAGGCACCTTATCTTCCAACAGCAGAGATACAAGCTAGTCAAAACAAAAACGCTTAATGATTATATGATAATGGAGAACAATCAATGAAGCCAGACAAGAAATGATGACCATTCCCAATCAATTTAAAAAGATGGAACCAGGAAAACAAAGAAACCTCACCAGAATCACTCATAAACACGCATGTAGGACATTGTTGGTTGATACACACACAGACACACACCTGTAAACATGCACACTTAAAAGTGCAGTATCACAATACAACAGCTTTATTGAGCTTGTACTGTAATCTTGATTCTATGAAAATGAATGTTTATATCTCAGTAAAGATGGTAAACAAAATAACAGGTCTGTTTCCAATTTAAAGGAGGAACAAAATAATATAACTTAGAGGTTTATTACATGCAATTAACCAGCACAAAATGGGATTAGACATTTCAAGAGGGAGTAGCGATACTTACAGTAAGTCTTTCTGCACAGCTCTTCCACTACCTCCGGCTTTAGTTTACTGTTGGATTTTCCCATGTCTCCAGCTGGCCGCAACGTTTATCCCCGCTCCCTAAATCACTCCCCCCAAAACCCACCTTCCACTTACATTTAAAGACAGAGAGACTGACAGAGAGAGAAGGAAGGAGAGAAAGACAGACAGAGGGGGAACACACTAGAGACGCAAAAGTCCTTCAGAATCCTGCCCTGCCTTTCCCTCCAAACCAGTAAAGATCAAGTAACTGAGAGGAGAAAATTACACAGAAGCGATGTGATTACAGCATGTAGTGCCTAGAGTTCTCTATCTTTAGACGAGGAGAATGAGAGAGCGAGAGAGAGAGAGAGAGAGAGAGAGGGGGGGCTTTAATCTGTTAACCGGTGTCCCTCCTCCCCTTCCTAAGTATCCAGCAGTCCTCTAGTCAGTTGCTGCTCTCCTCTCAGGGAATCAGGGGCTCTGATCAGTCCTTAGTCCAGGGAGAGGCATTCTTGATTCAAGAGCCCGCTGCTGTCTAGCCCGATCTGCTGGAAGAGGAAATGATTCACTGACTGAGTGAGACATGCAGGCTCATTCGTCGGTTCTCTCGGTGAGAGTGTGTGTGTGGGAGGGCACGAGTGTGTGTTGTCACCACGCTGTGTGTTGATGCTGTCGTCCTTGACAACAGAAGCCACACCTCCAGTGCTTTGCCACTGCTGCATTGAAATATTCTCTTTCCCCCAAATCTGTCCCTAACAAAGCTTTTCTGTTTTTTTCTTTGTCATTTTGCTTAAAAAGCCCATAGTACAATGTCAAAGCATATTTGAACACGTAATTGATAAAATAATTGTTCCATCATTTTACCAATTTAAGCGTTTAAGGGAAAAATATGAATTAACATTATGTATATGTAATCCCAATATATGATTATAGTTGTCATTGTAGTGCAGATCTACAGAGTAAAGGCACATATTCTGTCTGTAGGCTACCAATATAGCCTTGTCTATAATCTGCTGGCCCAGTTTAAATGCCAGCCAATGTACTCCTCAGGGGAAGTTAGATCTGAGCAGTGCTCAAAAGTTCAGAGAAAGAAGAATGAACATTGGCTTTTTGTCTCAAGGAAAAAAACAAAAAAGGATGCTGAATAAGCTTCTATCTCTCTATAAATGCCCAGAGGCCTTTGTTAATAGTATAACCTGCTAAAACACATTCTAAACGACCTACAAGAAACACAACATAATACTGTAATGTAGACATGCAGCAACTTTAAGTAGAATAACTATCTTGCGAACCAGTTTTAAAACTAGGCTGTAGCCAATTAAATTTGTGTTTGCCCTGTATTTTTCCATCTTGTAAGCACTGTGTTCTAAAAATGTGTCCCTGGTTATTGTTGCAATGTAATGTTGTTGTAATAAAAGATCCGTGGATTATCCTGTGAACACAATAAAATAAGAAAACTGAGACCAAAGCAGTGGTCTCTGTGAGAAAGCACAAATAACAAAAGCAAACAGTCACCCAAAACAGAAACAAAGAAACAAGAAACATTCTGGAAAAATTACTCAATGCAGAGAAAAATCGTTTGGAAGGTGAAAGAGGTTTATAAATAGCACACGGACGGTGGAGAAAGGGAATCAATTTACAGACTGACTTGTGGGGTAATTCACAGCAGAGGAATAGGCTGGAAGGTGGCCAGGAGTTGAGACATTTTTGAGTATTTAGTAAACTCCAGACAGAAAGTTACATCTGAGGAGTAAGATGACATTAAATCAAGCATCTGGTTTTGCAAGGCCGCTTTCATACATTATGCATGCTATATTTGGTAACATTTATAAAAGCTCATAAAACTGTAATATCTAAAAAAAACAGTTGGATGCAATTCAAGCACACAGATGAAGGATAAAATTGGCAGGTGTTTCCTTGCAGACACATTTAGTGAGCTTGCCAAAGATGGAAGTCAAACAAGGGCGTATTGCTAATAGATTTACAAGTTGTGGTGAACAAATAGAAAATGTATGAGCTTTACACGGACATACGCATACATATGAACTCACACACTCAAAAGAAGTTAATTCAAAACATTATTTTTTGTTAATGGAAAATTGTTACAAAAGAATGTTCCTAGAAACATTTTAAACAACCCCAAAACTACTTCACCTCGTCTATTAGCTACTAGCCAGACAACTAATCTTTAATGGTTCCATTTACCCTGAACACTCGCTAACAATGTCAACCAGGGTAAACTGCTATCTAATTCAGCTTTAACACTGACAGACTGTAATGGGTGCATCTATCACCAGCATAAAGTAGGTTACCCTCTGATCTCTCCTCATGGTAATGCAGTTTAACACCAATTAGTTTCTCAATATGATGAAAACACCTTGAAAAGGACAAAATTAGTAGCCCAGTAAAAAGTATAGTAAAAAAGTAAAAGTAAAAAATCAGTAGGTTTTTTTTTCATCAGTAGTTGTAGCCCAAGCCTTCTGTATATCAGAAAAGTAAAAAGTTTAAGTAAAAGAAAGCTTGATAATTTAAGTGCCTGATATAAAGTGCTTTGAATAACAATTGCATGTTACTAACTAAAAAGATTAGAAAATTTAATAATACAAAACTTTAGATTTACAAATTAACAAAATACATTACAGAGCACATGCCTTGTTTCATATACACACAATGAATACTTATTGGCTAGTTTTAGCACATAAAGTTTAGCACATAAAAGATCTCCAGTGAAGAGTGCTACAAAAAAAATCGGTATAAAGTAAATTTGGTGAAATTAAATTTAGACAGCAAATATAAGGTAAGATTCTACAAGTAATTGATCACTTGTTCCAACCCAGAGCTGCATAATTAGAAAATGTTAGCATGTCTGTTTTGGCAAAGCTTTACTGTCTCCTTGGCAAAGTCAGAACATCCAGTGCATGTTAACATTTTGTACTTCACCCAATCTCTTCCAAAAAATCTATTAAAGCTTCCATTTGCCCCCATTAGTTTTTATTAAGGAACAATGTAACAGGAATAAAACAAGTTAGAACTGTTTCAAAGCAGGTACAAGATGAATAGAATTAGTGTCTATAATTCTTCCGTCCTCTGCAGCCAAAGCTCATCATTAGTCCCTCACTGACATTTTGTCAACATCAGATGCTTTTGATGGCACTGTGTTCAGGCATAATAAAAATAATACATCAGGATTACATAACATTTTAATGTTTGTTGTCATAAATGTTACCAGATTTAAACTGTTTTAAAGAAGGAATACACACTGACTATACAACTATTTAAGAATAGTCTCAATCTTTCTTGTAAAATGTACAGCTGTTAAAAAATATTTAAATAAGATTAATATGACCATAATAAAAATAGTAAGAATATTAACAACTCAACAATCTACAATAAGGATTTTGGGGTTCTGGTTGCTCTTTTTTATAGTTAGTGTCTAAAGAATCTACTTGTAATTTCATATTATAATACATATAAACAGACTTCAAACAAATATGAAGACATAGGAGGGAAACCATTGCACAATTTAATACTGAAACAATTTTATAAAGCTTGCTCAAAGATATGTGAGAAAAAGCAAAATATTAAACATCAAAATAAAATCCTGCATTGCATTACCAACAACCATAAATGACAAGATCCCTGAAATCCACATTTTTATACATTTGATATACATGGTTCTGGGCATCCAGGGTCCATTCAATTAATGTCTATTGTCACCCATATTCAAATACAAATACTGAGGAAATATAAAGAAGCTGTCGCCAGATCCTGACCAGAAGCCGGTGGACTGTACGTTTTATTCTTAGCAAAGCATTATTCAGGGTTATATATGTTTTCTTGGCCCTGCACATTTACATAAAAAATGATTCATTCTGAAAATTCAGAGTAGGAAATAATCTCTTAAATAATAGCTAAAGGAGACAGCAGATTTTCACAGATTCCAGCAACCACACACACATTTGTGTGTTCCTATTAAAGTGCCACATAGCATTTAAGATGAAGCGAAGCACAGGAAGGTCATAAATAAATAAAAATAAACCAATCAAATGGAAAAACAAAAACCATACACACATTATCAAGGTAAAATAATAATAATAAGCACGGCACCAAGCAATTAAATTAAAACTACAGTGGCAAAATGAATCTCTGTGTGATGTAGTGTGGAGTCTCCATACTGTCGATGTAACATTTACAGATAGATATATATTTGGATCTGGAACGCCGTGTCTCCACGTGTGAAGGGAAGATCCACTGGGAATTCTGCACATCAAGCTGTTAAGCTCTTCAAGAATGTCTGACATGTCAGTAGCTGACCACAAAGTCCAGAGGCAAATGGTACAGACGGAAGATTTGATTTCCCATCATGCCATGCTCTCCCTCTCCTCCGACAGCCCGTTTGATAATTTCTTTACTTTCTTGATGCCCTCTCCCATGGCTGTTGAGGTAGTTACACTGCAATGCAAGAAAAGCAAGGCATGAAATACTTCATTTCAAAGCAAATGCTTTTCAACACCCAACAACAAAACAAGGGCTCTGGAGTTTCTTCCTGTGGTTAAAATCAGTATGGACTTGAATTAAGCTGAATCTAAATCAGTAATTCTGTTCTATAAAGCAAACTAAAAACAAATAAAATAAACAAATGAATTTAGACTGTCCTAATTTTCTTAAACAAAAAGCCCGTCAGCTAGCAGTGTAGATAAAACTCATGTTTAATTCATAAAACAGATTCTGTCTGTTTAAAGATAAAACAAAGTCTAAACTATCTTTTTTTCCTTTAGAATAACAAGACAAATGAGACTAAGTCAGAGCCACACACACACATAAACCCCTTGCATTCATATTTTACACCCTTATGTTCCTGAGAATTCTTTGAGCACAGATTGGACTGCATATGGCCATATTAGTACCAGCAAACTGTTCAGTGTTAAGATCTGATCTGGACCTACTGTTGTTGAAGAAACACAGGCTTCGCCCTGTTGAGATCCATATTATTTTTGAGCATTTAAATGTACATTCTATAGTGAAGAAGAAATGTCATGATTACACATATATTAAAAAAAGCATCTTTTTAATTCATTTAAATGTAAAATGTTCAGGGCAGAATCTAGCGATCCAAAGCTTGGGTGGTTTGGGTCAATGGCCCCAATAACAGCACAAGGAGTCCTAAAAACATTAAACAGACAGCCATAATTGGGTGCAAACTTGTCACTGGGAGTTCAGACAAGGGGCAGCAACATTTTCAACATCCAATTTCGGTGAATTATTCGCTGATTGATTATGAGCTTTGGATAAAAACTATATTTCATTTTCCAATTAATAAAACTGCTTCGATTCCACTGGTCCCTAAAGCAATCTAAAAATCATGCAACAGAACAGGATCCCAGCAAAAAACATTTATAAATGATATCCAGCAATGTGCCAGACATTGTCACAGATCACAGCACATGTACAGGTCTCCCCTGAGCAGCAGCCATTGACCACTGAGACACGAAGCACAAAATAAAGGCTGTGTGAAATGGCAGGAAATGCCAGGAATCTGCAGAGATCCAGTTCTGTTAACAGGTGCAACTAAAAGGTCTGATTTACATACGCTGATTTACATAATGGCATCACGTTGTATCACAGCTAACCTGTTAGTGCACTGACTTTCTAAAAAAACAAATATTAAGCTGTGAGTATTAGACTAGTCTAAGTATTAGACTAGGCAATGTGTTAAAGTCAAACACATTTAATCGATCAAACAGCCCTAAAAATATATACAAATAAAAGCACATGCGGTAGTTTGAACCAAAACTGAATGCTCATGAGGGCAAGGCTCTCTATTTTGGTGGTTACACTCATTCATCTTTTTGTGTTCTGTAGACTCAATGAGGACAGATGAATCAGGCCGCCTCCAAATCACCCAAAAAAAAGTTTTGGGAAAACAGGCCACAAGACTGCACTCTGCCCATTCAGCCTGGGAGGAAGAAAACCTGTCTGAGGCAGGTGGGAGAGATACAGTGAGGGGAGGAGGAGACGAGGGGGAAAGAACAAGCATGGAACAGGGACATTTGGAGTCACGGGGCTATTTTGGGAAGTGCTGTCAGTGTGCGGGCATGTGGGGGTTGGATAGAGCACGTTGCCTGAGGGGATGCTGAATGTGGGGTGAACAGAAGATGGGGACATGGGGGAAGGAGGGCTGTCCAGGAAAGAAACAAGACTTGGACATCAGGGAGTGGAAAGAAATGCAATTTACAAGACGATTGCAGGAAAATCTGGAGGATGGGAAAAGTGAGAATGATTAAAGACAGGAAGGCAGTGAAGGATTTTACGTTATAACATATGAAATCACCTGATCTGTAGCAGTTTGAAGTGGGAAAGTGGTGAGGTATTAGAGTCAATGACCAGCATGGATGAGAGTATGTGTAAATAAACAGGGGGCATGACAGGTGCGATCAGCTAGGGCATGTAATGAGGATAACCACAAGATCCTCCAATCAGGAGAACCCCCTGGGATTCTTCTAAAGCCATGACAGGTGGCTGGAAGTTTGTGTGTGTGTGCGACCAGGTCACAGCTGGTAGAGAAGCTGTGTGCACACAGACAAAGATGCTCTCATAATGAGAATTATGAATAAGCTTCTTAAAAAAGTCTCAGATCATCTCCTCTCCATCATCAGTTGTGTCATCTGACGTCACTCATTCTCTGTGCAAAAACACTCGGCCTGTTGCTCATTTCATATGCAGGGGGGGGTTGTCAACTGAAAATGTTATTTTTTTTATGTTTAAATTTTATGTCAACGGCGGTTTAATACAAAGGGTTGAGAATGCTCACTAATTAAATTAAACATTTGCTTACTTAATTTACTAACATTATAAGAAACCTCAGGAAAAAACTTTTAAAATGCCACTTGGCTTGGCATAAAGTAGTCCCCTAAAGCAGAGGGACTTTCCTTTATCCGGGAAATGGCTAATTTGATCAGGTGGATGCATTACATTCAGCATATGCACTAATTGTGCGTTTATGTAAGATTACGTGTTACAATTGAATGGGTCAATTCTTACATATCATCCATCTCCATGTCTTCTTCCTCCACAGACAGCAGCAGATATGGGTTGTAGGAGGCCGGTCGGAACTTGTGTCCGGTTAGGAAAAAGAAGGTCAGAGTTGCCAGCTCATCCAACAGCTAAGAGTAAAAGATAACGTATAGAAAAGAACATTTCATGATGTGAAATAAATGTTTATCATTGTGCTGAAAATCAAATGAATTTACTTCCAAACAGCTTAATTAATCTTGATCTTATATGTAAACCCAATCTTACACCTTGTCTTCTTATAATTAACTAAACTTGAATAAATGACTGCGACACCACAGTGGAATCTTAAATATTGTGCTTGCCATACATTTTCATAAACACAGAAGTTCACGTAAACAAAGGAAGGTGAAAAACACGAAAGTGTCTATAAACATTAACCAAAAAACCTTTGAAATGATATTGAAATGCTGGCTTTAACGTTCAAATTAGTATGAACAAATTCATAGAAATTCATTGTTTTGCTTCCCCATTTTTTTAAAGTTTAGTTTAAACGAGCCTGTATGCTATATGTATATTTAGTCAGCTGTTAAAATAGTCACGCTTCAGCAAGTGCTATCACTCACCTGGTACAGCCACTTCCACTGGAAGGGGACAACGACCTTGATGAGACTGGCAATGATGCGAGTGAAATAAATATAGCAGACAATCTGTGACAGAGAGAGAACAATGAGAGACAGAAGAGTGATTCACTGATCTAAATGATTAACAAACTTTTACATCATGCCAGACAAGACACTGCAACCTAAAGACAACAGAATAAACAACCAATACATCATACAGTGAGGTACAAAAGTCTCAGATGACCCGGAACGTTCCGGATATTTCAAAACAGAGAATAATAAAAAATTAATGACAAAGTTACAGCAAATAAATTGATGAAGAATGATGAAGATTATAATGATGAAGAAATATTAAAGACTCTGAACTGTCTAATAATAACACTGATCAAATTTGTTACAAGCAGGTTAACTCCTTCGTACAAAAGGTCCGATTTGCTTGCTTCCACTGAAACTCACAAGATGTTCTTAGAAACAGTATCAGAACATTCTAGGCTAACATCAGGCTTTGCACTTGTGCTTTTATGGGCTTGTGGAGTCTATGCCAGTTCGAGTATAATATAATTTCATGCATTTACAAAAAAAGTCACTTCTGAAATCAGGCAAGAAGTAATATGCTCAATCTAATAAGTTACCGAGTGGCATGTTTCTATTCTAAGTGTGTTTGAATGTCTGGATGCAAGTGGAGACAGTGGAGTGAACACATACCATCACATAGTAGTGCCTAAAGAGTTTCAGCTGTGCCAGATTGATGGCAGCTGCAAAGAGAAGACAAAGTTACGATTTAAAGTGAGATAGAGTGGATGTTCTGTTCTTGTAGCTTTCATGCTTCAATTACTGTGCTTCTCACTCCTCCTGTGAAAACTGTTTAAATCAGAAGGCAATCAAAGTCGAAATCTTTGTGCACTGCGAGGGAGAGGCACAAGATGAAAGCAGGAAAGAAAAAGTGCCAACATCAAAA
Source organism: Botia almorhae (assembly GCA_036877575.1). NCBI lineage: Eukaryota > Metazoa > Chordata > Actinopteri > Cypriniformes > Botiidae > Botia > Botia almorhae. The sequence continues at coordinate 15,056 of JAZGTJ010000189.1, read as the reverse complement.
CACTGACTGGCTGGATAAAATAAACTTTAAGCATCTCTTTAACATAGCATTACCTTTCAAGTGATGCACCAAAGCAGAGTGCAACGGTATGTACACATACTCTAATGTTAAATACAATTAAATGTGATTTTCTCTTTTTGTAAAGATTTCTGCATCATTTTTTTGGGAGACAAACAAAGTGGCTAAACTGCTACATTATTGGTGCTGAACTCTCTCTCTTTTGCGCACACACTTGCTGGTGTTTGGTGTCTGAACCTGAAATAGCTTCAGACACCAAACATCTCTACTACAGATGTACAGCAGAAAGCACTGCAGGAAGTTGTCACAAAGACCAGCAAAACTCTTTCCATACAGGGCATTTTTCTGTTTAAACGTTTTATATATTTATTTACCTACATTACGCTACATTAGATTAGCTAAATCTAACAACTGAAACATCTCCTCAGTGCATAAGCAAGGTGGGCAGCAAAAAACAGTGGTCACAGGCCAAGAAAGAAAGAGACTGAATGCAGACTATTTAAGGTTGCATGTGCACAAATGTGTCTCCCCATGGTATTCTGAGCATACTCGCAGAACAGGCAAAAAAAACAAAACAATCAGCACTAAGTAATAAAGTTAAACACATATTGAAGTACTTTGAAATGGTAATAAATACAGCTAAAAGGATGAAATGCAGCTTCTGTAAACATACACATTCAAATTAAAACAGACCCACAAAAATCTGGGTACAGTTTTGGTCATTTTCTTTTCAGATAATGGAATCTGCACAGATCCCTCATTGCAGGGTAAAATCTGCCCATCCATTCGCTGGATTTGAGGGTAGGATAAAGTCATAGCTCAGGCTGGTTTCTCTGAGCTATGACATTTACAAGCTGCCTGGCATCTGCTCTCACAACATGCAAGGCGGTAAAGCACATGCCAGAGCATTCCTACCAGGATCAGTTTTTCCAACCCAAAACAGTGGAGAAATATTATATCCCCGTCTTATTTGAAATTAGTAACAAATGTTTGCAGATGAGAAGGCCCATGGTTTGTAAGATGTTTGTTCAAGGGAATGGAAAACGAACTGCAATCTGTGTTCATAATGATTTTGGATCCATCAGGTTTCATCTTATAAATAGATCATTTGATTAATGACATCACAAAAACAAACCCAAGTCCTTTTTACTGGTGCTTAAAACGAGCAGGTTGTTGGAATGGACCTCAAAAACTAATTTAAGTGCATAATTACTATTCTCTTAACAATCATCATCACAAACTTAGACTTCAGCTGTAAGCAAAGCGGTTTTGGCATCTACGTGGCAATTTGTACTGACTTACTGAACAGCTACATTCTGGATGACTTATGAATAAACTATGACATGAACAGCTATAAAAATTAACTGGCAAACAAAGCATTAAGAAGGTAAAAATAAATCATTTTTATATAATAACATGACATATGAGTGACATTAAAGCTGATCATAAAAATGTTCCCATTGAAAATAGTAAATGTGATCATAAAAATGTCTAAAAGACTATTATTAACAACAGAACTCACTGGTATTTAAAAGCTATTCTGACTCACAGTGTTACATTAACATACCTTTCCCATCTGTCGCTGATGCCTCTTGTAAATGTCTGATGGACCTGCCAATCAAAAACAAATGTTAGATGACATTAGACATCAAAAGATAGAATGAGAGAACGAGCGAACCATTTACTCATATAAGAGACTTCAGATTTAATTGCATTAGAAATTCTATGATTTGTGCCGTAGAAACATTGAATCTGGACCACATCACAAGGACACACAAGGAGAGCACTTACCAGACAACTGGGAAGAGAATAGCCCCACAGCACAGTAGATCTACCAGAAACAGGATCTCCATCCACAGACCATACTCACTGGAGCCCTCCTCTGTCGACTCAATGATGATGTATGCCACATTGGCTAAAACCTGATATCACAGTCATTACTATAACACTGTAATCATTACAGTTATGATTGTAATATTAACACTATTAATATTAACAAAATTAACACTCTGTACACACCACATGAAAGATGCCTAAAAGTAAACAATAATAGCAATACCTGCAATGGAATGACAATCATAAAGATCTTCTTGTCTTTATCTGAGAGAATATGCTTGACAAAGGCCCAGCCGGTTCCTATTAAAGCTATAGTAATGAACAACAGCGCCCCCTTCAGTCTGCAAACAAACAAAACATTCCAAAGTCAAATATTCAGCTTCTGCTGAATTACACAGTTATATAGATGACATAAGCAGGTTTAAAAACATACAGGTGAGTAATGTAATAGACCACAGCCCAGCCTTCGATAGGAAAGCCCTGATTGGAAATATAGTAGTAGTCGATCTGTAACATAGGAATATGTCAAACGTAAAGCAAAGTAACATACAGTAATTATTTTTACAGCTTAAGGATCTAGTTCCACTAACACACAGCAGGAACATCACAATGTTATTCTTATCATTGTCAGGGAAAACATTTTTCAAATGTTTTGCATAACAAATTTACATCTGATCACTATCTGACCAGGTCACACACTTAAAATAGCCCCTCATACTATGATCACCCAACAGGACAGGAGACGAACTCACCGCATGAAAAACAAGGGAAAGTGACTTAGTGAATGGAAGAGCAACCATCAGCCAATGAATCTTGTAAACATCAGCACTTAAAAACAAAAGAAGAGAAAGAATGCACAATGAGTCCCGAATCGGCTTTATCAATTTTACATATAATTTTTTTTCTGCTCTCCACTGGTCATTTTTTGTAAAACAGGTATGAAAACAGCCAAACATAAATTTACCCAAAAATACAGAAAGCATTTAAAATTTACCGCTAACAAATAGCATTAGCACTTACCTATGGGTACGCAAAACATGAACCCACAGTGTCCCAATGAGGAAGAAGAATAAGGACATGCAGATGTAAAGTTTAGGTAAAGGAATCTCTCCTGCAGACAGGAAGCTGTCTGGATTCTTCTCCTCTATGTTGATCTGAAATTACACAACATCATCTAATAACCTGTGACAATTCCTCATTATATCTTATTAACTATGACTTTAATCCACTGTCAAAAAGTAATTCAACTATTTTTTGATGGATGTCCACAAAATGCATAATTCACAACAAAATTACAAAATGATAAAAAAAATGATAGTTCTGGTACTGAATGCCGGTTGGTCAATGCTACTAAAATCCATTATGTAGTAAAAGCTGAAAATGCTTGAGTTGACTACATTTACAATAAAGCACAGCTTCTCTCACCCTATTGAAAGTAAAAATGACAACTGTATTCTAGTGACTGTACTTTAGAAGGCAGAAAACACTCACATCAATGCTGAAACTCAGCAGGTCTGTCATAGAGCTGTCCTGACTGATTGGCATGGAGTAGCAGTTGTAGAAATAAAAATTATACAGGCCTTGCTGCTCATCCGTTGTGACATTAAAGTAAAACTAAATAGAAAAACACTTCAATCAGTCAATCAACTGGGAAAAGGTTTTAGAAAGTGAAATTCTAAAAATGAACAGATATGAGTTCAGCTGCAGAGGTTATAAAACATTTAAAAACATTAGATTAGGCCAAATTACAAAGCTGAATTATGAGCTACCTTAAATGAGTAGACATGGCCATCGCTTTGAAGAGGATAAATATCTTCTGCCTTGTTCTGGAGGAGAGTAATAAAATCATAATTACTTAATGGCAAAGTAAGATGGAACATTTCAAATCTATTTTCGGTCATGTGATTCATACTGCGACAAAAAGGTTTTTTAGACATTCTAGGCAGCTCTCACCTCAACATCTTGCTTGGTTTTAGAAGACGCTGCAAATGAATTGGAAAAATGAACATTTCAAACTTAAAGCGAACAAGACTGATACAAAACATATGACCAGGAACGCAACATAAAACCGCCATACATAACAAAACTTCCTCTACAATAGAATCGCATTATGGATCTGTCTCACAATTTAACAGTACAGAGTGGTTTGTCCCCTTGTTGAAATATTTTTATAAAAGTATGACTAGCTTGAATATCACTATTGAGGTGGTAATGATCAAAACATGGTATATTTTTGAATGCTTTAATATCGGTCTGAGGAAATAACCCATGACATTTCAATATAAGCAAGACTTACCCTCAGACTCTGTGTTTTTTGGCAATACAGATATGATGCTGGGAAACACACCAGCCTCTGCTGAGGTCTTCTTCTTTACTCTGTGAAAATTGTGGCAGAGCTTTTAGAAACTAAATAAATGTAAATCTAGATTATATTTTAATTTTAAGGAAAAACATTTAAGCAACATTTACACCAAAATATACCCAGCAGAACATAAACGGTTCGTTTGAAAAACGTTTACCCACAACTTATTTTTGAAGTCCAACAAGAGAAGCACTCCTGCAAAATTACTGCTTGGATCTTTTTTCAGGGGGCAATAATCAAGACCCTCATCCTGTATTTAAAAAAAAAGTATAGATAAGCAAAGGGCAACAGAAAGGTAATATATTTAAATGTATATGAGAAGGCAGATGCTAACCAGATATGTGGAGAAACCATTATTGCTTGTGCGATCTAAGCTGAAACCAATCTGTAAAAAAACACAGCAGTCAGAAAGACGTTGATATTTTTCCTGATCAACATAATGTAAATGACACTAAGTAACGGTAAATCCTGATGTGGTTTATTGATTAAACAAGGTGAGCTGTGTCTTGTATATGGTAAAAAAGATACCGCGAGACATTATCACATAAAGAGATGTGTTTATGATCAATTGAATAAACCTCAAAGACATCAATCTATCGGACAGGCAAGAGACTGTTACCGTGGAGCTGTCAATGCTGTCCGTCTTCCCATCAGTAAGGCTGAGACTGTTCATACTCATACTCATGTAACCATCTTTATAAAAGCCGAATGTGTTCAGATGAACCCGCTGACGGATGTCATCCTGAGACATAACAAATATCATTGACTGATTCGATCCGTCTGAATCAATTAATAAGTGTTTGCATTATCTAAACCAAACGATTATGATGAGCAGATCACAAGACCTTTACTTACATTAATAACAGTGATGGTAACAGTTACCATTTCTATGATATAGCTAAATACCTTACACAACAGTCAAAACATTAAACACAAACTCACCTTAAGTATGAGATGATGGAGTCGACATTGACTTTCTATGATAAAAACAGTAATAATCGTATTAATAACTGTAAACATACACCTTTTCCCAGACGCCATTTTTAAAACCGTTTCAAATATAATAGCAGGTCAATGATACTATTTCCGGTTCATAGAATAAACAACGAAGCCCTCTAGTGGCAGATCTAGAGAAATCTTTATATGCGTTATATGCATATCGTATGTTTATGAAAATTAATATGTTCTATCATTTTCATAATGCCATTACATCCATGTAGGAATATATATATATATTTTTTTTCTTTTCTGTATTTTCTATCATTTATACATACAGATTAAAACCAACAATAAACTCGTTTGATTTTACACCTCACAAACGTCAATGTTGAATATGCTACTAATAGTTTACTAATAGTTTAACTGAAGAATGTAGGAATAACTAATTGGAACTAACCGATGCATGGATCATGACTACATTTCCCAGAAATCTTAGAGTGACGATAGAGCCGATGGACTGTCGTAAAGTGCTCTAGTGTCATACTGGAAGTGTTTTACAGTCGGTTATTAGAATATGCGTTGAGAAGAGAGAGCGCATCACATTAAGTGTTTACATTTTTAGGTAAGGTTCTTGATATTCAACTTTTCAATCTCTCTTCATAAATGACGAGACGATACACGAGAGGTGTCACGTAGACGATGGATGTTGTAAGCTACTAGTATGGGTTTAAAATTACAAAATTACGACTCAGACCACACATTCTTTCATAGATACAGTCATATCTGTGAGTTTCAAAACAAACCAAAGCTATTTTATATAATTATGAAAATTCTGATGCAAGTTATTATTCTTATGCCTAGGTGATTGCTAAAAAACAGACAGTCAAAGATTTATATTTACATTTATTGCTAATCTGATTGCAGTGACAAAATGAGCATCCACACTCTACTGGTTCTATACGGGAGCCAGACAGGAACAGCGCAGGACACCGCGGAGCGGATCGGGCGCCAAGCACAGAGGAGACGGATGAGAGTCAGAGTGGAAGCCCTGGACAGTTACAATGTGGTCAGTGCATGTTGCATATAAAGACGTACATTGTACATGTGCAGTATGAAGGTTACACGTTTTATGTTAATAAATTTCTTCTCAATAGGTCAACTTGATCTCAGAGTCTCTGGTAGTGTTCGTCTGTGCCACAACAGGACAGGGTGACCCTCCAGACAATATGAAGGTATATTGTTGTATATATATACAACAATATACAACAGGACAACCCCCACTCACCAAACTTAATGCATTTATCACATTTGAAATTTAAGTAGGTTGAAATTGCTTATTATTATTATTCCTATAGAAATTTTGGAGGTTTCTGTTCAGAAAATCTTTGCCTGCTGATTCTCTTTGTCGTCTTGACTGCGCTGTTCTGGGTCTAGGAGACTCCTCCTATCCAAAGTAAGATTTAATTTTAAGGCTTTAATTGCTGTGATGTCTATTTTTTCTTATTTGCATATTTCCAATGAATTTAAAAGGAAATTATAAAATTATAAGAGGAAACACTGTTAAATTAACAATGCCTGAAAGGGCCTGCTGTTTTATTTGAATGTTACGTCAGGCTATATATAATGACAGAAATAAACATTATTTTGAACTGTACAACCCTTTATGCCATTTCTCAGGTTTAACTTTGTTGCTAAGAAGCTGTATAAGCGTTTGCTCCAGCTTGGAGCTAATATGCTGCTGCCTGTCGGACTGGCTGATGATCAACATGATCTGGGGTGAGATTTTAGCAAATGTTTCCCTTAGATACTGACCACAGATCTGTTTTCTCTTTCTCCCCTGATGCACAAAATTGACATGAAATGCAACAAGCTGGTCTCAGAGAAGCATGTCAATCAACAATCGCATCCAATAATCTTAAATTCTTCTAATAGTAATAGTAAAAAGTAATTACGTATTTTTTATTCCCAATTATTAAGGTATTTTCTTTGTACAGACCATATAAATAGCATATAAACGTAGTGTCATTAATTCATGAATCCTACAAATCATAAAGGAAATGAAGGATAAGCTTTACAGTATGTACACACCTCTGCATCCTTCCATCTGCATGTATGTTCTGAAATCTCTGATCTTACTCCTCAGACCAGATGGCGTGTTTGATCCCTGGTTGATATCATTCTGGCAGAAAACTCTTTCTCTCTACCCACCTCCAACTGGCCTGGCTCCCCTCCGCGATGAAGACAAGTCTGTCACATAATCCCACACTCAGCAAATTAAGTTACTGTGCTGAGACTACTGTGTGTTCATTTATATACATTTATACCTAATCTGACATCTTTCAGGCTTCCCCCTCGCTACGTTTTCCACTTCCTAGACGAAGTCCCAACCAACCCATCTGAGCATCTCCAGAGACCTGACAACATGACCCCTCCCACCTCATTGCACCCGTTCCCAGCTCGAGTAGTGTTCAATCAGAGGGTGACTCATCCCTCACACTTCCAGGATGTGAGGCATGTTGAGTTTGACATCACAGGCTCTAACATCCAGTAAGCAGTAAAAATATTCAAAACCATTAAAGTATAAATTCAGTGTCATCACAAGAAACCAATTCAGATGTTGTCCATATCTGACAGGTACAGTGCAGGTGATGTTGTAATGATGAGGCCCTGTAATGCTGCAGAGGACGTGGAGAGATTCTGCCAGCTGTTAAGACTTGATCCTATGCGCTACTTTACACTAACCCCCACTGACAGCAGCACAGGTGATACATATAACCCCTAAATATAGTAATATAGTAATATATTATAGTATAACTAGCATATAATATATGATATAACTAGTAATATCATTCATGTATTTTATTTCATACATTTCTTCCTGTTAACAGTAAGAACACAAGAAATTGAAGTTAAAAATTAAAGTTTCTTCTTTCCATAGCAGCAGTTCCCGCACGGCTCCCTCAGCCCTGCTCTGTTCGCTTTCTGGTGGAACAGTTCCTGGACATTTCTGCTGTTCCACGCCGTTCCTTCTTTGAGCTGCTGGCCACTTTTGCCACTAATGAGCTGGAGCGTGAAAAGCTGCTGGAGTTCAGCTCAGCTGCGGGTCAGGATGATCTCCACGCTTACTGCAACCGGCCCCGTCGAACAGCCCTGGAGGTGAGAAATCTCCACCGCTGTGTGGAATGAGATGTAGCGTTTATGCAACTTTATCCAATTTGTCTGTTGGGAATCTGAGTCATTTCATGCACTGCTGTGCTGTGTTGCCACAGAGACGGCTGTGTCCTTATTTATACATGCTACTGTTGGCGCTGTAGCTTACAAAGTCTCTGTTTTTATGCAGTTTTAACGTTTACATTTACATTTACATTTACATTTAGTCATTTAGCTGACGCTTTTATCAGTGAAACGTTTAATCAGTGAACGTTTAATCAGTGAAAACACCTTTAATACATCTTTAGTGTAATAAGTATTTCTGATGTTAAGCAATAGGAAATAAAAGGTAGATTCTGTGAGTTTTTTGAAGAACTGACTTAAAGCAGTTCTGTATATATTGTATATACTGTATATATATAAAACTGTAATATTCTTGTTTATCAGGTTCTGGCAGACTTCCCTCACACCACAGCTGAGCTGAGTGTTGAGTACTTGTTGGATCTCTTTCCTGAAATCCAACCTCGATCCTTTTCTATTGCCTCTTCGCTCCTGGTAAGGAACAACTACAGCTCAATGCTACATCATAGCTTGTCATGTTGTCCTTGTAATGTTTAATGTGACTTGCTGCTAAAAACCAATACAAAATGTATTTTATATTGAGTTGTACTGTAGCACAAAGTGATGTGTTGGACTAAACAAGAGTTTTTCAATTCTCTTTACCAACAAATAAAATCAATTTTGATTTTGGCCTCTGATTAACAGGCACATCCAGACCGCATCCAGATCTTAGTTGCGGTGGTAATGTATAAAACAATGCTTCAAAAGCCACGCAAGGGTCTCTGCTCCGCCTGGCTGGCATCTCTGGAACCTTCTAAAGGTGGATCTGATCTCTGTAGAAATTAACAAGGAATTTCAATCAAAACAGTACATAATGAGTAGTTTGAAGAATCTGCTTTCAGTGACTCCCTTGTTATGTTTTAGGAGAGATTTACGTGCCCTTATGGGTGAAGAAAGGGAGTTTAAGTTTCCCTCAGGACCAAGACACCCCTGTGATAATGGTGGGACCAGGGACAGGTGTGGCTCCCTTCAGATCTGTCATACAGGAGAGGGCGGCTCAGGGGAAAATGGGTGAGTTGAATCTGTTGCTCTGCTGTTTTTTTAAGTGACCTCCAGGTATATAAAAATATTTTGAAAATTGTCAAACATATGGAAAATAGAACCTTCATTAATGGTGTTTATTGGTGCAGGGTTGGGCTAAGCGTAAGAATAGCTTTAACCTTCCAGCCTTGTCAAGAAAAAAGGGCCTGATTAGTCATTTTCATAGTACACCTATTGGGTTTCTAAAGAGAAATAAAGACTTTGTAGACTTTGTAGATATTGTTGTGCAGTCCTGACTGTACTTTAATGGCCAATAAGGTTTAGGTTTAGTTGTGACTGTGCTGTGATCTGTAATGCTGTTGCTAAGTTACCGAGTTGTTTGTCATAATACATCTAACTAACATCTTATCTCTTGTTTCAGCTAATGTGCTGTTCTTTGGCTGTCGATCAGAGACAAAAGATTTCTACTGTCAATCAGAATGGAGGGAAAAGGTGCAGGCTGGCCAGATGACCCTTTTCACAGCTTTCTCTAGAGACCAGGTCAGGCAACAGGGCTGTTCTTTACCTCAGCTGTAATGTACCTCAACCTCTTTATCATCTACTCAGACTGCTTTGGTTTGCAATAGTTATGATTTTTTTAGAGTGAGGTACAAATTTACTGTTAATGTGATTCATTTGCAGGAGGATAAAATCTATGTTCAGCATCGTGTGAAAGAGCAAAGCAAACTTTTATGGGACCTGATAGCAAAAAAGAATGCCACCTTCTACATAGCAGGGTATCAGTCAACAGTCAAGTTTTTTTGTGTAACTTTAAATAAATACATAAAAAATTACTAAATAAATGGTATATAAATAGTTTACTTTCCTTATAGGAACGCCAAGCAGATGCCCACAGGTGTATGTGATGCCCTGAAGGAAGCATTTCAGAAAGAAGGTGGCTTATCTGAAAGTCAGGCACAGGAGATGCTGGATGACATGGAGAAAGTTGGACGCTTTCAGAGTGAAACCTGGTCCTGATTTCTCTATTACACCTGCCTCATAACCTTAAACAACAGCCTCAAGTGTGGAAGAAACCTTGAACAGAGATTGCATGGTTTCCACAACCAGATTTGACAAGTCTTACAACTGCCTTATGTAAGCATCAGACAATATGACATGCAAGTGTAACCTTATATATATATATATATATATATATATTATAATGCAACCAGAGCCCAAGAATTTACTAGTTTCTGTGACTTATGTCTACTTTTTTATTTAACTGAAGAACAAAGAATTGAAAATAAAGTTCGAAATACTTTAATTTCCTTTTCTGAAAATTCTTTAATTCTTTACTGAAATGGGGAAATTGATTCTGCTGTTAAATTGAGGCACCAAAATTATTTGTGCACCATTCAGTCAGATTTTAGACTGGATGGATGTCATCATCATGGAGAAACAAAAACAGAATCCAAACCATACTGGAATATTCTATATAGTGAATCTACACAATAACATTTTCACACAAGGACTGCTTCAAAATATTAGTTTTATTCAAGGCAAGATACAACACAACTCATTTCAGTGTGTCGACGGCTGTATATTTACGCTAATATGTCAAATGAACTGGTATAGACTCAAATTCTCCAATAACTTAAAATGTTTTCTACTCACATCGTTCCATCCTACAGACACATACTAGTTTTATATTGTTTTGTGTTTATTATTGGCTGAACTAAAAACTAAATGTGCATGTTTATAATTGTTTCTGTCCTCCACATTATTCCCTCTGCGATGGAACTGGTCGGCCAGACGTAAAACTTCATACTGATCAAATGGAGTGTGAAGCTACCATATGAAATGCAACTCTCAGCCACTTGCATATTCATGACAGCTACGAATCCTAGTTCTCCTTCCGAAAATCACAAGTTCTCATTGTCTTTCCTGTCTTGTGTATTTTTAAAACAGCAACAACATTGGCAGTACCATGTATCTGTGTAGCGAACAACGATCCTTTACAATCATCCGTTTCTGAACAAACACTGCTCGCAGTTATCTAAGAGCTAGAGTGTGAACCTGATAGATCTCATCAGGGAAGTTCTGCTGCTGTTCCTCACAGATGATGTTGAGTCCAGCTCTGTCTACTAAGCGGCGTAATACATTCAGGTCCCGACACACGCTACTGTCCACCTCATCAGGTATTACGCCTTCATACGAAACGTTATCCTTCACCACGATAAAGCCACCTGGACGCAGACCACTCCGGCAACGCCTCAAAAATTCCACCAGGTGATTGTCAGTCAAGTGACCTACATAGATGGTAGCCATTTAGCTTTGTGTTTTCAAAACAATGAAAGATTAATCCAGTCATAGCAACTGTTTCCATGAGTATGAATTCTGTCACATCTAGAAGGGCAACACAGAGCAATTCAGAGTCTATTTATAGTATCAAAGCATTGCAGAGTGACAAAACTGTTAATAAAGCCCTGTGTAGTCAAATTAAAGCACTGAGGCTAAATTATATGCCTTACCAATAACCCACTGAATCCATATCACATCATAGCGCTCTGGCTGGGGCTGGAAGTCCTGCAGGCCACAGCAGAAGTAATTCTCTACACGCTTCCCCTCTTCACCCAAGTATGTGCGAGCTTTATCCAGGAACTCCTGTGTCACATCTACTAGATCCACTGTACGGAACAGCGGCAGGAGCAGCCATTTTGTGATGCGGCCAATTCCTGCTCCACAGTCCAGAGCACAGCCTGCCCCAGTCTTATCCTGACCTTCCTTATGACAGAGCAAAACATGTACTTAATCGATAACACTACAAGTCAAAGTAACAAACTCTTGCAAGTTAGATAATGTAAAATATTTTCTTACCCCAAGAAATTTTTGGAGGAACTTTTTGGAACCGTTTATGTCAATGCTTGAAATGCTCCCATAACCTCCCAGCATTCCATCCACAGTGGGCGGGACTTCTTTCCAGTAGTCCTCTGCCTTTGAGTAAAAGACAGTCTCATTCCCTGTCATATGGTCTTCCATCTTTTTGCAACTCCTGACCACAGAAATCAAAGAAAGAAGTTTTATCTTTCTTTCTTTTGGTACATGACCATGTTGTCAACGATGGAAATCTATTAGGTCGCTGTGGAGGCATGACACTCACTACTTAATTTATATTCAATATAGTCTACATAATCAAGTTATCAGAGGCCATGAAAACATCATGCAAAATAGCTATACAAAAACTATAAAATAAAAGTTTCGGTGAAGCATACCACACTGTTTTTTACACTGTATAACCGAGACACCCGAATCCAAAAGCAGCTTTGCTCACTGTAGGCTCAGCTGTCAGAAAGCGTCACGGAGAGCAACGGAACAGCTATAACTCTGACGTAAAAATTCAGGCTAGGACGTCTTAGACAACTTATAACAACTTAAAATAAATAGTAATGCCTACATATTTAAAATGTAAACCTGAATTTACGACATTCACAATCTACCAAAATCTACAAGCATTTAAAATAAAAAATTGTACGTGCAGTGACTAATAAATAAGAAAGTTTGTGTTGTAATTTGTTTCAACATTTAATCGCATTACTTACTAGATATAGGTTTATGGGGACAACAGAACGCGCACCTTCTACCGAGTTATCTCAGTGCTGACGTTAAGGGTGTCTTGTCTTTTAACTATATTTGGTGATGACGACAAGTTACACGTGTTGACACACAGCCAGCTGTAAATCACTTGCACACACTGACTCTCACTTTCCTCAAAGTTTCTGCTGCACACTAATTTAAACTACGAACAAAGATTTACCTTTGCTTTCGTGCCCTGGCTGACTGTCGTATCTTACAATCAGTCATGACACAACCGAACCGGTCCACAACAGCCCCATGAATGCATTTCCAGCAGCCGATACTTGCCCACCGAATACACGCTAATATACGTCATTTCCTTATTTGTGTACAACAGCCTTTTCAGCGAGTTTTTTTATATTTGTCTCCACCTGGTGGCCGAATTTCAACTTGCATTCATTCTTCATAAGAAAAGAAATAATGGCATTTTGTAATTTAGTCAAGTAAATATATTTTTAAGAACAAATGCTCTTAAATAATCCAAAATGTGTTTATTGTGTTTAAAGTTGTGTTTAAAGTTAATGTTATTGCATTTTTGTTACTGAGATCACCAGTCTTTTTAATAAACACTTATCTGGCCATTAATAGATCAGTCTATCCAGTATTAATTCTGTATTCTGTTCAGCCTCTTGCTTTTATATCTACCTCTTATTTTTACTCCCTGACTACATTCGTGCTGCTGTCTTGTCTGTTTATGCTCGTTTCTCCTCCCCCACAACTTCAACATTCACCGTTCTCCTCGCACTCCCCTGGGTCTCTCCTCTCTGTTCCTCCAGACTCTGTCTGCTTTAGTATCTCATTCTCAGCCAGGCTGGCAGATGATGACTCAGTATACTGTCTGTCTGCATCGGACCGCCTGAAGTCAGTCGATATTCAATCTGATTTGCTCTCCATCACCCTGTCTTCTTCTGTCTTACTCTCTTTCTGTCTCCTCACACCTTTTACGCTCTCATTAGAATTACAAAGAGGCCAGAGAAACAGAGCGGAAATCAACAGTCCTGAGTCAGCAGAGCTGGACGACTCTACTGCTTGCCTCTGCCTGGTCCCCTGTCTCTCTCGCTCTCTCTCTTTCTGCGTTAGAATTAACCTCTCTTACCCTTTGTTTACCTTTAGTATGTTTAACGGCATATTGTTATATTAGATGATTTCTACACACATAATTTCTCATCAATGGTCACATTTCTTTCAAGAAGAAAGCTGTATAAACACTTATAATAAAATAGTTATTGTATAGTCTCAGGCTTAAAGCATATAGGGTAATATATATTGTATATAACATACATATAATCTTCGATATGAGCCTGTATGATTCGGTCAAGTCAGATTCAGCACTAATTGTGTGATGTTCTGTATCTACAATACACTAAAATACACAAAAAAACGCATTAATTCATTTATGTGTTTAGTTATAAAATGATTCACTGATCATGTAGGAAAAGGTTGGAAAAGGACAATGGATATTATAATCACACCAATGAATGTGTGTGCATATATACACACAGCTACTTATAAGCACAAGTATTCACATCGGATTAATAATTTGACAATTAATTGCTTTTAAAGTGACTGTTTAATTCACTCAACAACTGTTTAGGCAACAACTCCCCTAAGATAAGTGTGGAATCCGTGAACACTTGAGCATTAACTGAAATAGCCACGTGATGGCACTGTTGTACCGCATCAGAGCTCAAGGGGACCGCTTCACGTTAACATGACTCACTCGCTCACTCCTTCATGTCTCTAAAACTCACTAAGGGTGTACTCACACTAGGCACGGTTGCCGTGAACCGGGCCCGAGTACGATTGTCCCCCCTCCCCACTCCCCCTCTGGCCCGCACTCACATAGCGTTTCAGCATTCGTGCCGGAGCACGCTTACGTCACGCTTACGAGCACGCGTACTTCATTATGGTGCGACGGTTTCGGGATAAACAGGAAGAGCGGCACTCTCACTGAACGCAACGGAGACCATCGCTCTGTTTACTTTGTGGATAATTTTGAGTCGTTTGGTCCGCGGTGGTCCACAGCCCTCTCACAGCC
>JAZGTJ010000188.1:142579-191926 GCA_036877575.1 Botia almorhae | reverse complement strand
AGCTTGCAAAAGGTTGAGAACCCCTGCATTAAACCATTAGCCTCAATTAAGCCTTAATTTAAACTAAGCTGTTATTACAACTGTTTGCAGTGATTACGATCCATTGCAAGTCATTGTTACATTATGATGATTTAGTGTAGTGTGCTGTATTGGGTAATTATTTTAATGTTTAACAATGTTGACAGACAGTAAGTCATGCATAATAATGTGTTGTTAATTAAACGTGCCAAACTGAATGAACTAAAAGTTAAAAGGTTGTCCAAAAAGTATACTTCTGTCATTATTTACTCACCTTTATAATATTACAAACATGTTTTACCTTTATGACTAATTAGAATTTTCATATTTGCTTGATCTTTCCCTAAAAAGTCAGTCAGATCTCCCGTACACATTTCCTACAGTATATTTATGTATTTCAACTCTCTTCAGACATGGAGTGTGACCCACAGCGCTCATGATCTTGTGGTCCCAAGGATGGCTGTTCTTCTGGGTGTGCTGGGGATAGCAATGTCAGGGTACAGCTCCCGCCAACTCACCCTTCACCATCGACCCTCCACGCGAATTCTGCAGTGGGCGTCCAGAACCACCATTGCTGGCAAGATTTCAGATATCCAGCCAGGGCGAGCCAATTTGGGTTCAGCCAATGCTGCTGTGCCATCCTTCAAAACAGACAGAGAGAATATCTAATCAAACACGTGGATGACACCCAGCAGCTGGTGAGGACAACAGTGAAGATGTTTTCCAAATATCACTGCACCGAATTCTTGGATGTGTCATTTCTTATCTGAATTTGAGCAACAGGCGTATGAGAACCTGTGAGGTCTCAAAAAATCTGAATGGATTACGCATTGTAATATGTCAGCAATGAATTAGAAAGTGCCTTTGTGAGAGAAAGCCCAAATGTAACTGGTTGATCAATCCGCTGGTTTGTCCTAATTGGATGTGGTTTATTTGCGGAATGGTTTTGGGGGGAATTGGATGGGAATTGGGGTAAGGGGGCCAGTGTACCATTGTAACAAGCTTGGTCCCCCTAAATTGGCACTTCCACCACCTCGCATGAGCTACCTAAAACCTTCACTGTTTATTTGTTTATGAGGCCTGTTGCTGTGTTAATGAGCAAGAGTCAATTTAATGATGAGTCATATACATCTTTGCGAACATTATTTACATGCTTAACGCTGTATAAATATACAGGCACTTTGGTCATATACTGTCATACTTGGGTGCTGTCACTGGTACAGTCCCCTTGAAGGCATTTAATACAAGTGACTGATGACTGACTCTTTATTTAGCAATGTTTAGCAACCACACTGGCAGGTTCTCTAAGCTAATTTACTTTGGGGTTGCACTGAATGTCTTTCTTGGGGCTTGTTACTGAGATAGGATACAGGTAGACTGTGAGTGCACAGCAGTTGTAGTTTAAGGAGATTTTAAACATAACACAATAACCAGTTAAATCTGAATATTTGTATGGAAAAATGTTGTTGAATTGCAGTATTGTATACAGAACACTAAATAAAGCTACATCCAGGCATTTCGGCTGATCTGTTGTGCTTGTATTTGTTTTTTTTTCAAATGGGTTATATGACAACAGTTTATACAATGTAAATAAGTTGAATGTAAAAAATAAACCCATATGTGTTAACCCATAGCATTAATTTTTACACAAAAAAATCAGTTTGGCTGTTTGACGTCTTTAAAAAACTGTCTACTTAAACCGGAAAAGATTACATTTGACCAAGACAATATTAAAATTCTGTTCATCTGTCGAGGGTAATCTTAAATTATAATCAGGGTAACGGGTCGACATCAGGCCTGAAGTTAAACTGAAACCAGAAAGTACATTGATTAAGATACATAAGCTACATAAATCGCGTCTCTCATAAACCTTTAATTATGATTATGTTAATGAGAGGGATGTACAGTACTCACACGTGACGTGGAAACAGCGGAAACATTCATTAATGTAAATAAAGCAACTCGGTCATTTAAAGGGTGTTCACACTGTGTGTTAAACGCGATGCGGGTGTTCACTCCATTCAGAGGAAAGTTAGTCTTTTAGCAAAGTATAGTGCAGTCCTCATGAGGGTGCAAAAGGACAGTTTTAACGGGCTTAATACCCACATCCTGAAGTGTGCACAGGATTTGCACGGGATTTGCACTGAATCTGCTCCCGTCCCGTGAAGAGGCGCGACTTCGCCAGCTAAGACAACATGTAAAACTTCACACTCAACCCCACCAACATAAAAGCATTAATAAGGTTTGTAATCAACGATGTCGATTCGATATTATTGTTTAAGCTGTTGAGTTACGCAATTTAAATAATAATAGTAATCTGCCGTGTCTTTGTCCAAAAATAATGATGCATTCTGTTCGTAAGCGCCTGGCTTAATGTTGCTATTATAATTACTTGCTTATCGTTATATGATTGTTTATTGTCTTGATTTAACGTATTGTTTTATATAATACTGAAACAATGTAGCGACTTACTGTGTCCAAACTGGTCCGTCTCCCTTACCCGATTATGAATATCGAAATATGATTTTGCTAATAGAAATTTAAGAGGATTTTTGGTAATCGAATGCACTCCGGAACAATCTTATACGCGGCGGCATTACGTAAGTTAATTTCAATACCTTTGAAAAGATTTAATAAAAAAGGATTTAATTTAATGTCACGATTTACTTTTACTTTTTATACTCTCGTGTAATCTGCTTGCTTCTGGAAACATACAGTATTGTAGAGATCGCGCTGTCCGCAGGCGTTTGCATTGTTTAACTTCACCGCAAAACTCATTCAAATTATCCTGTGGAGGACAGCAAACTTTCTGAAATATCTTTGAGCGTAGAGACCTTATAAATCTGCGGAATTACTAATACACGTGTTTATATTTTTAGGGTTACATTTTCGCAAGCACACTGTGACTTGCATGTATGATAAAGAGATGAACGATGAGTGTTATAGAAACGAATATCACTGGGTTTAATGTTCTGTTCTGATAATGTTCTGATCTGTTCCTTAGGAAGATGGGGAATAACTCTGGAAAGGAGAGACGTGGATCTTCAGGTAATTTCTGGCAACTCAAGATCTTTGCTTCCTAGGATGTTCTCAGAATTGTATTCCCTGATTCCCAAAAAATCGCAGAAACATTCTGTGTTTGCCCCCCAAAATCTGATTGTTTTCAGTAGAAGCTAATTGTCTCAGTTAGTTATTTGAGAAATATTGTGGAAGACAGCATGATTTGTTTTCAGTAGCATAAGTTTATGTTTTTGTTTTATTATATTGTCCAATGGCAAATAGTTTTTCTTGTTTTAAGCCTAAACAAAACTACTGGAAAACATATTTGCCAGTATGAAAATTAACTCAATTCAAATAAACAAGTGAAGATGAAGAACATTATTTTAGTTTTGATGTTTTTTTGTTTTGTTTTATTTTGTCCTAATGGAGAGAGAAAATTCTAACCATTAATTTTAACCAATATCCCGTTAGTCAAAAATCACACTACCATGTTATTGTGTCAAGCCTCCACCTCTGTCTCTCTTTAGGCACCAATCTGGAGCCTTATGAAACACCTCCCACCTCACCGTATACCCCCACATCTACCACATGGTCACCAACCAACCCACTGGTGTCCATTTCCAACAGCCTCTCTAGGGCTGAAACAAAGACCATCATTTCTGAGCTGGCTCAAGAGGCTCTCAGTCCACCACTGATCTCCACCAATCAGACTGAGCCTCTGGGGGAATGCAGGACAGAGCCCACCAATCATGTTCCAGAGAAGGTACTTAAGTTGACACAGGTATCTGGACAAGTACCTCAGTTCTCAGATGTATGTGTGAAGGGAAACACAAAAGTGGACACTGATGTAGATGCAAAACTGCTGCAGGAGTGTTTCGCAACACTGGGCCTCAACAATATTGAGGAGTCAACATACACACTGAATGGTGAGTGATGGTCAGTAATAGCAGTACTGTCATTTTAATTTTTATTGATTAACACATTCACACTTTCATACACATGGCACACATTTAGGGAGTGGTGCATCCCATAATAAAATTATTAATGTTTAAAATTCTTAATTTTTGCCAGGCTGTAAATATACTATATATATCAAACATCGTGCATTAAATTTATTTAAAAAAAAACTAAAATCTGATTGAATGAACCATGATTAAGGCTTGCACATCAATTGAGTAAGAATGCACCATGTCAATATATCTATAATATTATATATAATATTACCAAATTGTTGTTGTTGTAGTTTTATAAAAGCAATAGACCAGACCAATGATTTTTACAACAGTCCTCTTTACACATCCTCTATTTTTATAAAGGGAAAATAGTATATGCTGCGATAATCATTAAAAATCACATGTATGTATGTTTGTCAGATCTGTTGCAGCTTTTTCTGGCGGAAAGGGAGAAGATAAAGGAGGAATTGAGAAGCTGTAAAGAAAAGATTCAGGTGAGTTAAGCTTTCTTTTTTATTCTTTGCATATTTTAACGCTAACAGTGACATTTCAGTCAGCGGAATTATTGTGTATTATTAACATGACTATTGTTGATGCTTTGTAAATAACACGATTAAGCAGCTTCTGCTGGACATTCTCGTTTCAAAAATTCCCGCTCTTTTGAAGACAGAGAAAAATGGAACAGGAAGTCACATTGTTCCCAGAGGTGCAGGTCAGGGAGGGACTGATAACAGCCTGACAGCTTCAGTAAAAGCTTACGGGACATGCAATCCTACAAATCACTCCCTTCCTGTTTTAGTTGAGCAACAGACATTGTTGTTGTGTGTGTGCATGTTTGTGTCGTGATTTTGCTAACATGGATCTGGTAGTCTGATAGTCTCAAGAATTCAGATAAAAAACGTCTGTTTTTTTTAGACAGGAAAGAACAGAGTAAGAGAGATGGATAAAAAGAGAAAGCAAAACACAAACGTTGTTGCAGTTGTGCAATCTCAGGGGTTTTCTTACACTTTGAAAACCCCACACAGATCTATGAATAGAAAGTGTAATGCCCCAAACCAGTATGACTTTATTCCTTTGTTTAAACACAAAAGAAGTAATCTATAAGAATGTACTAGTCAGTCTACTTAATACAATTAATGGGGACTTAAGTCACCAATAACCCACATCTTCTCAATAAACTGGTTGATATGATCCACAAAACCAGCCCAAATGACTCATTCATGAAACATTAAGGATCTGCTTCTCAAGTTCAACCCACTATTTTTGTCCATACTATTTTGGTGCTTTTGTGTCCTTTTTGAAGGTTAAAATTAAGAGTCCCTGTTTATTATTATTGTATGGATAGCTAACAGGATATTCTTCAAATGTGTTATTTTAAACAAATTATTTTAAGGATGTGTAAACATTTGTTTTTAAATGACATATTCCTTTAATATGACGAAGGGAGACTTAATATATGTATTTATTGTATTCATGTGGTTAAATTGTATTTATATATATGTTACTGTATGGCAACATTAAAACAATGGAACAATGTTTTGGTGACAAATCAGGGTGTCGGTATAAAGAAGGGGGAGTGATGAAGACACAGATGGAAACAGGGAGGGACAGGGAGATATTGAGAGAGAGAGAAAATGAGGGGGATGTGGGGAATTTTGTACAGCTCTTGCCTGAACAACACTTTTTTGTTTGGGTGTGACAGAAGTCAGCATATAACATCTTAGTGACCAAACAACAGTGTGTGTGTTCTATTTAAAGGTGCAGCCAAACTTTCTTTGAAGCCTGCAACAAATATTGACAAACGACCTTGTATGTTATGTGTCCTCCTGCATTTGCACGTATATAAATGTTGGACACTAAAAATTCAGGCCGTTACAGGCCAAGATAAATATGTTGTGTGTGTGTGTGTGTATCTGACATGTGTGTGGTGGGTCACTCCATCCATAGCTTTTGTTTCACTTTTACACATAAACAATGTAAGAAGCCAGTGGATCAGTTCCAGATGTACAGTGATGAATGGAGTCACACACAGCTTTGGGTTTGGCTGAAAACGTTTAACACAGTGTATTTAGGCTATTGTGTCAGACGCACAAGTCCGTGACAGTGTGGGCGCTTTTCTGTGTGTGCAGTGTGGTGTTAAAAGGGTGTAGTTATTGTGCAGCGTGTGTACATTGAAAAGTGTGTGAGGGGTTGTTGAGCAGGGTGAGAGAGTCAGCCCCACACATGCAAAAAGTTTCCAAAGCTCAGAAAAGACCACAAGTTCTTATCATCTGAGATGGGTGTGGTACTTCCATAGAATTCCCTCTGAGCCAATGAGCTGATGTCTAAAACATCACCACTGTCCAAAGACAGAGAGAGAGAGAGAGAGAGAGAGGTGGGGTCATTTTCTGTCCTCTCCAACTGACTGGAAAACCTTGAGTGTGAACAAAATTGAATGCTGGTGTGCTGGTTCCTCACCAATTCTCCTAACTTGTTTAACCAGCAGAACCTCTTAAGTGTGTGTGTCTCAGAAGAGTAAAGTAAGTACAGTGTTGTGTATTCTTGCTATAATCAGCTCCAGCTGGGGTCTGGAGGCCTTAGAATGATGAAAAGGGTCCCTGCATTGCTCTCAACCTTTCCTACTCTCTCTCTCTCTCTCCTACTCTAGTTCTGTAGTCTTCCAGTTGTTCTTATGTCTCATTGGACAGTTTTTTTCTGGGTGTTCTTCACCACTAGACTGTGACTCACACCTATTGTAAATTTCAGGATTGACTCAGGTGACCTGTCCACACTGGCATTCTTTGATTCACTTCTCTCTGCTGGTGTATGTACAGGACAATTTGAGAGTCACACCTGTTAGTAAATGCAGTAAATCCCAAACACTGTGTGACTGTGTAAATGTCATCAGTTTGGATTGTGGCAACTTAATGTTTGTTCATTTAGGGCAGTGTTAATTACATTTATAATGAGAAAAATCAAGTTTTTGTATCTGCATAATTTGTGGTGTTCATTTCACTGAATATTGAGAAATCACATCATTGCCAGAACATGTTCAGAGTAGTAAGTGTAGATTCCTGTGTGTGTGTCTGTGTGTGTATGACGTGGCTATGGAACACTAGATGTAAATACTGCAGAATAGGTTTCATGTCTTTGAAGCAGATCTTTCTATTCATCTCGCTGAGACGTGCTGTACACGCTTACATTCCTCTGCAGCACAGACCACAGTGGGGTTCAGTACAGTTGTTCACAAACAAGTAAACAGGTTTGCGTGACATGCTTATCCTTAACAAAACTATGCAAAGCTAATTAATACTGCATTAAATACAGGTTCAGTGTATTTGTGCCAACCACAATGCATTTTGTGTTAAATTATTAGCTGGCCAGAGAATAAAACTATTAAAATTCAGTTTTGAAAGATTTTGGTACTTGTGTGGAGTTGCGAGAGTGCAGGGAGACTTTGAGCAAACAGTGTGAGGGGAACAGCAGTGAGATCTGAGATCACCACAGTGGTGAGATTCAAAACAAACCTTCTGACCTCACAGCATTGCTGCTGCGTTATGACTCTATTCACTCAACAGGAAAACATTCATAAGTTCTGCCCACTGCTCTGCTCCCACAGTCTCTCCTACACAAAGTTCGTCCGCATATATGTATGAATTAGTAAATATTTACATGCTATGTACACATTAGGGATGTCACATAATACCAGTATTGAATAACTGTGATACAGTTAATATCTATGATTATGGTTACCTCTCTGTTTTTCTTCTGTAGGCAGAACGTGAGGAGTGGAGGCAATTTCAGGATGACCTGAAGGTGGCACTAGTGGTTTCAGATAGACTGAGGGCAGAAGCAGAGGAAGAGCTGAGTGTTTTAAACGCGGCTCGGCAGGACTGGGAACGGCAGCTAACTGATGCCCTGCAGGGCCAACGTGAGCTTGAAGGTCAACTGGAGAGTCTTAAGGATGAGCTTGAGCAAAGCAGACTGAAAATGAAACTGGTCACAGGCAGCCACCAGGGGGCGCAACCACTCAGGGGCCTAGAAACGGGGGTTGATATGGGAAGTATGGAGAGATATGGGAAGGGTATTGCACCTGCTGGAAAATGCAGAAAGGAGCAACTGTGGACAGATGAGATAAAGGGAAAAAGAGAAACGGACATCTCTGGTAGTACACAAAGGTCATTGTGAGTATGACCCCAAGTCTCAGTATGAGTTAAAGAATTGATTGTGATTTTTACAATACATATTGTTACAGAATAGCTCTTCAATTAATAGAGTCTTGGAAAGCCCTCGTGATCAAGCCAAAGGCAACAATCACAACAAAAACTGTTAAAGATGTTTATGTAGATAAGGAAACCTCTAAATGAATTAAAATTCAATTACAATTGTATTTAAGGACCCAAGAGGGTTCATCCTTTTTAGTATTGTAATTTAATAAAGATATAATTGTTTTTTGGTATAATTTACTGTATTGGGACTTTTTCTAGTAAACATGGAAGGTTTAATCTCAGGTCATTCATTGTTTCCATTGAGAAATCACAGTGAATTAGAGCACAGCTCAACAATGCATACTGCAAGCATATCTGATTGGTCTAAAGCAGAATATTCTGAATTCTGATTCTGAATGATTTATTGTTTTCAGCCCACAAGCTGTCAACAAGACAATGTGGTATTACATTCATGGTTCATTCCATCCTTTTGCAGGAGTCTCTGCAGGCTGCCCACAGATTGTCCTGCTGTTGTTGTAAATGGTACCTCCCAACATTCTGTTACTGTGACAACCGATTCTGTGAGTATTGTTGAAATATTTCTTTCCTCACCATTCCCAGTCGTTTTGTTTTTAATATAAAGCAGTATTATTAATGCATCTGAAATATATAACAGCTACAAACAGTAACAGTGTTTATTTTAGTCATCATTTCATTAATGGTAATCGTTTTCTTCTCAGAGTAAGACTCAAAGTTCAAGTGACAGTTTAAACCAACAAAGTGACAAAACCTGTTTCATTAAAGGTGTGTAAACATGAGTTCATTGCATAATATTTGTCGACAGGATTTCATAGTATTTTGCATTGCCAGCATACCAAACTCATACAGATACAAATGATTTGTTCTGCGTCCATGTCTGTGCATGTTCGTTCTCTAGATAACAAAGAGGAGAATTCAGTCCTGCAAACAGCTACATCTTCTGCTCTAGATGTGGCAAACAGGATCAACAGAAATAGGTGAATTTTCTTTTATCTGGATTGCTTGTGAACTCTTATCAAATACTTCAAGTATCCATCCAACACCATTCCGTCACTGAGCAGCACTAATATAATGGAAATCAAAAGAAAGATATGAGTTTTTTTGTCACATTTGTTCTATGCTTTAAACCCTCTTCTTTCTCATCAGAACGCATGAGGATTTCCCATCAGGACTCAGACTGTTAAGGCTTCATGGTGGCTCCAAGCGGAATTCTCTGCTTCGCTGGTGCCAGACTAGAACTCATGGATACAAGGCACTGAACAGAACTCATCAAAATAAAACAAATAGCTGCTCCGATCAGATGTTTTTGTTTCTAAAAATCTGCTGAATGGATATTTGCATGAGAAAATGTGTTGAGCTACGTTTTTTTTTTTATTGGTAGCTGAAAGCATAATCAAATTAGGTAAAATATTAAATAAACAAACATGCAACAAGGGGCCGAGGATATGTAGAACCTCACAATATATTTAAAAACTATAAATGACCCCTAACCTTCATCAGAACCTGAGTCACCTTTAGATTTACATTCATCTTTAAGCAGTAATTTGGTTGAATTAGGTTAAAATTAGAAGTAACTGACCTAGAATATCTGGCTGCCTCTCTTTCATTCTGATGTCCCCCTACTTTTTGTCTGTTTTTCAGAGTATAGAGATCACTAATTTCAGCAGTAGCTGGGTGGATGGTT
Organism: Botia almorhae; assembly: GCA_036877575.1. Lineage (NCBI taxonomy): Eukaryota > Metazoa > Chordata > Actinopteri > Cypriniformes > Botiidae > Botia > Botia almorhae. The sequence goes on along the minus strand of JAZGTJ010000188.1, from coordinate 182,045 downwards.
TGGCCTTGTGTGCAATTTACCACAGTTACCTCCCCTCTCACATACCATACAACGCACTCAGTCCAGAGAATAAAGTAATAGACAGACCGACACATTTATTCATATGCATGCTTGCACACAAAGATATTTACAGAAAGGGTTTTTTATGGTGATTATATTTTGATTTGTAGAAAGACAACCTTGCTCTGGCATTCCAAACAGGAGAAAGTTTAGGAATCTCTGCATCACTGGTGGGTTATATTTCTGACCAGTTGTATTTTATTTAACTAACTAAACAGACTCTAAATACCACATTCTGATTCAGCCACCAAACTAATATGCTAAACGGGAATAAGAAACATGACATGACTTGCCACATATTAAAATTACTTAAAAATTGATTGGCTAGACATGCAAATAATGCAAACATAATTGGCTAGACGATGATATTTTAGACATGAGCAACTGGATTTGCAAATGACTTTGGCTGTGGTTGGCTGGATATGAAAATGATACAAATATGATTTTCTAGACATAAAAAGGACTTGGTTTGATTTTCAGCTTGATTTATTGGATATTACTATGACTCAGACATGATTGTCTAGGACTAAATATAAACACGAATATTAAAAGATTGAACATGATTTCGTTTGGTTGTTAATTTTTGACTAATATTTCACTGTTTTTCCTCAGACAGTGGAGGAGATGCTAAAAGATGATGCACCGGACTGGCACAGAGTTCTGGAATATGTGGAGAGTATCTATCGCCATTTTGAGATGTGACTGAATACATCTTGATCATTCATGCAATGATCATAAATACTCTTAACATTATACCACAGAAACACACATGGCCTCAGAGTGGAGAACATCGCCCTGCTCGTGCCTCAGTATAACCATCTGAGAGAAGCACAAAAGAGTTCCCTATTTTCAGGTTTTTTAACAGCAAAAAGTTTGAGGCTCTAGCTTGGCTACTGAATTCAGATCTGTGTGTAAAGGACTGTCCAGTGTCAAAACTCAGATTTTTGACTGTTGTTGCTACTGTCTGCCCTCTGTTGGTTCTTATGTGGAATTACAGGGTTTATGTCAGCGTCTCCTGCTGGTAGATGCTGTAACTACATCTTTGGGGGGAAATCCTCCATTTACACATATTAAAACATCACTTTATTGCAGGCAAAATCACTTTAAATGCAAGCAACATTTAAATATCCAATATATCTAACGCGACTGGAAAAGCTTTAGTGTCCTGTACTAAGTGCCCTAGCTAGCAGGTCGCATACTTCCGGCAGACGATTGGGAGACGGGTTGGGAATATTGTCGGATAGCTTTCTTCAAGTATGGTAGACCTCTCTGGTGTCTCGCACTGTTTTGATTCTTTGTAGGCCACGATCAGACTTGGTCTGCAGTGAAAATCTCCATCAGAAATCTGTATTTGTGCCATGCTTTATTCTTTGTGATTAAAGTACACTGTAGAGTCTCACTGTGAAAATAAAAAAACTACTTTGAGTAACGCAAAGCTGATTCATTCAGCAGTTGTAATATTATTCTGTTTTCTGTCATTTCCTGTTCTTATCACTTGATACAACACCAAAGCGTTTTATGAGCACGTTTATCACTTACTGACAAATATTACGCTGAAGGATATTAAAGCAAAGGAAGGTCCTAAAGTCAAACCAGTACTGATAAATAAGTATTTCTGTTTATATTGTTTTGTTCTTATGTTTTTCATATACTTATTTAGACGTGCGCATAGTTCGTATTAATCAGCGACTAGACTAGGACAAACTCCTTTTGTGGGCTTCGGGTTTCTTTTCCAGACTTCCTTGGTTAGTCAAGCAAAATGTAATTAATACCACTTTAACAGTGGTAGGAACATAGTCACTGGTGTAAAATCCGTCCCGATTTTAAATAACCGAAAAACATAGCTTGTAGGCATGGCTTTCATATGGCTATTGTTTCTCTGACAGGCACTTCTGAATGAAAGTTGTGTGCGTAACATCAAAACGTTGACGTCCTTTCATAATAAAAGTCACTGTGCGAACGCTATATGAGGAACATACGTTGTATTTTCTTTTTTCACCGTTTCCATTACTGCCTGGCCTTATATTTAATAACATATTTTTAAATATTTCTGTGTGATAATTACTTTAAGTCTAACAGAGTATGTAAAACATTTAGAAATATGAACAAAAAAATATTTTAGTGACACGGTCAAATTAGGAAGACTTTTTTTTTAAGAAAGGCAGGACATGTAGTAGCGGCTTCGCACTTTTCTACGTGTCCATGAAACCAGGAAGCGAGAATGAATAAACCCATCAGACCCACAAAGCACAGTAAAGTCTGCCTGCCTGTCACCTTAAGACCTTCCACCCGTGAATTCCCCAGTAACCTTAACTGATCCGCATTAATCAACGGGGTGAGTAGATCTGAGTTTTGTGTGTGTTTTAATTCTGTTCGGTGATGTCTTACTTTTCTATCAGTCATGTGACTTTTAAAGTCTTTATGGGTTTAAAGCAGTCTGAAAGCGATTTTTAATTTGTAAGCACACCAATTAGTTCAGTTTAGTAACTTATTATTTATGCAATTATTTACCTGAGTTGACAGGTTTTAAAACTGCCTGTTTTTCAATTAAATCGAATGGTCTAAATGAAGAGAAAATACTTCTTTCTTCCGCGTGACTGTTATTTATTGTTTAAGAGCATCGGGATCTAAGTGAAGTTTTATGCTGTCGTGTGCCGTTAATGAATAATTTCGATAGTAAAAGGGTTTCATTCATATCCTGTGTGGAACAGGATGCCGCAGGTGAAGGGGTCTGGAGCCACGTAGCTCAGTTTAAGAGTGAGGGTAGGACACGCCCTCGGACCAATGAACAACAATCCAGTCTGCCCGTTCACTAGAGCTGTTGTATGTGTCTAATTATAAGGTCTCAACATGCGTCAGAAGATCCTGGTGACAGGAGGGGGTGGATACATTGGCAGCCACTGTGTTGTGGAGCTCATTGAGGCTGGTTATCACCCTGTGGTTATCGATAACTTCAGCAACGCAGTAAGAGGTAAACAGATTTCAGAAAAACGCACTACATTACCATAGGACCCTACTGAACACAAATGGGGGTCCTCAAACATGTCTTGCACGTAAAGTAAGTTTTTGGTTAAAGTAAAATATTTTTTTTCACACGTTTTTGGTATTTTTTGAGCAAGTCAATAGACAGTATGAGTAACTTAACTATGGTTGTGTTTTTGTGTGATGTGCATGTATGCGTAGGCTATATTCAGAAAGCTTTTACATTTGTAATAAAACTTCATCGGTTTCTTGATGACTGGCATTGTTTTTGATTAAGTAAGTGATTAAGTAAGAAATAATGTACAACCGCCCAGTCATTACCGCAAATGACCAATCGGAATAAAGTATAAATGCAGAGAGTCATGGAATAATGTGTGCTATGTTCTTTGTGGGTGTGTTTTATTGAGGAGAGGGTGATGTTCCTGAGAGTCTGCGGAGGATAGAGAAGTTTCTTAACACTCAGATTGAGTTCCACGAACTGGACCTTCTAGATAAACCTGGTCTGGAGAAAATATTCAAAACGGTAAAACGAATACACCCTCTTGCTTACACCTAATGTACTAATTTAAAAACCTTAGTAAAGTCCTAAACCTAAACTGTTATCTTAGTAAAATGATGTGTAACAGTGCCCTCTGCTGGTTAAATGGGGGTAACGGTTTCTTCTCGGCTCACTGTATTTCCAGCACTCCTTTTATGCAGTAATGCACTTTGCTGGACTGAAAGCTGTGGGCGAATCAGTAGAACAGCCTTTACGATACTATAGAGTCAATCTCACTGGAACCATCAATCTGCTGGAGGTAAGAAGTCTGTCCGTACTGCAAACATAGTGCTTGCATCATAATTGTCCTCATGCATGGATCAGTTTTATGCATACGGCATCCATTTTTGTACTATACGTGTTTGAATAGACGTTTTTCTGAGCAACAACTGAATGCTTAACTTTACAAATGCGAATTCAGTACATGTTGCGTTAATACTTGACTCTCTAATGGAATGTTTAAATGCCTGCCGTCTAATATATGCGAATGAACCAGGTTATGCAGTCTCACGGGGTGCGTAATGTAGTCTTCAGCAGCTCTGCTACTGTCTATGGAGATCCCCAGAGACTCCCCATCGATGAGCAGCACCCAACAGGTGGCTGCACAAACCCCTATGGCAAGACCAAGTACTTCATAGAGGAAATGATCAGGGACCAGTGCACAGCAGAGAAGGTAGCTGACCCGTCTGTTATGACACTTTGTAGATGTCTTTGAGTTTGTGTGGCAGGGCTGAGACTGATCAAATGTCTTGCAGGACTGGAATGCTGTGCTGCTCAGGTACTTCAATCCCATTGGTGCTCACATCTCAGGACAGATCGGTGAGGATCCACAAGGAATTCCAAACAATCTGCTACCTTACGTTGCCCAGGTAACACTCTCCGACCAGTTAAGGCTTAGCAGGGTCTCGTATGTGTTTTCTAATAGTCATTTATCTCACTCTGTGACAGGTTGCTATTGGCAGACGAAAACACCTCAATGTGTTTGGAAATGACTACAGCACACCTGATGGAACAGGTGATCAAAGATGATTCTTTAATAAGCATAAAGTTTAGATTTTGTAATAAGCAGAAACATTAGATTTTACATTAGATTTTTTACATTAGATTTGTCTTATTCTCTCGTTCACTTAATTATATTTCCTGGGTAGGCGTGAGGGACTACATCCATGTTGTGGACCTGGCAAAGGGGCACATAGCTGCCCTCAGGAAACTGAAGGACAGCTGTGGATGTAAGGTACAGCATTTTCTCTTCTTATTTTATTCTGTTTTTCATGTACTCAATTTTACATCATTTTTGCATTTTCAATGTTTTTGCATATCTATCTCTTTTAGTCAAGCTACAAGATTAGATACGTTTTTGTCTCTGTGTAGGTTTATAACCTGGGCACAGGTACGGGCTACTCTGTGCTAGACATGGTGAAAGCCATGGAAAAGGCCTCAGGTCGAACGGTGAGGGCTAACACCATTCTGATTCAGCTCTGATACATAAACATGCAACCAGAGAAATATCTTTATCGATTTGTGCTGCTGAAAATAGTTATGTCAGAATCTCAGAGTATTATTTGGTTAGCCTCCTCTCAGTTTATCTTTGTGAAATTGCATTTTGACATGCTGATATAAATGTTTGGGGCTGATGCTCTTCTCAGTGGTATTATTTCCCTCTGGTCCCAGATTGCCTATCAGATTGCTTCTCGGAGGAGTGGGGATGTGGCCTCTTGCTATGCAGATCCCAGTCTGGCGGAGAAGGAACTGGGCTGGAAGGCTGAATATGGCCTGGAGAGAATGTGTGAGTGGGAACAGAGGTCATTTTAATTGTGTTTTGCATGAATTAAAGTAAATCATTTTTTTCCTGTAGGCTGCAAACTCAACATAATAAGTTCTAAAGTACAGCAAGCTCATGATTAATGACTGACGGTTTGTTTGATGGCACAGGTGAAGATCTATGGCGCTGGCAATCCCAGAATCCTTCAGGATTCAGTAATGGAACAGTGCCGTGAAAACGGATGTTCCAGACTCCAAGAATAAGGGAATGGCACCCATGATAAAGATTTGGGCCAAAATGCAACATGAAGTCTCTTTTAATATAAAAAATCATGATGTTTCATTTTTTATATAACTTTATGTAACATACCTGAAGCCAAAATGATAGATTTAATCTACAGCTAATACAACATATTGCCTCGTTATTTTCTAATTGTCGCTTCATCTCAGTTTTTTCCAAGTAAACTGAACTGATTATTTTTAATTAAGCCTATTTATACTTTCATGTCAATGTAAAATAAAGATTTATTTCATTTGATTTAAAAGAGCTTTTGTGTTCTCTCACTTTGTTGTGTTTGGACATTTTCTTTAAACGTTGTGCTACTGTCATTAGAATAATATAAAGTCGGTATAATTACGGGCTGTGCCAGTAAACGGTTTTTTTTAATCACGAAGTCTCATAAGATAATGTATGAAATGAGCACCCTGTCGTGTCGATGGCGCTGTTTCCTGTGAGATCCGGGCGGGTCAACACTAAGTGCACGAAACATACAAAATGGGTAATAAAAATATGGACATTTATTAATGCCAGAACCCAGTGAATGTGAACGTGCTGGATCGGCTGTACGGGGGCGCGTGTGCTTTAAGCAGTTCTCCGGTCCCGGGCGCTCCGGACACCCACGTCAGCAAAACGTTTTTCCAGCACAAACGGGTTTCGGTGTTTCGGGCAAAGCAGGAAGTGAAAGCCGTTGGCCCTGATAGCAAAAGCTGAAGAAATCCACCAAAAGTAAACAGAAATGGAGATGGTTTGTGAAAGTGGGACATGTAGACCCTACCGGAGTGCGGGTGAAGCAGGGCAGCTGTGAGTATTGTGTTTCAGAGATGGGGAACGGTGCCCGGGTAAAGAGGGTGGGCGACGGGGACCAACACGAAGCTCAGAGCCGACCAGGGTGTCGTCCGAGCTCCCTGAGACGAAATGGAAAAAAGGCGATGGGGAGCTTGCAAACTCGGGTGTTTTGCGGTTGAAATATCCAGTCTTGAGCGCTCCCAGCTCGGTTCGGTGGGCGGCTCTCCACAAACGACAGGGCTCCCGTCAGAAAACACCCTAATGTCTAAATTCCCTTATCTGACAGGTCTAATTCGTGACGATAGAAATGCTTTGTACAGCAATGCCACCTCTAGGTAATGTTCAAATGTCGTTTTTGTGAAAGACAGGCGTGCGTGTTATCTCTGCCAATACTTTTATTCTATTGACTTTAAAGCGGGTGTATCGCGTATAAAAGCGTGCAGAGACTTTAATCTCGCGATTGACTTTTAAGCATTTCCCTGTTACTGTGTTATTCAAGGCTTGGTTGTAATTGGGTTTATTATTTATTTATATACCCAATGTAACCCAGTTTTTGTATTTGTGTATGCGTGATGCAAGAAATATGAATGATGAAGAGATTAAAAACAGCAAGAGGGTTCTTAATAATTCTGTATTCCAATATTTTATGTATTTTAGCCGTCTGGTATAAATCGCGCTTCTCTCCTCTGCGCTCAATATTGCTATATAATACTACAGTATTTCGTTCTCTCTCCCTCGTTTCTCTTTCTCTCCCTCGTTACCCGATGCGCAAAATCGGGTGTTGCCCCTTCCAAGGCGAATGTGTGTGATTGACAGATGCTTCATCCAATCACAACACTGTAAGCGGGGCTTTGCGGTCTCCTGAACCCAAACTGCTGCCATTACGTCACGTAATGCACAACCATGAGGGCAAAATGACAACAAGAATAAACTCTAAACGAAAAATGAATTCATATTTGTTGTGATGGAAATATAAGAGATATGTTAAAGTGGCTGTTTTGTTCTTGTTTTGAAGTTGATTTGTTTTTCCAGGCCTATTCACAAATGGACCAGTGCAGATATGTCAGCCATCCACCAGAGTTGTTTGCTAAAACAACTGGACCAACAGAGACAAGAGCAATTGTTTTGTGACTGCAACATAATGGTGGAGGGTCAGATTTTCAGAGCACACTGTAATGTGCTATATGGCAGCAGTGGATACTTCCGGATGTTGTTGTCTCAGAGAGCCAAAGACACTCTTGAGTCAGTAAGCGCTTCTTTTGACGTCTTCAGCTCTGAAACTTTCTCCATCATCCTGGACTTTATTTACTCCGGCCAGCTGGAGCTCAACAGCTCCAATGTAATAGAGGTGATGTCAGCCGCCAGCTACCTACAGATGAATGATGTCATTTCCTACTGCAAGACCTTCATTAAATCTTTCCTCGAGATCAACACAAAAGAGGACGATGAGAACCGTTACCTTTGCATGTCGGACAGCAGTTCGCTTCAGGAGAGACATGAGAACTTCATCGAGCCCTCCTCCATGTGTGATGTAAGCATGAGCTCTCAGGCTAGACTTTGGGAGCATCAAGAGGAGGATCAGACAAAAGAGGACATCAGCCCACAGCCATCAGGGCTTCAGCAGAACTCTCCTCCACAGCCCAGTCTAGAGTCACAAACGGAGGAGGAGCAATTCAGCCCCGTGCTGACTGAACGCAGGAGAAGAGGAAGCAGAAAAAGAACTGCCACCAGTCGCCTGGTAACAAAAGACACTTCTCTCATTGACCTGCAGGGGGTGGTATCGCACTGTACTCAGAACGCAGATGAGCTGTACGCCACCCTTCCCTCAATTGTTGGGGTCGTTGGGGTGTTTAATAAAGGTGAGCACTGAACTGCTGAGATTAATTAGGCACACAATAAACTTTTTTTTCCTCCAGCAGGAATTCACAAAATTCACCTTTCACAGTAAAACGGTGCAAAAGCTAGATTAGAGTCAGAGCTCAACAGTAAAAATATCTTGTCTTTAAATTTGTACTTGCCCACACTGCCAACATTTTCCCTGTCCTCTAGGCAAAAATACAGTTTTATCTTTTTAGTATTTTATATGTTTCAAGGATAAATAAATAAAATTGTCTTCTGTATAAAGCATACAGCAATCTTACAGCAATTGTAAGTATTGACGATACTGTTCAAATCTTCAGCATATTAAGAAAATTCGTGTTTTTTGTGTGTAATTTCACTGTTCATAACTTCAAAATCAAGTCTTATATCACCAGAAAAATAAAGAATGTGAAATAAAGGCAGAAATGGAACAAAAGATCCTGTCCTTAATTGTTTCTCTCTTTGATGGTGTGTTTCTGAAAGTCTGATGTATGAATACAGTACATAGAAGTGCTTTTGTTCTTTTGGGTTTTTAGGTCTGTAAATAGCCCTGTGAATGTTTCTTTGCTGTGGCAATGCATGATGGGATCTTACACTCACTGTTTGTCTCTCACTCAGATTCCACTCCCTCTATGCGTTATAAATGTCCCTTCTGCACGCACACGGTGAAGAGAAAGGCTGATCTGAAGCGTCACCTCCGCTGTCACACAGGTGAGCGTCCATTTCCCTGTCAGGCCTGCAGCAAGCGCTTCACTCGCCTGGAACACCTGCGCAGCCATTTTGAGACGGTGAGACACACACTCAGCTTCACACATATTTGCCCCAGTAACACCTAAGTGTGCATCCAGACTGCTGTCAGTCAGTAAACGAAAAGTTCATCAAAAAATCTATCAAAGTTCACATTTATTCATGTCATACTAAACCTATATGCCATTATATATTCAAAGTCACACAAAAGGAAGAATTTTACAGAATCACCACAGACCCAGATAATAGGGAACGTTCTTGAAACACTGGCTAACATTTTTTACAAGTTCTCTGAAGTTGGCAGAAAATAAATGTCAAAAATGTTCTTGCAATAACGTTTTTAAGTCATATAGCAAAATGTTATTCTTAAGTTAATGGAACGTTTAAAAAAGGTTAAATATTTGCATAATGTTCTTAAACCAAGCAATAATGTTAATACAAGTTTAAAAAGCTGGACGTTTTGAACATCTGTATCAAAACACATATTTCGTGCACAAATTTTCTTGTAATTACTTTAGAAGTGAAGACTGATCAATGTTATTGATATGATCTAAAACTGGACCTCTTCTCTTTTCAACGCTTGTGTTCTGAAGATCCACCAGGCCCGCAAGCTGGTGTGCAGGAAATGTAAACGACACGTAACCGAGATCAATGGACGAGTGGTGAGCGAGGGAACTCGCAGATACAGGCTGTGTGACGTTTGTATTCAGGAGAGCGGCTATAGCGAGTTAATCACAGATGAAAACGGAGAGAAAGAAGGCCTGTTGTTGGGGGTGGAAGAGGACCCGAGTGAGAACAGGGAAATGCAATGGGTTATGGACGATGATGACCTCGCGGAAGATTCTGGCGCAGATCTTATCATCCAGGAAGTGGAAGACAGCGAAGAGGACACCAGTGGAAAGTGATGATGATGATTTGTGTGTTTTTGTATGTGAGAGGGGAACATATACTTCATAAGGTATGAAGTATCATTTGTTTATAAAAAATATTTTTGTCATTAAATATCTGAAGTATTTAAATCGAATTGCTTTTATAAAAGTATATTTCTAAAGTAATTTAAAAGTATATATAATATATTTCAAAAAGATGTCAAAAGGGAAAAACAATGTGGTTTACCACCATCTGATGCAACGAGAGACATCCAATTTGATTTGATATTCTAATATTTGAACACAACTTTTCACAGCAGTTTTTAGTTTTCACACTTAAGTTAACACCAGGGCTGCAATATAATTTTGTAATTAGTGTTGCATGAAGTTAAGGTAAAATTTACCCCCTTTATGTGTAATGTATTTAATTTATATAGAAAATGTCATTCTTATTTATATAGAAACCTGTGTTATCAATCATAGGCTCAACACAAACATTGTATGAACAATAAAATATTGTATATATAAGAATGTATTTGATTGTGTCACCCTCACTTGTTTGTATGGCGGTTAGTTGGATTAAAGAAAATATATTTTATACACATGAGGTTTGTGTACAAATCATTATTTATAGAATAAAACATAATTTGCGAGGTCTACATTCATGCAAACAAAACAATACGCAAAATGAATTTCTCAACACCTCATACTCCGTACCTTGTTTCTGTCCAAAGCCGCGGTTATTTTGAAAGCTTACTCTGTGTTATCGCGAGAATTGACAATACACAGTGAGGGGGTGTGCCAAGATGGCGGCGATCATGACAAAGATTGGTTTTGGTCCGTTCGCTGCAGTTCGGACTCAACAACCCGCTTTTCGTTCAGCTGCCTTCGCCGTGCTTAGAACCGTAAGTTCATCTTATATGTTGTTTTGGGTTTGAGTGATGGTGAATGTGGTGATGTTACGAAGTTTTGCTGTGAACGGTGTGTAAACAGAAGCGAAGAAACCTCTGTACGTAACGATGGACGTTGTGTCGTGTGTAAATGTGCTGCACTTTGGAACAAACTAAAAACAAAAAAGTGTTTGTGCTGCTCTGACAGGTCAGTGTGTCTGCTACCCAGACACTCCCAGAGAGAGTGAAAATCGTGGAGGTTGGACCCCGAGATGGGCTGCAGAATGAGAAGGTAAAGAGTTTTTTGTGTTTCTAAATCCAACCCGGCATTTAAACCCAGTATGCATTCCTCAAAGGAAAACTAAAATTTGAGGAAGAGCAGTTGTATTAGTTCTATTAAATAAATTCTGCACCTGTCAGACTATTGTTGCCACTGAGGTGAAGGTCCGTCTGATTGACATGCTCTCGGAGGCGGGACTTCCTGTCATTGAGGCCACAAGCTTTGTGTCACCTAAATGGGTCCCTCAGGTAAGGTAATGCACTTGTAATATAACTTATCACTTTTAAAGGCAACATGGCATGCAAAAATTTCATTCATAGAACTTTTAAACATAAAACTTTATAACAGGGGGTGTTATGTATATGACTCTGGCTACATTTAATTGGCAGATGGCTGATCAGGAGGACGTGATGCGTGGGCTTCACAAGAAACCTGGTGTGAATTACCCTGTTCTGACCCCTAATCTAAAGGGCTTCCAGGCTGCTGTGAGTAAAATATAACAGATTGCCTCTTGCACGCCAGATTATATGTTATCAGCCTTTGATTTGGTTTTGTTGTGTTTTCTGCATATGTGTGGATGATCTTGCCATGTCTGTGGCAACAGGGTCACTGTAAAATGCAGCTGAAGTATTATTGCCCTAGAAAAATGGCTGTTCACATGTGCTCTTCTGTTTTTAATGAACCATATGATTTAACTTGTTCTTTGGTTGGACATATTAGATGAAGGCTGGTGCGCAAGAGGTGGCGATATTTGGTGCGGCCTCAGAGCTGTTCAGTAAGAAGAACATAAACTGTTCAGTGGAGGAAAGTCTCGTGCGTTTTGAGGAGGTGATGAGAGCAGCCAAACATGAAGGAGTTCCTGTGAGAGGGTGAGACAACCGATGACCACACATTTGAACTTGCTGAGTAATACTATTTTGCCTACATTTAGGGTTCAAATAGACTTTATACTCTAATTTAGAGTAATCTTTTGCCATTACTGGCCGTGATATTTTAATAGTTTTGTGATAATGGTGTTAGTAACACAAGACATTTAAAATATGTAGTTAATATATGAGTTCCAGTATGAATTTTCGTATGACAATGAAGTCATTAACACAAGGCGCATTTCACCTGTGTGTCATCTTATTAATCGCTGAAGTTTTTGAGAGAACAAAAACAAGTAAACAATACTAAGACTAATTTATTTTACCACAAGGCATATTTTACTGATGTCATCATACTGAGCTTTGAAGAATCTTGTTTTAACCATTCTAGATATTGTCCTTATTGGTACTAGAGTTATTAACAGAAGGCATATTTCACGTGTCTCTGTCTCTCTCCCTCTCATTCCCTGCTCTCTTTCCCAGCTATGTGTCATGTGTGCTAGGTTGTCCGTATGAAGGCAGGGTATCACCAAACAAGGTAGCAGAGGTTGCTAAGCGACTGTACTCTATGGGATGTTATGAGATTTCACTGGGAGATACCATTGGGGTGGGTACTCCGGGTGGCATGAGAGAGATGTTGAATGCTGTTAAGAAAGAGGTTCCTGTGGAGGCATTAGCTGTTCACTGTCACGACACATACGGACAAGCGCTGGCTAACATACTTGTAGCATTACAGGTGGGTGAGCCAGAAGGTGTTGGTCATAATGACTCGTACTTCTCTGCCACAGCTGCATGATGTTGCATGTCTTTATCTTGCTTTATCTTCATCTCACTTTTTTAAATGAACTTCCACTTTTAAGTGAACGTAACTGACGCTGTTATGCAACCTAGACCATGATTATCTTAATATGACAAATTCCATACATACCGTACATTGTGACCTTACTTTTTACATGCCTAAACAAGCTGCTACTTCTAAAACAAAATACACATTTTTGTTTGTAATCTTTGTTTAGAATGGGGTAAGTGTTGTGGACTCATCCGTTGCCGGGCTGGGTGGTTGCCCATATGCCCAGGGGGCTTCTGGGAATGTTGCAACAGAGGATGTAGTCTATATGCTGAATGGACTAGGAATTTATACTGTAAGTCCAGCATGACTGTGCATTTAGTTAATGAACTGTATCAGGTGTGTTAAATAAAGAAGACAAAATGTACAGTACTGTGACCCTTGAGGAATGGTGTTTTTAATCTCTGGTCTATATCAAAAAAAAAAATGTGTTGATTAAAAAAATTAAGCTTTGTTTTTTTTGTTACTATAATGCAATACGATTCTTATTGCAATTGTAATGGTGTTTACTGTACATTACATTAAAAGTTACTGTTCCAAAATGCATGTCTGATGCATGTAAGATTTAAATGCATGTGAGATTTACCGACTTTGATTATATCTTGAAACTCATAGTTGTACTGCAGTTCAAGTCTCTGGTCTGTAAGCTGCTGTTTCTGTGTTTCAGGGAGTGGACCTGACCAAACTGCTGGACGCTGGCTCGTACATCTGTCGTTCACTCAACAGAAAGACAAATTCAAAAGTAGCTCAGGCCTCCTGCAAGCTCTAAAAAATGATTCTGATAATCCTAGTACCTGACTGTGATATAGGGTAAAATCAGCTGATTTACTGCAAGTACAATATCTGTCAACACAGCAGGACTAAACAGAGGTTCTGCTGAACATTTGGTGGTTTGCTGTGTGAGAGCCTCATAAACAAATACCACCCAATGTTCACAACCAAACAGTGCCTTGATTGTTGGCGATAGGTTTCTATCTACTGTGTGTCTATATATTTCACATAAATTAAATGTTTCATATACTGCTGAAATGGATGCAAAGGATGATTGTATGATTCTGAATATCAAGGGAACATATGCCAGCTAGGTAAAGGATACAGATTTCGTAAAATGTTAGTCATCTTACATGCAGAAATCTCTGTACTTATTAGACTGTGTTTCACAGTTACTGTATTGCTAATGGCGATAACCTGACCTTGTTGTACACTGTGAAACATGACACAGTCATAGTAATTAGGCTCTAAGTCCTTTTATACTGTTAGCCCTGATGTCTACAGAGCCGTTTCCCCAAATATCTGTCATTACTAATCAATTGCAGTACAACACTGCAAGAGTCAGTCATAACATGTCCATTAGGATGAAAGGAAGTGAAAAAAACTTGGTATTTAACTATTTGGCACCACGAGTTTAAGTGGCCGGTTACTGTATGGAGTCAAATGCGATTGTGTTAATGGGGAATTATCTCCAGAAAAACATCCTTCTCTGTGCAGTGTAGATAAATCCCTTTACAAAAGAGTAAGGTTTCAGTAGATAGTAATCAAACACTAGCTGTGGGTGTGTGGTGTGATTTGCACTATAATGCTGTGATTGTACCGAATGCGTGTTGACCCTAATTTATTATTTGTCATGTTAGTGAAGTGGTATGTTATTGTTTCTTTGTTGCTGTGGCTGATAATAGTTTGCAATTATATTTCTACTTTAAAACTTGAAGAAGTCCTTGATCTTTAGCTTCTGCCAAACTGTATATAATGGTTTATATCTGCTTAGTTAAAAAAAACAATTTAATGAAGCCTTCATATGTGCTAGACTCATGTATATTATTAGTAAGGTCACACCCTGTTTCTGTTACTTTAAACTGTAAAACTTTCTTTTTACAGTAGTGACAAAGTAAAACTAGATTCTTCCTGTTACACCACAGAGCACTTCTGTTTTGCTCTTTAAGGGCTGATTTACTGGTTTAACCAGTCAAAGCACATTAAAGTATTTTTACCCACCTTCAGAAAATATTTCCCATTCAATGACGAAAACTAGCTAGAAGCGAAAAGTTGTTAGAAATGTCATTGACACAATGAGCTCCATTTTCAATCGCAGAATGTGTATAAATGTTAAAAATGTAAGTTCTGATATTCATTAAATGCTTTGTCTAAATACTTGGGAATAAAAATACATAATTATAAATCATAATTGCAACATACTGATTCCAACAAGAAAACTAGGTATTTAAAGCAAAAAATGTAAGAAAAAAACAAAATCACTAAGAGTTTTGCTATTTAGTGTAATTGATCCTTTTGTTGTCTGTTTTAATCATCACGTTTCATTGTGAATTATTCACATTCCTGGTTTCTGCCCATTTCTTCTTAGCTTCAAATTTTTCAGTTGATGGCTTAAACTATTGGTTTAAAAAACAGTTTTTAAAAAAATATATTTTAACAAAATTACCAAGCGTTACAAAATTCCTGATGTCACATACATACAGACATATAGACAAAGCAACAAAGCAAAATCTTTTATAAATCAAAAACTATAACTTTGTTCCTGTGTAAAATAACATTTAATGTGGAGTGTCAGTGTGTTGTCAGGGCAACAGGGTGTGTAGAACCTTCTCAATTAACCCAATGTAACACCTGATAATAACAGCAGTCACCATTTTATGATCACTGTTGTATATTTTACACAACACTCTTAACCAACTCAACCATTTTTAACCACCAAAGCTTCTTATCTGAAAACACATCTAGACTCTTTCAGATATATGTCATATGGAAACATTCGATTTCATATGTAACATTTCATGTAACAAAAACGAGGACACTAAAAAAGTGAGACACACAAATAAGTAAACAGCGAATGACCCCCAATGCATTTGGCGTCTTCCGGGATAGACAGCAGCTTCATCACTCTATTTGCGTGCGTGTTGAGGTTGAGTTTGTATTCAAGGTGTGTTCTCTGTGAATGCATTCCTGGTTATTTGATAACTCCAGCTTTCTTCTGGATTTTCTCCTCAGTTCTTTTAAAGAAGGAAATGCTTTAACAGATAGAACATATCCAAAGAAAGATCATTCATTTATAGCGCATTCATATTTACAATCATAGAAGTGATGAAAAGGCAGTAGATTGATCTAGTGTTGGAGCTTAAACGAACTAGGCAGGTAAACTCAAGGCTCCAGATTTGATCCCAGGTAGCAATGATGGAACAGTCATTGAAATTCAGTGAAATCAGAGTTTTGGTTAATCACCATTGTGCCATAGGGTGACAATCCCAGGTATTTCTGAGACATAATTTTCCGCAACTGGTATTTTCAGGGTACCACGTCCTAAAAACCAGTGCACAGTATGTCACAAACCATCTGCTGAATGATAAGGACCCAAGGCAGTTTTATCAGTCTCAATACAGGATGAAAGACCACGTCTGAGATTGTCAAGTCTTATGCATACAGATGACTAAATGAAGATGCACAATATGTAATTCCATGATCCTCTGATTTTCTAGAGTATATCAGACTGTATCTTATACATGGGTAATGAGAGATTTGGAGCTGAAGCTCTCATGTCTACACTTAGCCTGTAAGCTGGTTTAAAGGTTGGCTTGAGTTCAGATTTAAACTGCGGTTTGGGATCAGGCTTATAGTCAGACCTAAACTCTGCTTTAGACTCAGGTTTGTACTCTGGTTTACTGTCCAGCTCATGCATAGGAAGAGTGCAGTTACTGTCCTCATCTTTGCATCGGCCGTGAACAGGTGTGCTGCTTCTATTGCTCCTTTTACACTTGTTTACACATCGAATTACACGTTTGGAGATGAGATAGATGATCTCACAGACACTGAGGACGATGCACAGCGCCGAAGCTCCAACCATGAAGTAGGTGAAGACTCGTTTCTCTGTGGGACGGCCAATGTAACAATCCACAATGTTGGGGCAAGGCTTGATTTCACATTTAACCAGACGTGGCAAGTCGAAACTGTTGTAGATATGATGGAGAATGTAAAGGAAGGTGACCTCTATGGCAGTCTTTACAAACAGGCTTATCAAGTACGTCCACCATAGTCCGCCATGCTTCTTCCCCGTGTTGTCGTACAGCTTGGTATTTTCGCCATGTTTGGCACGATATTTCTTTTCACGATCCTCGCGGTACTTCACGTGCATGACCACCATCAGAGATGGACAGGTGACAAAGATCAGCTGCAGGGCCCACAACCGGATGTGAGACATGGGGAAGAAGTGGTCGTAGCAGACGTTTGCGCAGCCCGGCTGCTTGGTGTTGCAATCAAAGTCTTTCTGCTCATCACCCCAAACTCTCTCCGCAGCTACAACGTAAACCATCACTCTAAACACAAAAACCACAGAGAGCCAGATCCGGCCAAACGCTGTGGAATATTTATTAACTCCACTGAGCAGAGCTTGGAACGTCTTCCAGTCCATGTCTCAGACCTCAAACACTGTTGTTGGCTTAGAAATAGACATAAAACTGGACCGTTCTAGAGACAGACACAAAGAGAAATGATTGATAGTGAACTCGAACAAATTTCATGTTAAAAGCAAAAATCACGTGGTATTTTATTTTTACTACGTAAGTATTTTACGATTGTGTGAAGTTAGGGCTATATCAGAAACAAGCACCCCAGAATCCTTTCTCTTACCGTTATCAGTTCTGGAGCCTCGCTTGAATTACATATCCGCCATAAAAATACGCTTTTCGTAATGAACGTAATTTTAAACGAAGTTCAAACGATTGTGTAAACGAAGTAATTTGATACTCTCAGCTCTCTTTTCCTTTTCCCATGTTAACAAATTAATTCGTATGTCTTTAAACGCTTTCGTTTTTGATAGTAGCCAAATCCCAATAAATGTTACGATTGAGTTTGACTACAGGTCTTAAAGAATCGCGCCATGGTTATTAACATACCTATTTAATTATATTAAAAATGTTAATTTAAACAACGCGTATAAAATAAATCGTCTACGCAGACATTTTAAATAACGGCTACAATTCACTTACTTTGGGAGTCTCAATTGCGAAAAATTCAAAGGCTGGTACAGTCGGCTGTGAAGATCTCTGTTTTGCTTCTCTGTGGATCTGTGCTTTGGTTACACGCCTTCGCAGATCAGCGAGGGTGGGGTTCAGTTTGAGAATCAGGGTAAAGAACACAGGTTAGAATCAAACTTCAAAGACCTCAAACCAGTTTAAGGCCCATGTATGCGTAAAATCTTCACGCTTCCTCGTGATTTACGCGCAATGCCAATTGCAGAAATACATGTTCGGGGTACTTCTGTCTTTACACTAAGTTTCACTCAATTTAAGTAATCAACGTAATATGACCCCATAAAAGCTTTTTATATTAAAGGTTTATTCATATAATAGTAATAATGTAGTATAAACAGACCAATGTTTTGTGGGACAAACACGTCTCTCCTAGTAACATTGTCATGTTATTAAACGATAAATAAGGCTCGTTTTGTTTGGACAGCCCTGTCAAGTACACACAGTGTGCGTGTTGGTGGTTTGTGGCGTTCCTAACGTCTGCCGGCGGCTCCTTTCTGTTACGACTTGCCCATGAATGTAAACTCTTCATAGCTTATCACGTGAAATACCACACCTCGTCCGAGCAACAGCGGTTGGTTATCAACAGCCAGATTTTGAGTGTTTGTTGCTTAAAGCATATGATTATGTGTAGTGGGTCTGTGGAGACAGAATGTTTGTTTGGAGACAGGAGAAACGGGGTCAACGACCACACTGGGTACCTTTCATTTTGCATCCACTTGCGTTTGTGTGGTGTGAATCCGTTTCTAATCATCCTATTAAATGAATGTTTCCAGCAACCGTTGCGTCTGGTTGCCAGATATGAGAAAATAAGCTGTACTTTAATCGCAAGGCTAGCCTTGTTTTGATTTTGGTAAGGCATTATTTATCATCAAAATCTTGCAGGAGAGATTCAGTTTGAACGTGCGGCACTCTGACGCATGCTGAAAACAGGAATGCCAAGCCCATGCCAGGATGGGTTCTCTGATTCAAAGATAACAAATCTAGTGTGAACTTGTGCTCTGCAATTTCTATTTGACAGGTTACCTTTAAGACTGCTCTTTAAATTCTAATAATATACAGCCTGTTTTGAGTTATTCAGTTCACGTCTGAACTTGTTTATTGACAACAGAAAAAACATTGCAGATGGACAACTGATGCAGATTTTGCAGGTGTATTTTAAAGTTCGGTAATCACAGTTTGCATTGATTTATGTTGGGAAAGGATTTGTTTCCTAAATATTTAAGTTATAAAACTTGATATGGCTTTTATAACAGAAAAATAGCATCACCATCTGCCATTCCACCATATGGTCACCATGTGTCCTATATACATCACCATGGTTATCGGTAGTACACATTATTATGTCAAATGTTTGTATTAGTGCATAAAGATGATTTTACACATATAGATGATTTTCATCTCCTTTTCATAGGTGATTTTGAAAAGGAGAGGACAACAAAGCGAAAGAGAGAGAGTGCTAGAAGAAAAGGACTAGTTGGATGGGTTGCCACACCTCAGGAATGCTTTGGTGACTCAACTGCAACCACAAAACTTGCTTCAACACAAGCATATGCATGTCTCTCCAATTCCTTTCACTACGCATAGACCGAAAGATAACAGAGAGATGCTTTTTCATATAACAGGGAGGGAAGACCATTATGAAAGTAATAAAAGAGAAACCAAAAACTGGGCAGCGTAACTAAAATACACCTGAAACACAATCCAGTTACAAACACTGCCTGAGGAGCCATTTAAAAAAGGGTTTGTCATTCCACAGAGCAACAGGCCTCTACAAATCTCCAGATAGGCTGTATGCATTAAAACACTGTCTGAACTTTAGCAGCAATGAGAGAATTTACAGAATTTTTTTTTATCAATTAATGTCGGTAAACTGATAACAAATAACAAGTCTTTCCGGAAGACGCATTAAATACAATCCAACCAAGTTTATACTGGTGGATTGAGATAATGGTTCCTTCATTCCATCCTGTAGACATGACATTTCCTTACTGTTAATCTAAATGAATTGTCACAATGACAATGCAGAAACTGTTTGTCTGTGATGATTTGCAAATTTGCTTCTATTTTCTTACACCACAGCACAATACATTCATATGCAAAATTAAAGATTTAAAATGAATGATCTGAAGTCAAATCAAACTTGTAAGGAAATGGTTTCATCTCCTCGTCCTCCAAATCCAGATCACAGATTCAAAGAGATGTCAAATTGTAGGAAAATAAAAAAAACTTTAATGCATCTCAAAATATAAACAACTCCAAACACACAGTAACGAGGAAGGAATGTTGAGATTTTAACATACAGACAGAGGAAGTTAAGTTTATCAGTGAACGATAAACTCTCTCTCAATCTCTCTCATGAACACAACCTGAGTTCACAATCATCTGGCAGCAAATCTTTGTCAATAAATTCTTGACTCTCTAAGACAGAAGAATTGTTCTGGGGTACCACTGACTGGAGGCCTGGACAAAGCACACACACCATCGAATATCCAATACAATAACCTGACAAATAGAATAAGAAAATATGGACTATTTAAAAAATTCATAAAAAATGTAAAAACAAACAAAAAAAGTATATAATACAGTACATACAGAAATACACCTTAGTAAACAAACCAATATAAAAATTTACATTCAAATTTAAGTATAAATACCCACTACTTTGGTGACCAAACAGGTAAAAAAAATATTTTAGGCAGAAACAGGTTGAGTTTAACAACACGTGTTATATTTGATGACTCAACCTTAATTTGAATCGATTCTGAAGTGCATAAAATATTGGCCACCACTAAATTTGGTTTGCACTGAAATAACATAACTTCGATGTAAATTGCTGTAACTAAATCTGTAAAATCAGTTTTTGAACATCATAGTGTTCATATGTACATAAGCACACGATCAGTGTTCAAAACGGTCTCCTTAACTTACCCCGATTGGCATCAGGAACCATATAAGAATTATTTATAATTAGCGCTGTTGGGTCGGATTTACCAGAGAATGTTAATTTGACTTAATTTCACTTTAATATATGTAAAGACAAGTATGTAGGGTAACCTGCAATTACATGTTTTAAACAGAGATGGCAACAGAGAGGCAAGGCTTACGGGTTGCAGCTTTAGCAATGTTAAGTAAACAGGTAAGTGTGCTTTGTCAACACTTTAGTCATGTTTAGAAAGTGTATTGACCGTAGTAATTAATGTAAATCATTCATTACATGCTGTTCCGTTTTGTTTTTGCAAAATGAAGGAACCAAACTGCTCATTAGTATATGAGGATTCTGAAACATGACCCAACAAATTGCACACCGCACCTAAATCATGAACTGACTTGCTTCAGTTATACTGAATACTTCACAAACACTAAGTATTTTCACTTTGAGGGCCCCTTTATTGCTTATCGGCCCCAACTTCCAGTGGATATAAAGCAAGCACACAAGCAGTTTTCTCCACGGCCAGATGTTTGTTGAGTCAGTACTGTTTCAGTTTACATTCTGGTGAACACGATGAACATTTCGAGTCAAACGTTCTCTCAAAGTCTCTATCTACGATGCGATGGAAACAGTGTATGTAGGTATTGACTGATCTTTGCTGGCCAGTTTCTTGCTGTTTGAGGCTAGAAGAGCGTTGGAGCCCCTCATGCTCGAGATTGATTTTGCCCTGTGTGCTTGTCGTGACCCCTGCAACCTCTGGACACATTCGAAGCAGCGTTTGCTCACCAAGTAGAGGATCTCGAAGAAAGACAGCAGGATGCACACCAGACTCGTCATCACCATGAAGATGGTGAAGATCCTCTTCTCTGTGGGCCGAGAGATGAAGCAGTCGACCACGTTGGGGCAGGGAACCTCGGAACACTTCACCATGGCTGGGAAGTCGTAGCCCTCGTAGATGTGGTACAAAAGGTACACAAATGTCGCATCTACGCCCATCTTAAATACAAGTGAGAGGACGTAAGTCCACCAAAGACCTCCGCGCTTCTTTCCGGTGTTGTCGTACAGCCGCTGGCAGCCATCGCCGAACTTCAGACGGTGCTTCCGTTCTCGTTCCTCGCGGTACGCCACATGCAGCACCACGAGAAAAGACGGGCAGGTGACGAAGATGAGCTGCAGCGCCCACAGCCGAATGTGGGACACTGGAAAGAAGTGATCATAACAAACGTTATGGCAGCCAGGCTGAGCTGTATTACAGGTGAAGTCCTTCTGATCATCGCCCCATACCTTCTCCGCGGCAACCACGAAGACCATGACCCTGAAGAGGAAGACTATGGACAGCCATACCCTCCCAAATACAGTGGAGTACTTATTGACCCCACTCAAGAGGCCCTGAAGAAAAGCCCAATTCATTGCACCTGTGAGCTCTGAGGGTATCCCACCTGAATACCACCCACCTGGAAACAATAAGAGCAGAAGGGGAGCCCAGGGAGAAAGTTAGACAAAAGAAACTCAAACTAGATACAATGTGTTCAAGAACTCTATCCCTGACTGTAAAGACAAAAAATGTTCTATAAAACTTTACCTGCTATTAGTTTAAATATATATTCACAAGCTTAAAACTATCGAGAGATGGTTTTAAACAAATGTATAATTTTATTTGCTTCTAATTTTATTGTTTTTTTTAACGTTGTTACATTATAGATTATTATCACTCAATACCCCTAAAACCACTTGTCCTCAATCTAAATATATATTTATAAATACATATTTAAATTAGACAGACAGAAGATAGACAACTATTAAACTTTGAGAGTATAAAGTAACACTTCTACTATACAGAAGGAGACATTTATATACACAAGGAAATATCGATAAGTTAATCGTTATTCCAAATAACCTATTTTTATATATTTCTCTCTGCTTTGAATGAGAGGCTTTGATGAGTTTTAGTTTTTCATTACTTGAAGTATTTCTGTTACAATATTCAGATTAACAACAATAAATCAGCACTGTCACACAAATTGTATGAAAATGTTTCAGATCATTTTCACTTTTAGTGGGTTAGATATGTAGCCAGCAACACATAAAACAAAATGGCTACAGCATGTAAAACGTACATGCAAAATAGTTTTTTAATACTGTCAACACAATCAGCTTGTGTCCATAAAGGGAGCTGACAACCAGTCTGAAACCATCCTGCATGACTGATTAATTAAGTATCCAAAGTGGATACTAGATTATCACTGTTTAAAATATACCTAAACTTGACACACTGTGTTTTATCTGCTGTTGTTGACCTATAGTAATAATGAATAAAAAACTCAATTTGCAAGAAACTTAAGGAACCAGGAGGTTACAGTGAAGCATAGCTGTAAACATGTGATCATGTTTAATAGTTTCATCAAAATAATGCCTTGATACACATATGTACACATTTTTCTGTACTGTAGACTGTATGTGTGTTAGTACAGGCGAATCTGTGCAGTGCTGTCTCCACACTCACACACACCACAAATAAATTCCTAACATAAAAAACACCTGTTTGTCTTTTTGTTACATGTCTTCGGTGATAAGCTTACGTTTTACCTTAAATTCATGCAGGTAGAAATGTAAAAATATCCTTGGTTTTACACTAATTATGGCTCATATTAATCGGACTGAATTCGTTATATTTAAAGAATAAATCATAACGATGTGAATCATGTGTACATCCTAATTTGTCCAAACAATTCAAACCACTCGTCAAAAGTTCTCTCAAAGTTTTGTGTTAAAGAAAAATACTTACAGAAACGGACAAGACG
Organism: Botia almorhae; assembly: GCA_036877575.1. NCBI lineage: Eukaryota > Metazoa > Chordata > Actinopteri > Cypriniformes > Botiidae > Botia > Botia almorhae. The sequence continues at coordinate 158,510 of JAZGTJ010000188.1, read as the reverse complement.
GTTGAGTCCAAATCTATATAAACTGCCGTGTTTGTTTTATGTTACTGATAAAACAAAGAAACAGTTGATTTAGTGTATATTTACAGCTTAAAAATGCGAAGTCGTCTAGAGTCGATTCGGGGCGCTGTGATTATCTTGTCGCCCTCCGCTAACACGACATTGGGATGCGGGCGGAGTCGAGCGAGCTGCGTGCTTCAACCACAACCGTGACACGTGCGGTGAAATGCGCACACTGACGCCACCTAGTGGATAAGATCGTAAGTATCCTATTGATGCAACTGTGAGAACCACTAGAAGCGCAACTTGAACACAGTTTTTTCAACCCCTCAAAAGTTAAACACACTTATCAGTTACATCAAATCAAGTACTAAAGAAACACGTACAATAAATTGGAGAAAAAAATACAAACTCGTTGCGGTATTAACCAAAGAATTAACTTAAAGCTTAAGACTTAAATTTTGTTGCTTATTTCTTTTTTGTTACAAGTGACCTACTTATATTTCAAAACGAGTAAAATTAAGATTTTTCAGCCCCCATCAGTATTTTAAGGATACAAACACGGTATCCTTAGTACTTTCCCCTTTTAGGAAGCTAACTACATCTAGCAAAACCATCAGAGTTCAGCTTGGGCCTTTATTTTGGTCTACTTGATCTGTAACAAGCATTTCTTAAAACAATTCCTAACTATACATTTAATAAGAACTAGCATTTTTCTTTTATAAGAACACTCACTCAATGCCTAGCTATGTTTAAAAAAAAAGCCAAAGACAAATGAGAACAAAATGGTATTTATTTCATTTAAACTGTACAACAGTTAATACACTGTTTGCATGAAAAGTTTTGGCTGACACTCATCTCAACCTCTGTATATTAACAATAGTACACGTCTCTGAGATTCTGTTTGTATCGTGTTTTTGGGGGAAGTTCACATTTTCTTGAGTCATGACTGCAATGGATGGAAAAATCCTCGTATGAAATCACACAGGACAACAGAAACCAAACATAAGAAATGACCGTGACGGAGAGAGCTATGAACAGATAAACTGAAGATGACAGGAAAAGGACATAATCAGGGAAGTACTTTCATGATGATGTCATATAGTGACATCACACACTTTTAAGGAAGTGACTGAGCAGGAGATGGAGCATGGGGGGAATCTGGTTTGGGACAGAATTTCATAATTGTCAGGAAACAAATCTGAGTTTTCTTTTAAGTCCGAAGAACAGTGACCCGAATGGACCTCATAAACATGTGCACTCTACATGTGGAGCTCACAGTCTGGGTCAGGGGTCATGACCCTCATGCCCATTCTGAGCAAACCAAAAGTCCAGGCCGCAACGGTCACTGAAGTTCTATAATTTTATAGAACTCTCTTTTTGTCACAATAAAATTCAAAATAAAAATAAAACGAAAGCATATATATAAAGGGTCCTTTTTGAATCCTGCAGCCTGACCGGACACTATTCTTCCTCACTTTCATTGTCAGGGTCCAAATCTGAATCACCATTTACTTTTGATTCATCAATCATATCTTCTTCATCATCATCATCATCATCCTCCTTTCCTGTATGTTTCACGTTGTCTTCCGTCACTTCCATCATTGTCTCGTCCTCCTGCCAGTCCTGAGAGAACAAACTGAAATGAGAACAATCCTAGATTCCATCCCATCACAATTGAAACATAAGAGTGGCAGGTGTCTTACATCAGAATCATCCTCAGGACGTCCTTCATCTCCTGAACCGTCATCCTCATCTGAAGACTCTGCAGAATAAGAAAGATCTTTCTTATATTCATGTTCAAAAAGCAATGCTTTTAAAAAAATGACAAGAATCAAAGTTAATCAAATTAGTTAACTCAATTTTTGTACATTTTTATTATTTGAATTTTTAAAAGTACAAAAAAGCCCTTTACCCTCTTCACAAACCAGCTGTGCTGTGCGGTCAACTTTAACAACTTTATTAACGCTGGTGTTTTGCGCCACCTAGTGGAGGACAAACGTTGAACGTGCATGAGCTTCTATATCTTAGGCTGGTGAAAATTCAAAGCTGAGCTCAATGTGTTTGTTCTCGTCACCTGTAACAGGAACAGGTACAGTTTGCCATCGAGTCGGCTGAGCTGCTGAAGCAACTTCACTCTGCTCTCAATCATGTTATATGTGGAGCACAACTGAGACACCAAATCAGGAAACTGTGTGGAAGACACAACATTGGTTGGTTTAACGAACAAAGCCCCATAACAGTTACTTACTGTAGATATGCATAAGACTAGGACATTAGCATAAGGGCTGCTCAGAATTCTGGTGCGGAAAGGTACGCAAACTGTAAAAACTTTAATTATGAATATGTACACGTGTGCACATATACTTACAGAAGACAAGTACGATGTATGTTGTGCAATTACAGCCTTTAACCACTGAACTATAAGTACAGCCCTGCAGAAAAAAAGTCTGTTACAAAGTTGAACGCTTCAATCGGTGACGCATACAAACAGAAAATAAAATGCACTTACACAAAAGGATGCCGCTGCAGTCTTTTGGACAACTGATGAACAACAAACCATAACATAAACGGTTACAATCAATTAAAACAATAGCACATATTTTGAGAATGACAGCTGTAATGACAACACACACTTCTTCCAACAACGGCAGGATAGCTGGAGGTGGTAACCGGGCAACCGTATTCCTGATCAGCATTTCTTTTTTGGTTTGAAATAATTTCTGTAATCAGATCAGAATGAGAACATCAGCACTATTAACAGACAAATGCTAAACGTCACTGCTATGCACAAAACTCGGCTGGTTTCAAAATGTACATATCAATGTGATCATTTGACAAAAATGCTACAAGCTCAAAGGGAAATGTTTATAATGACAGGCGTGTACAACTTACATTTAGGATCTTGTCATCTTTGCTTTCTAGGCCTTGCATAAGCAGCACAACAAAACTGTCCGTATGCAGGGAAGGCACCCTTTTCTCAACGCCCTTACTTTCAAAGCCCAGCTCAATTTGCTTTAACCGCTCCTCTATAGACATCTACAGAGAATCAACAAACTTTAATGAAACACTTCTCTCCAATACATGCATGCATTAGAGGTGATTTTTAAAGAGAAATGCAAAGAAAATCTGTGAACAAAATGGAATTTAATGTTAAATTAATGGTATTACCTCAGTGGTACTTGACCCTTTTTTCCTCTTCTCCGATTCATTAGGAGTAAATTTAATTGCTGCCTTGTGCCCTGGAAGTCCTGGTATTAAAACCTTGCTCTTTTGTTCATTATTAAGTGGTGTCTTCACCTAGATGATATTTAAATGCAGTTAGTGGCCTTACTAACTAACCCTTAAAATCAATGTGCAAAAAGAGTTTACGCGATACATGTATACAGATGAGGTTTTAGTTACCTTGGAGACAGCTGTATCTACAGAGACAGACAGTGTAGTCTGTACATCTCGGACCAAGCACACGTGCCTCTCCGATGTGTTAAATGGCTGTAGGAAGAGATGGCATGTTAGTATAACTGATATCTGCCTTCAAGGGATCCATCAGGATCAAGTTGAAGAATGCGACAGGTTGTGTGCACTGTACTTACCGTTTTCTCTATGACGGGCTGCAGGTGATGTCCATACGCCAGCATTAGGTTCTGCCTGTCTGAGCACAGAGCTGCTGAGATTAGTGGCACGGGTACGGGTAAGTCTTTCTTCATAGTGGACACCTGGAGTGAAGACATTGGTGACAGTGGCTTCTTACACGGTCTGAGAGAGAGACAGGGAGCACACACATTAGCTTTACTGAACTGGTTTAAAGCGTTCACACTGAACTGGTTTAAAGCGTTCACACTGAACTGGTTTAAAGCGTTCACACTGAACTGGTTTAAAGCGTTCACACTGAACTGGTTTAAAGCGTTCACACTGAACTGGTTTAAAGCGTTCACACTGAACGCTTAGGCTTAATCCTAATATTGGGAGATGGACAGGCTCACCCATTCAGAAAGTGCTCAAAGAGATGGAGTTGACCGTCTTTACACACCACTGATAACCTCACAGCCTGAGAATCACATACGGACATCACAAATTACACTCAGATCTCTGAAAACCACATTCATTGATACAGAGTTGTTACAAGCACAAAACAGCTCATGGAATCCTCACCTCATCTTTGCTCCTAGAGGTCTGAAGGTCTATATGTAGGGGTTCATCTGTCAGAGAGAAAGAAACCACAGAGTTCTTGTCTTTGCCATCGGACCGTACCTGCCTGAGAAACCAAGAGGAAATCCAATCAGATATCTGCAGCTCATCGCAAGCTCCGAATATTACAGAAGCCAGGATTTGTTTTATGATTTCACCCTAATTAAACAAAAATCTTTCTCCATTTATGACCATTTGAAAATTGCTATTCTGACGACAAATGTTTTTGCTGGCAATTGGCAGTGACCAATTATTGAAGGGCTTTCAAAAGCATAAGATAGTAAAGCTTGGGACTATCCATGTAAAAAATTGCTATCGGTGAATCAGCACTGTCATAATTTTCCTGCATTTACATCTTAATGCTGATTGGCTTATACATTTTACTGTAACCAGTGTCAATTATGTCATAATCAATTTGGGCTTGTTTCCAAAGATGACAATTTTATGGAATACAGCTGAAACCAAGTAATGGTTTAACTTTATTGCTTGTTTACCAGCACAAACAAACACACAAGGCCCTGGTTGTAGTCTAAGGCTGCACAAATATCAAAACGATAAAAATATCTCAAACATGTTGCAAAGAACGTGTGGTTTAAGTACTTAAAAAAAACTTAGCTTTTATCACTTTCAGAAGCTACAACATGTTTATTTTTTAGAAGTTTGTTAAACTTACCTACAAACTTGGTTATATAGTTTTCGTTTTTTAAATATTTGCATGTTTACTAATTTAAAGTACTATCGTACTGCATAAATCACATTTTCCTTCAATATTGTGCAGCCCTAAATCTTTCTGAAGTTTATTTCTGTGTGCCGTTACATACCACACATTTAAGATCCTGCCATGAGCTGCTCCTGACAGGAAGTACAGTCCGTTGCTGTTTGGGGGTTGTGTTGTGGCGAAGCATAGACTCGTTACCATGGTAGAGTGACCCGTGAACTTCTACAAATTGGGGAAAAATGATTTCATTAAGTCAAGTCTGAACCTCCGTCTCCATTAATCAACAGCTGACAGCAAAAACAGGGCAGACAGACTCACTCTGTACACCTCCTTAGACTCCAGGTTCCACATCTTGATGGTCATTCCTCCAGAAAGCATCAGCTTTCCATCCGGACTCAGACACAGGCAAGTGACGGCTGTTCGGTCCGCTTTCCATTTGCTGAATGCACAGAGGTTTGTTTGTAAATAACTTCATAATTAAGCCCCACCACTCAGACAACCCTATATTTTAACCATTTATTTCTAGACATTTTTTGTTATGCTGTTTGGAAGTTTCTTCAAATACCAATAGCAACCACTAAGTCGTGTTCTAAATACATTCCTATAAATATTTCTCTTCTATGAAAGGAGCAGAACAATATAAATGTTTGTCCAATTTGAATGCAATGATAAGATATCGAACCATGTGTGTTCATGTGTTTTGGAGGCGTGGCTTTGGAAAGTGAATATTAATGTATTAATTTTATTATAAAAGGTAAATACATTTAAAGTTTAGGCTTTATGATATTTCACATAATGAATAAAAAAACCTTGCAGACAGATAAAGTGATTAACAACTGCACTCGCTCACCAACGAACTTTTCCTGTCTGCAGGTCCCACTCAGCAATATGCGTGTCATCTGAACCACTGTACAACACTGAGTCTTCTGGGTGCCACTGCACGCTGTTTACTGGCCCACTGTGTCCTCCATCCTGACAAAACAGCATTAACAATACTATTCCACCTCTGAACAGACATCAGACTGCAGTGGCACACATAAAGCTGGACATGGTTTTTAAAGCACAAAACTCATGCATCACAGAGTAATACACTTTCTGGGTGGTAGAAAGATCTAAGTTCTTAATAATTACAGCATGTATGAGATCTATTATTATTACGCAACATTTCTGCTAAATCTCCCAAATGTTTGAGGGATCCTTCATTAGTTTCTTCAACTAATGATGAACTAACTAAAATCAAGCAGATGGTGGAAATGATTTCTTACCAGAGTACAATGGAGGTCTCCCTTTACTGTACTATAGATGAGGATGGACCCAGCAGCAGTGCCCAGCGCCAACAGATCTGACTGTTCAGATACTGATCCAGCCTCACTCTTCCTCCTCTTTCTCTGTGGCACATCCTAACACATGTAGAAAAAGACAGTTTAGTATCATTAAATACATTGCCTCTATCCTTTTACTGAAACAATATCTTATATCAACATATCCTATATAAATCACAAAGACAATCAAACTGTCATTTAAACAACTTAACTCTTATTTCCAACAATAGCATTGGCTTTACAAACATTATATAAAAGAGAACACCACCAAAATACCATTTAAAAAAGTTTTGTGCTTTTGAATCTGACAGACACTTGTGCAACAACTGAAAAGTTCAAAATGATGTGCTGCGCAGCTATGTGACCATGTGTTAAGTCCCGTAGTAGCATACAGAAATGATTAAAACACAAAAACTCTACAAAACAGTGTATCAATTTAACATACTCACACAAGGTAACTTCCATAACTTTGAAACAATCGTATAAATAAACGATCACTACATGAAACTATAAACAAACCTCCGTTATAAGCGAAAGACAACAAACATTATGTTAATGAGCCACAGACTACAAATCCCCGAGCTCAGTTCGACGTCAAATTACTTTAAAATGTAGTTTTAGGTTAAATTTCGCGCTGGATTTGCGAGTGTTGCGGCCTGTGTCTGAACATGTGCTGACACACAACATGTGCGAAGCGCACTTCGCTAGCGCAACTCTAAAGCACTCAGACAACATATTCCTCCATGATTCGTCCTCGGTTTTGTGCTGAAATCGAGGTAAATACAAACAAAATCTTTCCCGAGCTGAAGACCATGTAACGGTGCACTACGTTACAACAGGCCGCAGCCCCATGGATACTGTACGCTACCTGCACCGCTCGACACGGTCCCCACGTCACACAAGTACAGGATGCGCTGAGATGCGCAGAAGGCACGTATTCCTGTTGTAGAGTTTTACTGTCGGTATTCCAGATTCGCAATCGCCCGTCCTGTGCACAGAGAGCAAGGAATTGCCGGGTTTTTGGGCTGAAGGCGCAGGATAGCAAAGCTTGGCCTCCGTCTGCCGCCATCTTACCGTTTCGCATGTGTCCCTCTGCTCCACAAGAAACACGTGTGAGAGGGAACAATACAAAGCGCGCATGCGCACCCGCGCAAGCGTTGCGGAGACGCTAATTGGACCCTGCTGCATTCTGTGGGCGTGTCATAGCTATTATTAACCAATGATGAGCAGATGCGGAAATTTGTGGCTGTGGTGAATATCATGCATGTTTTTGTATTTAGTTGAACAGCACTTGAACTTGGAATTTGGATAGTAAACTAGACTATATTGAACGCTTATTAGGTGAGGATTGTGGCAACATATTTATATGCATTGGGTTTTATATGAACAGACAATATACATTTATATACAAACAGACAATTTATTAACATGAAAATGTATGCCTGTATAGCTGTTGTGTACGGAGATATAGAGATGAATGTGGTATTCTATAGGAGTTGGCATGTTACAATATGAAATTACGTATTAATAGCCTGGAAATTTGTCTGTCAGTGACGTCAGAACTGTTTCTTACCATCATGGCGTCGCCCTGTGAGAATCATGCCGTATTTTACTCTGGCTTGAAGTGTGCAGGTGTTCGCACGTAATAAACACAAGATAAGTTTATTTTCACATTTGTATTATGCCACTTTATAATACTTTTCGAATTGCTCAAAGTAATTAGCTGAGACCGTTTAAAACGACCTACTGGCTGGTCATTTGTGACGGCATTGGGTATTTTCAGCGAAGGTTATTCTGGACTAGAGGGAACTGTGATTTGGACCGCAACATTTGTACTGGAAGACACCACGCACAATAAACCCGTAAAAGTGTGTCATTATCAACCTTCAAGTCACCCATAAACAATGACCGTTGGGCTGCATATGGGTCTTTCATTCATAACCCGTAAATTTGCCAGAGACTGTGTCATGTGTTTAGAAAGATATAATGTTGTTCAAATTAATCCATTTCTCTGTGGACTGAGGAGCTTTGGAACTGATCCTAATGATTCCAATAGAGACAACAGTGGCTCAGATGGACCAGTGACACCTGCCTCCACATCCCCACAGTTTTCTCGAAGAGGTGCTTTGTTTGGGAAACATCGACCTTTGTCCCCACTGGAGAGGGTCAGTCAGCTGCTCCCTGAAGACACCTTGAGTCAGGAGGTCTGGGATTTGCGAGACACAAGAACCTCAGGGGTGGAAAATATTGAAAGCAGGTCAGGAAGCGATGTGGAACAGGACTGCCAAAACCAAGTGCTGGAGAGAGATGAGACAGCGTTTCCTGGGCATGCAACAGCGGAGCAGCAGGGCTCTTTGACTTCACATCATGTGTGCATCTCTGGAGAAAGGACGATAGGTTTCGGAGAAACTCTGCTTGCTGAGTTTCGTCGCAAGAGGCGCTTGGAGTTTAGGAAGATGTTCCAGCTTAAGGAGGGCCAGAAGCTCCATAGCAACTGGGGGCTGATAGCTCATGAGGACATTGAGGGATGTCCTGCTGGGAGTATATTACACACTTCAATGGGAATCCCGATTGTCATTCGCCGACCCAGTCTGGAGGAGTTCACTCTCTTCATGAAGAGAGGTCCAGCTATTGCATATCCTAAGGTATGAGAACAATATCACAGTCACTACATAATCACAACTGTATGCGTACACAGATAGTCTCTCAATAGAGAGTCTCTCAGATCAGATGTCTGTCCTTGACAGGATGCCAGTGCAATGTTGACCATGATGGATGTCACTAAAGGAGATTGTGTTCTGGAATCAGGCTCCGGATCTGGTGCTATGAGCCTCTTCTTGTCCAGGGCAGGTGTGCAATTCTCACTTTGAATGGTTTCTTATGGGTATTCATTAGCAATAATATAATAATGGGATTATGAGGTCATTTTGTTAATTCTTTGGTATATGTGAATGTTTCCAAATGAATACAGGCATACTGATGTAATAGATCACTGTTACTGTATTGATGTTTGTCATTAGTGGGTTGTAAAGGAAGTGTGTTAAGCGTGGAGATAAGGGACGACCATCACAGACGTGCCGTATTGAACTACCAGCGTTGGCGCTCATCGTGGAGCCTTCGGCGAGGGGAGGAATGGCCTGATAATGTCCACTTTCATCATGGAGACCTTATATCTGCTGGATCTCTTCTGTCTGGACGGGGTTTCAACTCGGTAAGAAGCCACAATCTTTATGTTCCTGTAGTTGGTAGTGCATTACGCTAGTAACGCAAAGGTTGTGGGTCGAGTCCCAGGGAGCACATGCACTGACAAAATGTGTAGTTTGAATGAACTGTAAGCCACTTTGGATAAAAGCATCATTCTTTATTGTATTTATATTCATTCATCAGGTGGCAGCCATGACTAGAGGCTAAGAACTGGGGAGTGCGATTCTATTAAAGTTTTCATACAAGAAAGTGTTTGTGTATTAAAGAGACTAGTGTGATGCAGTCTGATTTTTGTGTGTATGTGTGTGTGTGTTAGGTTGCCCTGGATATGGTTAATCCACATTTGGCTTTACCTGCTGTGGTTCCTCACCTCCATCCTGGATCTGTGTGTGCTGTTTATCAAGCAAAGTAATACTCTTACCTCTTTCCACACTATAAAAACATGTGACTGTTATCTTTAATTCTATATATTTATTTGAAAGTGAGCACTAATATAACCTTGACAGTTTCATTTTTGTTTGTTTGGCACCAGTATCACACAGGTCATTGATCTGATGGAGGGTCTACGATGCTCTGCTCTTCCGCTGGTGTGTGAGCGAATTGTTGAGGTTCAGTACAGGGATTGGCTTGTCGCCCCCTCGCTTAAAAAAGACGGCACATTTAACAGACGAAAAGCTCCAAGTGAAGATGATGAATTTGAACTGAGTGAAGACACAGAAGGTGAATTGTTTCCTAAGATTCTTCCATTGTTCACAGTATATCAATTAACTGCATTTGCTGGAGTTATAGATTCCACATTTATATAACAATATAACACAAAAGACTTGTGCTTACAAACACATAATCGTGTGTTTTTGCCTGTGTTAAAGATCTGACTCATCCAGATCTGGTGCCATTTGGAGATGTCCCGTATATTGCTCGTCCTCATCCTGAACAGACTGGCCATACAGGTGAGTTACAGCAAAGAACACCACAGTACTAAAGCAAGTATTGTAACATCAGCATTAATTCAGCTTAATATGAATCCCTTCACATTAATATTGCCCTTCACATTAATGTACGTACACAGCTCAGTCTGCATGTATATTTGACATAGTGAGCCACATCTCACCAAGGCACTTGTGCATGCTTGTGTGTAAATGTTTATAAGCATTTTGTTAAAATGGTTCTAAATTTTAATGTTGTTTCCTTTCAGCTTTCCTTGTAAAATTGCGAAAGATCTTGAAATAGAGGTAGACAAAGATCAGCTCAACACTCATATATGCTCATATATGCTTCATCAATAAACTTCTATAAACGTGTTTCTGCATATTGGTCATTTCTGCTTTGAGCATTTTAACCAAAACAAAGGGTCTATGAAACGACCTGCTTCACCCATGATTAGTTTATTAACTGGTACGCCAGCTATAAACGTTTTATTTACAACTATATACTACATTTACGACTCGCTCTATATTTGTTGGTGCAGACTGCCGAGTTAAATAGAAAAATACTTTGTACAAGAATAGAAAATAGTGTTGAAGACTGATACATTAAAATATACATATAAACCTTTACATAGAGTGAAAGGATTTTTGACCAGTTCTGAAGATCTCAAATGTTAAACATTTGACTATTACATGACTATTATTTTTACAGTTATTCCATTTTGCCCCTCAGCCAGGTGATTCTAATGTAATTTACATAGTAAACAGACACAGGATTCATTTATTTGATGTTGTGCAGTTGATCTACTCCTCACTGTTTCAATCCATCGAATGGTCTTGACATTTCATAGTTCATGTCACCACCTATGAATATGCATGAGAAGAAAAGCTAGGTAAAACGTTCAACAGATAACACAACTGAAATTTTTGTGAAGGTTAGGAAATTGTTTTGTTAGGCTGATTATATATCTATATATCTTAAGAGGAAGACGTAAGACCAATGTTTGTTCAATTTCTGCATTCAGTCTGAATGCACACTGTAGAAAAGTAGGATTTTATGATTTCCAAAGCTAGCTTGCTATTGCTAGCCTTCTCAAATTGCCTATCTAACAAAATAGCCCTGGAGTACATTATACATTTCTTTTCTACCACTAGAGGGAGGCAACACACCCACACCTGTTTTTGTCCAATTACGGTTGTGCTGAGCCTTGGTTATTTTACTAGGCCTGTGTGAAGCTTAGTGCTTGTGTGGGGTGTTCTCCAGGAGCACAGATGAATAGTGGACCCAGCAGAGGGTGAGCGAAGCTTGAGATGGGATCAGCTGCAGGCATGCAAAAGGATGACATTTATTTTATGAGCTACCTTCCAGAATATGTTCTGCAGTGCATGTTTAGGGAATGGTATACCTCCTCACAGCATTGTCTTCTAACAGCAGCTCGGTACTCTATACGTACCCAAAGTTGGTCTTTTTGCTTCAGGAATCGTGGAAAATGTTTTTCCAGCTCTTTCCCAGAGCCCATACTTGGAAGATCTCATACTTGTGATCCTCTTCATCCTGTTGCTCATAACAAATGTGACAGCGATTATTTAATAAACTGTAAATAATCCATGATGTTCTAAAAAAATAAGAAATAACACGGAACTAAAATGTGCAACCCCCAATTGTCCACTGTTTATTAATAAACAATGACATAGGAGTGCGTTTCTACAATGCTACATCACAAAATAAAAGCAACATGAGACAACATGTCAACTAGTTTAACATGTCAACCGTGTTTTTAGTTCTTTAACACAGTTTGTGTGTTCAAATATGTATTAGCCATTTCTTATGTGGAGATTAAAACTGTTTGCTCATGTCCTGCAAAGAAACATAGTGACAAAGTTTAAGAAAACATAGCGCACCATCCTTACGGTCTGTGCGTGTTTTATTGCTTTGTTAAAGTCCTTATCTGTGTCTGTCTATTTATCATTCTATCATAAAATATATACAATAATACAAGCGGTTTATTTCAAATAGAAAACTCGTAGTTTTTCAAGTACTGCTACTGTAACAGGTGAAATATTAATGGATTTCCATTAAACCCATTAAACTTGACAGTAGTGCATTTATTTAATCATTTTATTTATTGTGTTCATGTTAAGTGTTATGTCCATGTATATAGTTTATATCTATATATGTGTTTCAATTTGCAAACTGCATCTTGATACCACAAGGTTGAATTAAGTTTTGCTGTCAGCTCACTTGGTCTGATAAATTTGTGATAAATATTACTTCTAATCCACAAATGAACAGCACAATCAGATCAATAAATAAATTTTAATTCTGTACATAAAATATCATCACTGATGCTGTAAAAATTAGACAACTTCATTTATCAAACTAAGATATTACAAAAAGAACAGACACATTAAATTATGGCTCTACATGTCATCCTGTTAAAAGACAGAGATTGGGCGTAATTTGAAACAGACAAAAAATGTCTATACTTCCACGACTAGACCCAAATAAAAAAACATTTAATTAAACTATATCGTAATGACACACAATTCACAATCCTTTCATTCACACAGGATTTGCTGATGCTTTATTTGCTTATTAATATTCAAAATTTAAACATCAACTAGGCCCGTTTCTCTAAAATAAAACAATATAATGTTTGATTTACTTAATAACAACATGGCATGTGCTGTGGTATAGATGTTTAGATGTATAAATCATTTAAACATATAGATCTTTTTTACAGTAAGTGTGTTTTCCTTACTTGCTTTCCTTCAAGGTTATTAAAAACGTTCTTGCAGTAACATTAGTAGAACCTTTGTTCACGTTACATACAAACATTATTCTTAAGATGTCAATGGAACGTTTTAAAAAGGTTACAGGATTAAAAAAAGTTTGAATAATGTTCTTATAAATGATCAGTATTGTTAATTTAACATAAAAATTGGACGTTTTGGACATTCCTATAACTTCCAAAATAACGTTTGTAATGGTTTTATTACTTAATAGAAACGTCAGGGAAATGTTCTAAAATTGTTAGCTGGGGATGTTTTCTTCTACCACACCCGCTTCAAATTAGAATAATTTGTGTCCTCAAGTAACATCTGAAAACATTGAGCTGAGATCAGCTCATTTCTCTCTGTGGTTCCTCTTATCATCACAGTCTTGTTAAAGCACTGCGCGTTGAAAACAGGTGTTAAATTCTCAAGAACCTAATTTTCAAAATAAAACTGTTATAAAAAACATTCTGCACATTTGTTGAAAACAATGGCTAAAAACAACATATTACAAAGCATCAGGCATGTAATGAATTCTGTGAAAATACTTGAAGCTTAAAATATTTTGATTTTAACAAATAAGGATATTTCAAAAATATGAGTTTTGATGCTATAGTAAACAGTTTATAATGAAAACTGCTGCAGTTAATGACCTCTTACATTTATCTTCTATAAATTAAATACAGAGAAAACACAAAATTCTTTCAAACAAAGAAAAATAACCAGCTGACATACATTCAGCAGTTCATAACAAATACACATGCGTTCTTTGTCAGTTTCCTTTAAAGCAAACAGGGTTCGAACAGGAGGGTTCTGATCCCACCTGTTGGCCCTCCAGTGTTGGGTTACCCTGCACCAATTCAAGGATCATCCTGGTGCGTGTTCTTCCTTTAGCCCATTTAGACAGAGGCAGTGCTTGAGCCATTGTCCTTTAAAGGTCCTTTGTTTCACTTAACCTTTTCATCTACATCTCATCTCACTTTATCTGTACTTCATATATTCTCTAAGACATCACAGGGGACAAATCCTCTCTTTTTCCCACTGGTTACACTGATGAAGCCATTGTTTTCATCCTCACTGCTGACACAAATCTAAAACAACAAATGTGATTATACAAATGTGTTATCAGTCTGTTTGGTGGTGAGAATCGAAGTCAAAATCGATTGTAATCATACTGTCATAAGATTTAGCTAACTTACATATCTGACATGAGCAAGGTTGTAAATTTACTCACTTGCCCCTCCTTCAGGGTGATCTGCCCTTGCTCCTTACAGCCAATAAAGGTTCGATTACATCTGAACACCCTGTCCCCCACCTTCACTTGTTGTGCAAAGGATGCTGGGAAAAAACCTATTCTATCATCGATCACACCCTGGAAATAGTATTAAGACACAGAAGAACAGAAAGCTAAACTCCTAAAAATAGAACAGAAATTCATTTTTAGTTTATAGTGCAATAAAGACTGAATTTCGTATTGTAGCTTTAAACATACTCCATTAGTACACAAAAAAGATTTATTCTAAAATTTGCCGCACACAGAATTCAAGCTGGAAATCAATTTGATTTCATTTAGGCACTGATCAAAACTGTACTTAAATAAATAAATAAAAACTTATTTGTGGAATATTCCCAATAATATGTGTGTTGGTGTTAAACTGCATTACAAACAAAAATACAGTGCTTTAAAACTAGAATGCATAATTTATGTGTGCATAGTTCATGCATAATAGTTAACTGCATTATAATTTATTATTTCTAAGCATCTAAGTAAGCACCCTGTGCTGATAGGTGCTGTAATGATTTTACCTTCCACCAGTCCTCATTGGAATCATCTGCCAGAATTATTCGATCGCCAGGTCTGCAAGTACAGCAAAACACCTTCAGAAAGGTTAGGACATCACATTCCTTTCAACAGTGGGAAATACATGTAGCATTGAAAGCTGTGTTCTGGTATCCTGTGATCATTTCAA
The DNA here is from genome assembly GCA_036877575.1 of Botia almorhae. Taxonomy (NCBI): domain Eukaryota; kingdom Metazoa; phylum Chordata; class Actinopteri; order Cypriniformes; family Botiidae; genus Botia; species Botia almorhae. The sequence goes on along the minus strand of JAZGTJ010000188.1, from coordinate 143,410 downwards.
GAATAAAACTGCACATGCAAACAGATTTGAGGCAACAGTCCTTTGCAGTCTGGATTTGCAGTCATGATTTTAAAGAAAAATGTGTGTGCAGACAGAGAAGTTCAAAGCAGCAAAAGAATCTTGTCAGTTTACAGTGTGTGAGTATGTGGAGAGACAACAACACAGCGGTCAGAATGAAGGTACCAGTCCATGCTGAACAAACTGTTTAACCTCTGGCAAAGCCATTAGTTTATATGTTCCTGTATGTTTATGGAAGTGAAGGAAAGCAGGTGTGTTATGAGCAGGCCGGCACGGAATCTGCATACACTAAATTACACAGAAACCTTCAGAGATTTCCAAAGAATTTGATAGGCCTGCTTACAAAAAAGCCTGTATATGCTAATCTATAAGTGTGTTTGATAACTGTGTTTAATAATAATGTTTTCAGCTACTGGTAGGAGTATAGCAACTTCGTTTCTATTTACCACAGCAGAACACAAAATAAAAAGCAGAAAACTGAGAAGCTGAAACTTTTCAAAAAACGTATGTTTTATTTAGGGGTGTGTGCATGTCTGCTGTAAACACACAGCGTGTGTTCTGCATATAAAGAAACCCTTAGCTAATCAGAGCCACCAGGAGGACAGCCAACAGCATCCCCATGACAACTAATTGTGTCTCTTGTTGAGGGTAATAAAGGTGGGCGGGGACAGGGAGAGATGACAAAAATGATCATGTGATACAGGTGTGAAGACACATCATGACACTGAATAACTCAGCACTGCTCTGTGAATGTGGATGTGTGTGTGTGTGTGTGTGTGTGTGGGGGTGTGTGGGGGTGTGTGGGGGTGTGGG
>JAZGTJ010000188.1:0-142570 GCA_036877575.1 Botia almorhae | reverse complement strand
GGAGTCTGTTAAAGCTGCTACTGAGTTAAATAACAGCATCTGCTGTTGATACAACAAATTAAACATATTTAATGAATTAAACAAGCCCAGGAAGCTTGTACCTGCCTTATAAGAAAGAATTAGGGGGAGTGTAAACCATATTTAATAAACAATATGCATCTTATGAATGCAGAATAAACCTACATGGCGTTTATCTGTCCCTGAGATGGTAAACATTCTTAATCAGCTTTCATTGGTAATGATCCAGATTATACATAACTGTTGTTTGTTTGATGTGTGAGGGTGTAGTTGGAAAAATACTCACCTCATCTCCAGGTCCTGACTGTCTTGAGGGGTAAATCTGAACAAAGCCACGTATGTATTGAGCTGCAGTGGGTCCTCTTTTAACTCCCTGTTTGACTACAGTTTAAACATACGGGAATGTAAACAGGAAACGAGTTTACAACTCAGATTTCATTTCAGTTGGACAACAAGTCAGAGCTTAGACCAAAAATGGTGCTAATAAAGTGTGTTGAAGAATTGTCACATTATTTTATTTTAGTGGGGTTGTAAAATTTAAATATAAGCACTTCAGTAAGCATTTCAATATATAAGCACAATATAAGCATGAATATTTCCACTATTATTGATGACGATAAACAAAACAGTACATTTAATAAACACTTCCATAGCAGGGCATATTGTCACACTATATGGGCTAAATTGTCACAATGCGATGTACTGTAAGTGGTGTTTTAGACACATGTTCTGCTTTACAATATGTAATGTTACACTGTGGCATATGATATGTGACACCTTTGTAGGTTTGAGTATCTGTAGTAAGTTAACACGGGTCACGTTTCTAGCTGAGCTCATAAGATTACTTTTTTTGCCCACTTACTGTAGATGAGAAACCTGCCACCCCGCAGTCATTAACTGGTTGACTACAAGTAACTAGTAACTCATGTAAGAGAAATGTAGATAAATCTATGTGTTTAAGTTACTGGTTTGTTACTGTAAAAAACAGAAAAATATTATAGTGAGAAGGATGAGCTAAATAAAGTTTGATCCCAGAATTCAAATCAAACTGAGCTGTAGACACTGGCTATGATGGGCAAGTTACTTAAATTGGGACTTTTTCCACTGGCTCCTGGGAAACCATACAGTCACTGCAGCGTATAGCAGGCAGGCAAACACAGACAGAACCGGCCTCATAATAGTTCTGATGTGATTAAATCCTGACACAGACTCATGAATGAAGGAAGTGCAGCTTGCTGCCTCATCTCAATGGCAAACAGAATTGACAGGACACAATTACAATGGTGACTAAGCTTCATTACAAAACACATCATTTTCCCTTGTCCTGAAAAAACTGACCGCTGAGTCTCCAGCACTTCCACACAGAAACTAAAAAAAGGCCACAGGAAGTTATATCTCAGTTACTATAAGGTTGAACTAAATGTCTAATGCAACAAATGTATCGCATCGGTTTTCATGTTGTTTGTGTGTGAATTCTGTCATCCAATCTGAAATTCTTTGAAAATCTAAAATCATATTTTTGCAATAGCTTTTGGATAAACAAGTGAACACAAAGCCACACTTGCACAATAACAGAAGAAAATTCAGCAGCGTTTTCGTAGCCAAGACTTTGAGATATGTGCCTTTACAGAAAGTGACCCATAAAATATTTCCCTACCTTGAGAAATATTTACTGGAGTAAACAGTGAGCTCTGATCTCCTCTACCACCCAGAGACCGACCCACAGAAACATTGTTTTTGCTTATGTAATCTTATGTAATCCATGTAATTTCATATGTGTACAGAAATCAGTGAAATCAGAGTAATATGGAAAATCAATTCAACTGTTACTCTGTTAGCCATTCAGTGCATTTCATAAACAGAAGAATAACAAAACTATGCAGATACTTACAGGTGAGGTTTCTGGTTTCATCTCAGTAACATGAAAAGATTCTGTTCCATTCTCCAAAGGTGTAAAAACTGATAAACACAACAAAGCATTCATGTCAAATTAAAGTAACATTTATGTCCAAATACATTTAGCATGGCAGAACAAATCAAGCCTGATTATTTTTATCATTACGGGAGCTTAAATGAATGATGGTGTTGTAGTGGGTCATTGTCAGAGTGGCGGACTGATTAGCCCAAAATACCACAGTTTCTCGGTCATGCTAGCACTTATGTGTCACCAGAGCATAAATATCTGTCTCTATCCCAGCACACAGTCATAAGTCCATGAATTCACGGATGCTATGAGTGATAAACTGGATGCAGCCCTCATCAAGGCAATTTATCTCTCTGATACCATTATATCATAGTGTGTCCATACAGCAGTGTTTCATGACAGCAAAGAACAAAAACTCTGATGTCTAATCAAAGGTTGGAACTGCGTGTGTGAGGCTGAGGGGAAAGATAAAGGATAAATGATCAGACTGACGTGCTCCTCGTTTGGTTGTATTTTAGGCAAAAGCTTTGACAAAATGTCCCTGATAATTTATTTGAGGAAATTGCTGAATTTAAAGACCCTGTGAAATCTGTTAACTTTGAACGCAGAGTGTAGTAGTATTCTGCTAGTATTGTAGTACTGCTGTCTTACTAAAATGATGCTAATAACCTATTTCGTCTCTACGTGGTATCTTGGCATGTTCTCACCATTATCACTGGGTTTCCTTGTGAGTTGAGCTTGGCTGTGGGCGGCCTTCTCTTCCTGCACCTGAGCCACATCACTGATCTGAACAAACGGGCAAACAAACACAATTACTAAATCACAGATTAAACTGAACGCAATAAATAATTGCCATTGCATCTTAAGAAAGGTGTTTGTCTGTGATGCATTTTAGACATGAAAAGACTGATGTTGATTGATTGATTATGTATTATCATTCATGCATTTGACAGACCTTTTATTCCAAAGCAATTTAAAGTGCATTTATGGCAGGCAATTTTAAACATGTTCCCCAGAAATCGAACTCACAACCTCCCGTGCCAGTCAAGCTATAGACACACTTTAAACTACTATATATATATTATATCTATATATCTATATATATATATTTACAGACAGAATTCATACCGCATACATTATATTTGTATCCTTCTTCACCTGTTTGAATAAGTTATTCCATTTAAAGGAGTGTCTCCCTGTCATGTGTCTATTCACCCTCTTTCATCTCATTCTCTCCCTTTTTTGGTTATATTTGCTTGAGAAGACATTATCAGACTCTGACCATCACTTCCTTTCAGGGTGCCTGCATGTGTGTGTGCCTGTGTTTGTTTCAAACCGTAAAACATCATATCTGGGCCGCTCAGATAAGCTGTTTTATTAGTAACTGCACATTGGAGGCTTTGAACATTTACGCACACAGTCAGGTGTGAAAATGTCTTTAGATTTCCCAGAATCCAGCAGAAGTAACAAACAAAAATCAAAGTAACGCCAAACTTCCAACCTGAATTTCAGTGCATGGTTACCAATAGAAAAATCGTATAGAAATAACAACGATTATTTTGACACGTTAACTCGAAGATTATAGTGGTAACATTAAGGAAACGTTTTTACAGTGTATGGATGTTTTCCTAACAGACTGCAGATTTACAAAAAGATTTAGAGCACTCCTGTGATATTTCTCTGCCTCGTTCTTTTAAAGAGAGAAAATAATAAGTAAATTAAGACTTGAGCAGAGAGCAACGCAAGGAGATTTAATTGAATTGTCTTGAGTGTTTTATTAAATGAATTATAATAATCATCACCATCTTTTACCATAAGGAATTCACTGTCTGAAAAAACAGCCAAACAGAAACACATTAAAATGAGTTAAAAGTCTAAACCGAGGCTTATTACCTGCAGGTAAATGATAAATGCATGTTTACTAAGATCAATCCTGCCAGAACTCTCTCCTGCCTACACATTCCAAAACACTCTCACTCCCCCCAATAACACACACAAACACACACTAGATCAGAATCTCAACTCTTTTTGCTTCAGATTCTAGATTGGACTATAAATATATACAGCATTGTCCATCAGAACATATATTTAGGAACCCATATTTATGGGTCTGAACCCTTGCGCTACATTGTTGCTGAAATACACACACTTATTGGAATAATGTGTTTTTTTATAAAAAACATCCAAATATTTGACCTGCGCTTCTTACAGAGTTTCTTTGTGGCGATTCTGATCCACTGGTTCTCTTCATTTTCTGTGCCAGAGAGGTTCCGAACCTTAGCGTCTCGTACACCGGGTCAACTTTACTGCAACAGGCTGGGACAGAACAAAAGACCTGTCAAAACACTATACATATATACACTACACTATACTATGCTTTTAACGAGGATAAAATAGCTTGTGGTGCTATGACATTGTGTTAATATTGAAAAAAAAAGCTCACCAATAGGCAAAACCTCCCTGATGCAGCCAAACTGTTCCTGAATTAGCAGAGGAGAGCTAGAATATCTTCGAAAACCTTTGGGCTGCAAAACCACACAGAGGATTCAGTGAGGGGCTCCAAAGTTTAACTGCAAAACTGTTTACGCAACTAGACGTTTCCTGCACTTCTGCTTCATGCTTGCCGCTTCAGATATATACACAACTTCAACAGTTAATTTAAATAATAAAGCACCTTCAACATTAGAATTAGTGTGCGGGAACGGAACACACATGCTCGGCCCTCAGAAACGATGCCCTTATTTGTATATGTTATGTTGAGGTACTAATACAGGGTGTCTATGCAATCAGCATCACAAATCTGCTTTGAAGGAGTCTTGGTTAGCCACCGCTGAGGTTTGGGGACTAATATAAGCATCACTCGAACCCAGTGGGAAGCTCTTTAGTGCCTCTTCGTCACATTCCTCCAAGAGCTGACTGGAGAAGTGTGTAAAGGTGCTGAGCGTTGATGCTTTCAGTTACTGAAATGACTCGACCGAAAAGGTTTTATGTGATTTGTTTAATCAACTAACAGAACAATAATAGCTACACTGTGCAATGTTTACCTGCACATACTGGAAGTCATAATGTTGGACTAATAATCAGCACTGGTGAGAATCGTGTTGGTATTGAAACTGCTCTTAGCTATTGAAAAGCACTCTCAGCTCAAAGGTTCTCACTGATCTGCCAGGCCAAGAGAAATAAACAAAGTTTAAAAATAGAAACCTGTCAACTTATAAAGCAAAAGTGGAATTAGAGTTGAATCCTGTGGGGAATTGTTCTTTTTTCTTAAATCCTGACCCCCCACAACTATATTTTCCATCTGTGAGAGCGCACTACATCATCGGGAAACTCGCTGTCCCAACCCACCAAACAATCTGAAGGCACAGGTCAGACGCGGCATTTTCCATTTCCTGTGCTGATGAGCTCATCCTGAAGTCAAAAGCTCCTGTTTCTAATAAAAATGAATGTTAGTCTGACCCAGCGTCCTTTGTTTTTATTTAACAGGGCTGTTGTTTTTTTGATGTATCATTGCGAACTGTTATTGGGTTGAATGCTCAAAATGTATTGTTATCACATGTTACAATTAAAGCATGTGATGCAAACTGTTGTCGATGATTAATATATTTATTAATGGCCTGCAAAGCTTTTTATATAGCAGGACAGATGATATAATATACACAATATAATATGCACAATATAACTTAACGATTGCAAACAAGATTTTGCTGCAATAATAGCAATAATTTTACATTTTTGAATTGAAATAAGTTATTTTGCACAATAGAAACTGAAAATATATATAAAAAACTTGTTGGTAGATTTTTAAACTGCCACAAGGTAAATGACTTAATTGGTTAGCCGGGCACAGCTATTAGCAAGTGCTGCTAATCTCAAATGGTTATAATATGGAGTCCCATATTATTTGAGTGATTCTATTACAAGAGATTATGAGCTGGTTCTCTGGATCATCCACTCATTCTTAGAGAAACCTGAGTTACTCCTGTTCTACACTGAGGCCATCGGAAACCCAGTGGAAATTTGAACACTCTTTTCTTGTTTTACTGTGTGTGTGTGTGTGTGTGTGTGTGTAGGGGGGGCGTGTGAATATCCCAGAAGAGTTGTGACTTGCAGGTCCCCCTAGTAAAACACTGAGGTGTTTACATGATAGATGCATCGCAATACTGTTTCAACAGTATCTCATCCTCTCTCTCTCTCTCTCTCTTACTCTCTCACACTTCCTCTTGTGCACACCCGAGAATCATTAACATTCAAACTCACACCTCAATCCACGGAAGGAAAAGACAGACTGATAAATCACACCATCAAATCCCCAAAATAACACAACCAAGTGTAACATATTCTAATGCACACTACAAATCTACATTTATTGCATGGAAAGTATACTTGTAAAGTGATATGAGGAATTTAGCAGATCTGCAACAACGGAGTAGATTTCAGCATAAGATGAGATATAAAAGTTAATTTGTGACCTGTGCTGTCAAAATGAGTCGGAATGAGCACAGGCTAATTACAAGCTACAGGCAAAATAAGTGAAAAATATCCATTTTGGTCTAATTTGAGGTTTTCACAAAAATGACTTTATTAAGCCCTCATCTAGCTATTCCAATGCTCCAAATAGCAGTTAAACATTTAAAATGATCTTTATTTGTACGTTTTCTGAGAGGTATAACTTCCTAAATCTTTCCTTTGTTTTAATAATCCATGAACAATTGCCATTGTTTATTTATTGTGTTTTAATAATCCCCTTTACACAGTAAACAAATATTGGCCAATCACAGAGCAACAACTAAAAAAACACTGAATACTTTAGCTCCACATTCAGTTTCCAAGATTAAAAATTCCAAGACATCACTGATAGCAAAGTGAAACACAAACAATAATAATTTACAGGAAATGTAACAATATCTTACCAGCTTCCCCATGCATCTCTGCTGGCCAACTCTATCCAGGCACTTGTGGTGGATTCCCATCTTGCAGGCTTTGCAGCGGAGGCCTAGCTTCGCATTGGGGCCTGTCAGTTCACATCATACTCAGTTAAAATTAACAGCAAAAACAGCAAGATATCTATAAATACACATCAGAGTGTGAAATGTCTCACAAGTGCACCTTCACAGAAAAGACACATGAACTTCACATGTGCAGAAACCCTGTTTCACGTGTGATTCCATGAGTTTCCAAAGGGATGTTTAAAAACCACCCCTTTCATCTGATCACATTTTTGGCATGTCCACATTAAATTCAGATGTGAAATGTGAGGTTTTTAACCAAATGTAAATTCCCACGGGAAGCCCATAGGCTCACATGTGAAACATGAACTGACATGTTTTTTATGTGTGATCACATGTTTTTTGCATGTGAAGTTCATGTGTCTTTTCTATAGGAGCAGTGGTGGTAAGATAAAAGAACAGTAGCTTCCCCCACAGTTCCCCATCTTATAGTCATTTCAATAAGCAGTGTATGTGTTTTACAGTATTTACAAAACAAAACTTAACATGTAATTCCAAAGATCTGTGTTGGCTGTTCATATTAAAGTTTTGATGAGGGTTGAAATATTGCAGGGGTGCCATTCTGCAAGCGTTCAGGCTGTTGGTCATCTCATAAAAAAAGCCATTTCAGCAATTCTGGACCACATTTGTTCAAACAAATGAACGTATTTTTGCCTATAGAGATGATCCTCTATTAGAGGCTTGACATTTCCCAGGAACACCTGCAGAACATCATTAGCAGTATTAATTCTACTGGAAACAGGAAAATGCAGATGTTAATGCTTAGCTAAACAGAAACAGCAGAGGACAAACAAAAGCAAAGCTTACAGTTAAAGAATGGATGACACAGGCTGTCTAATAAAACAGCACTCTTATCCTCTAACAAAGATTCTGAATCGTGTTCTTCTGTTGTCTCACTCTTAACACACCTGCTGCTCAGTAAATGTGTTCCTCCATGTTATTGATTCAGCTGCATAATGGAATACCTTGGAAGGACTGAACTGGCTGTTAATAGATGCCACACAAGCTTGAGGTTTCAGTTAATAAGCCTTTATGCTAAAATTTATCCAACATACTTTACTGCCAACAATATAGCAATCATTTGTAAACACAGTTTATTGATGAGTATTTACCATCTACTACTTGATAGAAAGATTCATAAAAAGCTTTAGACATATTTTTATTTATTGGTCTGTTGCTTAAAATGCATGTAAACAAAATGATCAGGGAACTGACCAAGAAAGAGCATGTGGGACAGAGTCTATTGGCATAAAATAAATCATAATTAATCCGTCCTCATCTAACCCCTCAGACATTGACTCCTCCCATTATGCTAACTCAAGCTACATAGTTGCCTTATCGCCAAATAAAAACGTAAATATAGAATTTAAATATAGAACATACTTTCCGGTTTACAGGTCCTTACAGGCATAGCGTTTCATTAACCATACACTAATTGTCTACACAAAACAAACAGCTTCTTCCTGTCACAAATCATCTGACTCTCTGTGGTGCGTTTTTGAGAGATCTCTGGGTAAACGAGAATTAATTAGACCTAATTGCCTTCAGAAATTAAATGACTGGCTCTGTGTGGCATAGACAGAAAATGAATACTATTTACTGTAATCATGGTCTGTTTAAGACGGAAGGAGCAACAGAACTGACAGTAATTTATTAATAAGACATAATCTATCGATATTAACCACCTGATGAGCTACAGTACTTGACCATACGCATTCATCTGAGAGTGCCGGACAAGTTAATGAGAGGAGCAGCGGGGGAGGGAGGGTGGGTGGGAGGGGTGAGTGGGGTTATCTATTTCGTTTCTGTTTCTAGAGAAATCAATTCATCATTAAACAGACTTACCAAACACCTTGCCTGCTCCCCCTTGGCAAGCTAAAAAATTACAGGAAAGAATCCCTCTAGCATTACTATTATTGCATGCATCAATGCAAATCCACTCTGCTCATTTTCAAATACTGCACTGCACCCAAAAACAGACTCTAAAGAAGCATTTTCCCAGCTAACAAGTTTAGGTTGCAAAATTTCCATTAAGTAACAAAAATGTTAAAAATGTTATTCTGAATGTTCTAGGAACGTTCAAAACATCCTTTTAAGACACTGCATTAACGTTATTGCTTGGTTATAAGAATGTTAAAACATTTTTTAAATTCTGTAACATTTTAAAACTGTTCCAAGAGCAGCAAAATGTATTCGATATATGATGTATGACATTAACAAATGTTCTACAAACATTACTGCAAGAATGTTTTTGAGAACTTAAGAGAACTTTTAGAGAACGTTAGCCATTCCTGTTCTGGGAACGTTCCCTGTTAGCTGGGTTAGGGGTAAAGACATTACAAAGATGCACTCAATAATTTCTGTCCTAAAGAAATATTGCTCACTTTATTTTGGTACTCTAATTGTCATTGGACACTGTCACTAATGAAATATGTTTATGCAAATTTTCATTTTCAGTAGCATGTTTGAATTAACTGCTTGTGTGTGATGTTGCATCTACACACCTGTGTGTCAGTATAGGTCCGGGACAGCTGTCATATGGCCAGAGCAACATCCTAAATTAATGAGTGCACCTTAAACATACAATTGTCAAATAATAAAAAAAAACATTTTGCAATTCACCCTTTGTATTACTTTATTACATACCAGAGGTGATAATTAAAGGGGACTAAAACAGAATAGAATACGATGTGTTTTCACATATTCAGTGGCACATGACATTGTTTTATAAAATGTGAGATGATTAATAAGATAAAAACATTCGGCCTCACTGTTGTGGGAATCATTCTGTCACAGCGCTCATTTGCTCCTGTCTGCTACAACAAGCTGCTTGCAGCTATCCATCGATTAATCAAACATCACATGCCCTGTCCAGCCCTGCTCATGTATTCCTATAATGATCCCTTCAGCCTCTGACAGAAACTGCATCATTAATGCATCTTTAATGTGTTTAATGGTTTTGTGTTGACGTGTGGAAGTTTTTCTTGTGTTGACGGGTGATGTTGGGCAGCACGCCCTACAGAAAATAAACTCTACCTGTAATTATAAACAACAGTCACATATTAAAATGACATGTAGTTCAGAGAAATGCCTGAACAGTTTGTCAGTCGTCGATGTTCTCGTTTTAAGGGTCTGATGTCTTAAAGGGACAGTTCACCCAAAAATGAAATTTCACCCTGGTGCTATGCCAAACCTACATGACACTGTGGGACACAAAAGAAGATATTTTGAAATTTCTCCGTGGTTGTTTGTCTATATAATGGAAGTCAATGGGTGCTGTTGTTTGGTTACCAACGTACTTTAAATGATCTTTTGTGTAAAGTCAGAGAAGTTTGGAAAGATATGCGGATGAGTACATGATGAGAATATTTATTCTAATCAATTGAATGTATTTCATAAAATCTTCCTACAGCTTGTACTACATGGGCTGTATTCGACCCACGGGCCATGTGTTTGACACCTTCTCCCTAAAAGGAACACATGAAAATAATTCCATCCCATACCAACACTTCTAAAGGTCCATGAGATGATGCGGATTTAATTTCAATGTTGTTAATGGCATCAGTTGCCCAATGGGATGTGAATCCACCCACACAGACAGCCAACCATATTTCCAATATGCTAAGCCTCCTTTTATACCAAGAAATACAGCATGTTTTTGTGTCTTTAGAAATAGATGCCTCAGCTACAACGAAACATGAGGGAACATCAACATGTAAAATGTGTTGCTTGGTGATACAGATACTGCTTTGTCATTTGCCAACCAACGCTTTACAATGGGCTCGATACCAAAACTGACTAATGCAGCAAACACTTTCTGAATAATATCAACAATCACATCATGGTTAAGAGACATCTTCCATACAGCACAACTACTGAAGATAGAATAAACATGAAGAGAATTTGATACAATAATGATTAAAATAATCATTTAATAAACATTTCTGCATGTTTACGTTCCTGTGCTATATTTTCCTATTTCTTTATCATGATCTACCTCATAATACTTTATAATTTAATTTTCTATTTTAGGTTTTTGGGGTAAAATGTATTTACTAAAGCTGCTCTGCAACATTCCACAATGTGAAAAAAACTATATAAATAAAACTGAATTAAACTGAACCAACACAGCTGATTGAGTTCATATTATTAGTCAGTTTACTTGTCATCCAGATCGGTTATGATTGCTGCTATTCTGTAGCCACAACAGACTCCCACAGGAGTGAACCTCTGAGCTCCTCAAATTAACCAGCAAAGCAGCGGGTCAGATCTCTGTATCTCTGTCTCAAATAACTGTCAACATAGTCAAGGGTCACACAAATGTGGAAAACCAAGGTATGTGATCCTGAAAGCCAATCTGAGGCTGGTGTGCTAATCTCCTGATATCTGATCTTAAAGCAGAGATTTAGGTCAATTACACCTGTGCTCAAATTTAGTCCACCTGTAAGGATTTGGGTCGAGAGCAAGCGTTCCGACATCTGATCTACCTGTGAAGATTCGGGTCAAACACAGGTGTCCCGATATCCGATCTGCGTGCAGAAATTTCACGGTTTGTTGTTTAGCAAAGACTCATTAGTCACATCAGGAATTGAGACTGGTGAGGCACAGGCATAAGAACTACACCCTCCACACACCCCGACAGCTGGTGAGAGCTCATCAAATTCACTGTCCTGCATGGCAGTTATCAAAATGCTGTAGAATAATGATCCAACCAATCATTCCTCATCTAGCCGACACGCCATTGCATTTACTGCAGTGTCATGAAATGCATAATTTGGCATCTTACATGAGGATAGGCCAGGGCTGTACATGGAGCCCTGCCCTCATTAGTGTGCTCTTCTGAGGGGAGTGTACTAGTGAAATACAGAGATGATGGTGCCTGACAGATCTATATGCAAACTCTATTGCAACACAATCATATATTCACACACACTCAGACACACACTCATTCAAATAATCAGACACACAGCCACACAAAACACCATTCTAGCACATTTACACATTTTTATCAACACCTTTAAGCCTTGAGGTCTCCTAAACTGAATAAAATTCAGATATTCAGAAGTTATGCAAAGTATCTTTGATCGTATATTGGCCTAATAAGTCTTAATCTTTTCACCTCACACACAAACACCCCCCCCACACACACACACACACACACACACACAAACACATCACCACCTCTTATTACCTGACTATTCATTGGCACAACACTGACGCTTATATAATCTTATAATATGCACAACCAATACGTCAATGCAATATAGCCAATGCATCTATGCATAACCAATATAACCAGTATACGTCTTTCCCTCCAAAAGATTTTACTGTGTCAAGAATCAGTCAGTTTAAATGAATATAAAACAGGAAGCAGACCCAGTGGAAGGCCCGAAGGCATCTGTATTAATGCAAGTATCAGTAAAAGCATCAGTTCTCATGGGACGTCTATGTTCTCTGCACAGGCTGGTGACCTCACGCACCATCCCGGTGGAACAGCCTGCACAGATGCCCAGTGAGGGGATGAATATGGGGCATAAAATTTGAAATTGGCTGTACTTTCCTCCTAATCTTATATTTGATTTCATTCTGCCTGACTGACCATTCCAACAATAAAAAACAAATTGGGAGACAATCTTTAAAAAACCTTTTTGAAAAACACTTTTTTAAAGTTTTTTTTTATAAAAACCTTTTGAATTTGGGAAGAGTCGAGAGACTTTATTCATGCTGTGCTATCGGTTTAACATTGTTTACTTTTTTATGATCAAACTGTTTCATAAAATGTCTTTAGCAGCAACCGGCCGGAGAACAGATGGGCAATAGAACATTCCAGACGATGCTTTCACGCATTTAAAACTATAATCGTTATGTTAGAGATGAATTACTTTCGGCTGTCTAAGTGAACAGGGCTTCCTAAATAATGAGACGGTTCATGTCCTGTGAGTCACATTAGGATAAAAATGTCCTCTTACCTACAATCATGTGGTTGCAGATGTCACAGAAGTGGGGCTTTTTGAAGGTGTGTTCCAGAAAGGTGTGCGCGTTAGGGTCCATCTGGCGGGGGGCGCGGGACGGAGAACAGATCGTGATGGGCAGGTTGCCCGGGATGACGGTGGGCAGCGGAGGGGGAGGTTGGGACATTGCTGGAGAGGCAGAGACAGACACTCCGATGGTGCTCAGGTGACCCGTGCTGCTGCTCACATCTGACAGCAGCTCTGTTTGAAACTTCACATCCTCGATCGGCCGCTGGAAAAAATTATCAGCACTTTTGCTGCGGAGACTCTTGGTCTTGAAGGAGAGTGAGCGCCTGAGTCTCTGCAGCTGAAATATGAAACAGGGTGGAGAAAAATATAGATACTGGTTCACGTACAGTGGCGTCCTAAAGTCAAAGAACACACTGAAACTCTAGACACAAACAGGAAGTTTTAAGCTTTGAAAAATGTTTGGCACTATTTTTAGGTCACTAATAAAATAAACAAATGTTTTGTGCCATTGACCATGTTAGCCTTTGTACAAAATTTTTCTTCCACTTAAGCGCATAAGTTGCTGGGATAACATATATCATCTAAGTTTGTCATTTTAAAACTTGAATCAAGGCAAAAGATTATTTTAAATACATTTTTTAACTGCACTGTTGAATTGTTATGCTGATATTATATTTTTGTATTACATCAGACACTGCAAAATAAAAGCATTTTCCGGAGTGGTACTCAGACTTTTGGACCCTGCTGCACCAATTAGCATCTGATTCAGACAAATGCTTAAGCTCATATGACTAAAAACAACTCGTAAAACATTCAGTTCTGTGTGTGGGTGATTTCTGATGCTTGTCAGGTGTCAAAAGAGGGCATTCACAGAATTTCTGTTCGCATTTACAATTACTGAACCAATGCTTAATTTATTATAAGATTGTTCATCATATGTTAACGTAATATTAACACAACAGGTTCAAATCGCAGACTAGCACTGCCATGTAACTCTCTGATCATCAAAAGACTTCATAAAAATGAAAAAAGAGACAGAGAGAGAGAGAGAGAGAGAGAGAGAAAAAGAGAAAAAGAGAAAGAGGAGGGGTAGATTAGCTGTCATTTCTCTTGGCACATAACCTTTTTGTGCACTGTACATTACCCATGATATCAGTCATACACTGACAGCCCTCTAAATTAGCTGACAACACCCACCAGGATCATCACTGCCTACTAAAAATGTCTTCTGTGCCCCACCAACCATCTGATTGCAGCTCAATTGACAAATCTTACCTTTACTTTGTGAAAAGCCTCAGTTGTGTGACGCGAAACAAAAAGTGACTGAGTGTATGTGTGTATGTTTGTGCTGTATGGTCTATTCGGGCAGCACCACGTGACACTTTGAACCTCTCACATTATGTTTCCACCAATCAGATTAGAGAATCAGTGAACTGTGTTTAGCTGGAGTCTGACTGCATTCCTGGGTATTATGACCTATTGGCTCTTCATGCCCTGCAGTGAGTGATTGATCGATTACTCCCTCGCTGCAGTGCTCATAGTTCACTGCCAAAACAGCCATTTACAAGCAGCTTTTACTCTAGAAATCCTTGTGAATCACATCAAACAAATCACAGGTACTACTGGTTAGAAGTAATCTTGGTTTCATGTACTTTCTGACATTTATTTGGTACTTGCACTGTGACAGAACTGGTTGTAAGCAACAGGCTATCAAGAAAACCATTAACTTAAATCAAATTACACTTTTCCTGGCAGTTACAACAAAATAAATGAAACAGGAACGAAAAAAATCAATGAATACTGCTAAAAAAATTATGTTTATGAGACTATTTTGTGAGAAGCAAGAATTAAGTTTCTTGTATTTTATAAATTAACAAACAAATAATATAGCTGTTAATCGATATAATATAGATAGTAATATACGTAGTCTTTTAAACTAGGATTAAACTCTTAAACTGGGAACTACTATGCGTTTGGTGAGGTAAACATGACCTAAACTGATATTATTAAACTTGTAACATATACTTTTAGTTGAAATGTAACAGAGACCTGAGGCTAACAGTTTAAACAACGCCAGTTCTACAAGAACGTCACAAATCTGCTACATCTATTAGGAATCACTTCTGCTGCTGTCAGCAGCAAACGTGTCCTGCTCTGCCCTGGAGGACATTGAGAGATGGAACTGATTAAGGTGGAAGTCCAGGTTTTTTTGGCACAAGATTACTCACTCTATTTAGAGAGCGAGGGACACATTTTATTGGACCTGCTTTACTTGGGACACACTTTTATCTCATCACACACTGTTGAACAAAACAGACACGGGGAAAGAGAGCAGGAACACAGAAAGAGACCATCATTTGGATTCACAAAAGCTTTTACTGAACCAGTTCTGGCTGTTTTTATTAGCACAACCTACATTTAGATTAGATGCCTGATAGATTAGCAAATAAAAGCTGATCAAATTCTCCAATTATTGGCAATTATGTTGCCTGACTTCCATCCTAGAAGTATTATCTGTGTTATTACTTTGGAAATGGGTTCAAACAAGGGATGCGAAAAAAAGAGTCTTTTACGTCTTGGAAATGTGCAAAATGCAATTAGCATTGGAGGATAAATGTTTTTATGAACATATTTTTTCAGTTGAATTAGAGCGACTCATTAACAATTGATGAGGTTTTTGGTAGACTGTTACATCCTTATTGTGCATTTCCTATTTTAATAAATGACAGTATAAATCTCTTATATTACGGAAGTAAAAACGTCTTCTATGAAAACTTTGCTTTATAAACCTTTGGCTTGCATCAGCAGTGACAAATCAAATCTAATACGATTCTACCGTTTCAATATGATGAAAATGTGTTTCTTTCAAAAATTTCAAAATTATTTTTACTGATCTTATGTAAACATGTTCACAGTACCTCAGTAAATAACAAAGTACTGACTGCTTAGAGTTAACAGTTAACTGTTACCATTAACAGTTTATAGTAACAGCAACCCCTAAAGATAAATCTGAAGAGGAAAGACGTTTAACGCTATAATGACATGAAAACCACACAATCTGTGGCTATATTAAGTACTACAGTTTAGCTTTTAAACTAACCCTCAGAGCTTAACTTACATAGCATTAATGGATAGGTGTAGACAGTAAATAATGAATTAGTTTCTGAATAACTACATAAATAAACATGATTGCAGCACTTAATCACTAATAAATAAGCAGCAAGAAGTATAAAATAGTTCAAAATCCTGATTCAAGAACAATTTTGCCAAAAAGACAAAAAAAAACTGGCATTGGGTTTTTAAAGCATGGTGACCCATTCAAAATTTCCAGATCTAAAGGTAGAACTCAGGGCCACAAATGACCCAGAAAAGCAAATGAGCTTAGACTTAGGGCCAACCTTACTCCACACTACAATCTCAAAAATCAGATATTACATCATACACACTAAAAAAGAGAACAGGCAAGTACTGTACGTAACCAGTTAACTAGCAAAATTATTCAAACCCAACCTCACATGCCTCTTGCTGCAAAGTTACCTGTAACCTGGTTTCACATGAACCCATACATACACACGGTTATATATAGTCCAAAGACAACATGTTGGTAAAGCAACAGATGCGCGTGAACTCTTACGGGACAACGCGCGTTCACCCAGATCCTATATACAATGATAATTCATTCGAATTAACTATTTAACTCTCAAACAATTTTAAAGGATGTACTAAGACCTGACCGAAAAGTGGATAGTACAGCAAAAGTGAAAGGACACCGCTAAATTGCGCGCTACCCGGAATCTTTAGAGGTACGCGGTGATTGTTTAAATGCTTTCATGAATTGTTCGTTTCAAACCTTTGACTCCTGCTGGCTGATAGATGTCGGGGACTGAGGCTCACGCTTCTCCTGCTCGTTCACCTTGTCTATCGTGTCCTCTTGATTCATGTTTGCTGGCGGAATCATGTTTGTAGTTTAAACAGCACCATGAACCGTGCGCTCGTCGGGTGCGTCTGGGTACCAGTCGCGCCTACATGTCGAGTTAAGTTGGAAGCTGATTTACCGAATGCGCGGATAAAATGGTCTGGATGCAAAAGATCAAACTTGAAATAACAAATCACGCCTCGTCTATCGACTTTCAGTCAGTTTGTACGTTGCATAGTAGAGATGCCATCAGCCAGAGAATAATTCACTTTATTAGTCAGTATGATCCAGTCAGGTCCGACTGTCAGAGTGTGAAACAGCCAATCAGATGCCGCTAAGGGAGGAGTTCAGATCTGATTAATTCTCATCCTTGTTTTAGGGTATAATTCTGATGTTAGTGAGCAGACTGGTTGTTTTCACCTCTATACTTAATTCTGCATTCATATGGAAATTGCGAGACTAGAAATAGCGCCCTTATTTGTGTTGGTGTCACTGTCTCAGCTAACAGGAAATGTTCTCAGAACGCTGGCTAACGTTCTCGAAAAGTTTTCTTAGAGTTAAAATTGTTTTGAAAATTATTTTGAAACGTCTATTTTAGACGCTGTATTGTGGGATGCTACCCAGGCCCACTGTATACTGTAAATATCTTTAAAAACACCAGAACGCGCTCTGTCGTCAAGGCTGTTGATGTGAATAATTTCCATCATTATTTCATAACATTTAATTATTTAATAGATTCAAGTGCATCAATATCCAATGAGCTGTTGGATCAAACGCTCATTAAAGAGAAATATCTCTAGAAATCTCCTGTGTCAAATCCAGTGAATCCTATGTTTTACTTTCACGGATTCAGTGAAAAATAAGACAGAATGACCAATGTGCTGCCTTACTGTGACATCAGATGTAGAAAAAAATATCAGTTGTGATGGCAACAGATGGCATCTCATTTATATGAGGGGAAGAATATGGGAGAAATGAGAAGAGGAGACGGACGGAGTGAGGAAGGGCTGTAATTTTCAACCCCAGCTGCAGAAAAGGAGCGAAGGCCTCTGGGAATAGGAGAGCAGGGTCTTAATTATAGAGGACTGAGGGGTCTGCTCTGCTAGCTGCTCGGGATCTTACACAGTGACACCAGTATTTATCAGCTTCACCATCCACTAGAGATTTCTCAGTCGTAATCTGCTCTTAATCTGACAACTATTAAATCTAAAATGGCTTCTATTATCTCATTTGTTTTTTTATGTGCTTTTAAAGGTTAGCTTATTCCAGAGGCAGGCTAAATTACTGTTGCACTTACACAACATAGCTTGAACCTTTCCCATTTACCAAAAAAAATGGTGGAAATACGTATTTGAGCATTTTTATGCGCGTTAAGTGGTTTAAGAGCCCTTGATAGGTTATGATAATGATAAGTCACATCAAATCTAGAATAGCAAGCCTGTTTTAGAAAACAGAGTGCTAGAGAGAGAAAATAGGACTTCTCCAGAACAGGTTAAGATGTTGTACTATTTCATACTATTAATGGATTTTAATCCCTTGCATTAGACTTGGATATGATGCAGTCTCTTATAGTGGCTGATTCTGGAATCATCGCACCAGTCTAAAATAAGTCCTTCATCTGTCGGTTAACAGATGACATATGAAATCACTGCTCAGACATTTCCCTCAGTGCTGAAACTATAAAAACAAAGTAATCAGAAACTCATTTGGCAATGGATTCAAAAAGTTGGCTTATGTTCAGTCATATATCCAAACACTGAAACATATTGCTTTGCAATCTGTGACCTTCCACACTCTTATTTGAGCAATTACCTCAAAATAGTGTTTAGAACAGTTATCTATATCTATCTCTGTGTGTGTATATATATATATATATATATATATATATATATGTAGGTTTTTGTTATATATGGTTTCTGTTATATTCTTGTTTTCTGTTTAACCGCCGATCTCCACTAAGTTTAGCATCTGTGAATAATGGACTGATGTAATTGTACTGGCTGCTTGTTTGTCAAATGACTCAACATAAACAGAGAAAAAGAAAGAAGAAAGGGACAGATAGAGAGAGGGAGAGAGAGAATGAGAAAGAGAGAGAGAAAGGGAGAGAATGAGAGAGAGAAAGGAAGAGAGAGAGGAAAAAGAAAGAACGAGAGCGAGAATGAAAAAGAGAGAGAGAGACAGAGAGAGAAGGAGAGAGAGAGATCCAGTACCACACTGAATTTTTAATGGAATCCCACATAAGGTGTGACAGTGGCATCATAGAACAGGAGATGTTCAGTACAATATCTTAATAAGCTGATCGTTACAGTATCATCATCATGTTCTAAACAGCATTGTAATAATATAACCACACTGTCAATTGAATGTGGCATGCACTTTGATTTAATCTTTGTCATGATGTGTAGTGCTCAGTGAAATGTGACACTCTCTGTCCAGTGTTGAATCAAAAAGAGGAAAACCCTAAACTCTCAAGAATGTAATGAAACCATTTTCAGGATTTTCCATCTGTTTTGTTCTGAGCACCACATTAATCGTGAGGTCACGCAGCATAAAAGCTGCTCAAGCTTTGTTAAAATGCCTTCAAGGAAAGAAACACTCACACAAACACACACACACACACCTTTGCTTAGTAATGGCATTTTTCTCTGTTAGTTTCCACCGAGGCTAAACGATGAAACTGGTTGCTATGCTTCTGCTCTAAATGCTTTTGGATAAAATATCAAATCAGAGAGAGCAAAATGTAAAATAGTCAGTTAAAACACATTTAAACATATCAAAAATGTCACACACATGTCCAAACAGCAACACAGCACAAAGATACAAATTCAATACTAAGAGCAACACTGTATTTTAGTTTTCCTGTGCAAAATGATTTTTCTGCTGTAAAAAGAAACATTTAGCTTGTTCAGCTCTTCCAGAAATCCATCAAAACAGAGTAACAGCTAGTTAAAGAACATCAATCAGATGACACGTCAAAGAAGCTCATAAAACCGTCAGCTCTCTCACAGCAAAAACTAAACAAAACACAACCTCTGAAAATGCAACCAAAAAGAATCCAAAAAGGTACGAAACAACTATTGCTCAGCCTCAAACATCTACCAGCATCTCATGCACAGCTCCAATGCACAATCCGACGGCCTCCACACGCAACTGCAACAAACAATAAACCTAAATACACAATGCAGCAACCTCAACACGCAATAAAAGAAGAAGAGCACACAATTCAACAACCCCAACACACCATATCCTCTAAAGCAGGTGAAGGTCTAGCCTGCGCGTAGAAGAGAGATCAAATGAAAAAGTCAGTTTGCAGCCAGAACAGATATCACTGGCACCACCAGAGGGCGCTAGCTCTGTGGACTCATTAGTAAGCCCCAAAACGTCAAAATACCACAGATTCTTTGCATTCACTTAATAACTGTCAAACATTTCCTTCCATAATGTACTATTTTTTAGGCCAGTTGAACAAAGTAATGACTTTACGTATATCGTGAGTGTTTTGTTATATAAAGAACATGACATTTGAATATTTTAGATGCTAAGAGGTTAATCTAAAGACAATATAAACCCAAAACAAGACACCCGCACAGTGAACCCGGGACCACTTACATCACTGTTAAAAAGAACAGCAGGAAAACTTGGGAATGTGCTAAATGGATTTCCTGAGAAGTTCTCCAGCGCATTAGTACCAATTAAACCGCCCCCTAATGAGGGATTAAAGCCGCATCCCAGCAGGAAAGAGAGCGAGAGAATGAGGGCTGGTCGTTATGGCTAATATCGTAAGACACTTCAGGTGAAATTTAATGCCTTCAAACATTTACACCTTGGTGTTGTTAACACCATGCACTAACCACTTTAAGAAGGATTATCTCTCCAAATTTTAACTCACTTGCAGATTAAAGTCAGAGCTATGGTTTTTCTGATATAGCACCAGCAATACCGAGGTTGTGGGTTCGAATCCCAAAGAACACACATACTGATAATATGTGTACCTTAAATGCAATGTCACTTTAAATAAAAGTGTCTGCCAAACGCATTAACAAAATTCAATTTTAATAGTAAACATGAATCTGTGATCTAGTGAATCCAATGCGGTCCAGTTCTTCAGACGGCACCACATAATTTGCAGGTGTTTATCCTTCATTGCTTCAATGAATCCCAGCTCATCATTAGTATCATCAAAGCAGCTTCAATGAAACACATCATTTCCTGTTCAGTGCATTGACTCAGGGAGTGAAGAATTATGTTTTCTCCTGTCCGGGGAGCGTGAGCGATGCTCTGACGCACAATGAACCCCTTCTGCTCTGCTCTGCTTGTTCAAGCTATCTCTAATGAGACTGGAGCTAAAAACAGCATACTGTGTGTCTACCAGAAGGACAGCCTTGCTGTCAAACACACACACACACTTGGCATATGTTCGTGGCAATTGCTTATTCACAAACATACATCTATACATATGCAACAATTTAGAACCACCTGAACACTAAGTGCACTAACTACATACACACTAACTAGAAAAACTACATTCAGTTAGTTAAGATCCTCCAGGTGCAATTTAGTGTATTCTGACTTGATCATATGTATTATGTGTTTTTATTATCTAATATGCTTTTATGAGGCATTGTTTATACATCTAACAGGGTCCCACAGACACTGATGAGAGTGCTGTAAAGTCTTTCTATTTTAACAGTGCAAATAAGACACATGCCCCTAGTTGACTCATTAACAATTAAGTATTGAAAAGGCTGACGCAGCAGTCATTTAAATAATCTTTTTCCTAATGTAAGCCAATTATACAATTCAACCATATTTATCATTTTAGAACTGGTCATTTGGACTGACTGGCTTTAGAACAGATGCAGCCTCACGCTACGAAAATCTCATGAAATCTCCCAGGGAAAAGTGACTCGTCTCATCTTATGTTGCAGCCCACTGTGGATCAGATTTTACCAGACTGCACGGGGCTATGTAGAGCTGGCTGTGATGAATAGTTATATATTATTTTGTACGATTATCTTGCGTTCCTCAGAATATCTGGAGTTAGATGCTCCACCAGAATGCTTAATTAGAAATTGGACAAATATCGCTTTACTCTATTAAACGTAATAATGTCAACAGGTTTCCATGAGGGTTAGATTTAGGGAAAAAAATAGTCATGAAATATGCTTACGAATAAAGTGAAACTAATTGGTGTGTGTGTGAAGGAACTATGTGGGCGACTCTGGGCACATTTACATAATGACTACTTCCTGAATTTTCTCTAAAACATTTTATCAGTCCACATGTCACAATCATTTTATATTGATATTTACCTTTTAAACAGAACAAAGTGTAATTTCAAATAACAAAGCTTTTAGCTGTAATAAAAACACTGACTCATAAAACAGTCTGTGATTTTATACCAAATTGGTTACTAAACAACAACAAAAGACAAATTGTCCTTTAAAAACACCCGCAATTGTCATCTAATAAAGCAACCTGAAACAATATTGGGGGGCTATCTCCAATATCCCCATATAAGTCTTGGTTATAAGTCTTCGAATAATCAAATTTACTCGCAATAAAAATCTTTACAGCCTAAAATCTAAACAGCCCTTAAAATGTAACAAAATTTGGAATGATGACAATACCTCATTTATTCTGACAGAATGCTGATCAATGTGAAACTTTTAGTCTGTCCAATTTAAAATCAGATCAGCCTGAATCAGCGTCAAGCCAACCTTTGAGCTTCTAGAGGTGTTCTGTGTTTTCAGAACTTGATCAGAAACAGTACAAATCTTAAAGCCAATAATTCAGAAAAACAGGAATAACAAAAAAAGAATCTTCTTTTTACAAAGCCAGGAAATTCACCTACGGCTCACCCACTCTGTCTATCTTTCCTCTTCTCGGATGCATGGGTGGAGAAGCAGATGGCTGTATTGAGAGATGGAAGGTGGCTAAATTATGCAACTGACTATAAAAGGTTAAAGAGTCAGATTTAGACGTATATTTATTAAAGGTTTAAGATCAGAATACTGTCCAAGAAAATGACGCATCTCAAAACTGATCTGCAAAACTGAACGATATATGTATTTTCAAACACTGTCTGGGACTTAATGTCTCTTAAAGGAACAGATCGCCCGAAAAACATCTACGGTAAACAATTCTGTCATTATTTACTCACTCTCATGCTGTCTCGAACCATCTGACTTTCTTTGTTCCATGGAACACAAACAGTTTTTGATGAATGTGCTGACCACTTTTCCCTCAGATAATGAAGGTAAATGAGAACCAGGGCTGTCAAACTCCAAAATGACAAAAAAGCACCATAAAGGTATCATAAAACAGGTCTATCTGACTGTTTTATATTCCAAGTCTTCTGAAGCTATTTTATAGGTTTCATGAGAGAAGTAACCATGTCTGATTTGTGAAGTAACAATTCATTTGAGTTGGTTAACAGCCCACCTGAGGCAAAGATTAACAGTGAATAACGAATTATATTTTATATTACATTCTGTTCATCAGAAAAATCTCTTATATGGCTTCAGAAGTCTTAAAATATGGCGCACAGATCACATGGATCATTTTTATACTTCTTTTATGGTACTTTTCTGTCATTTTATAGCTTGGCAGCCCATCCCCATTCACTCATATCATATGAAAAACATCGGCAAGACTTTCTTTAAAAAAATCACCTTTTGTTTTTCATAGAAAATGAAAGTCATACGGGTTTGGAACGACACACATGCGGGTAAATTACCACCACAAAAACATATCCGCTAACAACACACTTGGAACGCATTACAAAACAAAGAGTGTTAATTCTATTTAAAGGAGCAGACCAACCTGAAACTGTTAATATCTACTAATATAACACACACCTCCGCAACACATCCACCAAAAACACTCTTATATGACTTTGAGAAACAAAGAGTGTTTATCGTTCTATTTCTAGCAGAAGACAAACCTCTTTATCCTCATGCCTGGCGATGCAACATGGAAAACAAACGCATCACATTTGTGCATGGCAACAATTATCTTTTACAAGCAACATGTCTGCACTGATTATGTTCAGTCGTATACAGAATCTGTGTTTACGCTGCCTCACAGGGTTGTTAACAGATAGCTCTGTTTTTTGGCTGTCAAGGACATAGATAACACACATTGGATTCAAGCATACAAGGATTAAAACCTTGGAAAGCTGTAAATAAACAGAGCAGGCAAGTGTGTTGTGAGCAAGGGTTCTTAGCTAACAATTTTAGGTTGTAAGAATGTTTCCGCAATGTTTCCATTAAGTATCAAAAAATGGCTAAAATGTTATTTTGAACATTTTTGGAATGTTCAAAATGTCTTGTGTTTTAGACGTTGTGTTAACATTGTTGCTAGATTATAAGAATGTTATTCAAACATTGTTTGATTCTGTAATATTTTTACTACTTAAGAAGTAGCAAAAGTAGGGTAAAGATTTACAGTGAAGATCTGAAAATACACACTCACCCAGAGTACAGTAGGGTGCTAAAACTGTAGTGTAGTGAAACTGAATCTATGTATCTTTTAACAAATTACAGTAACTTATTATTAGCATAACAACATGATTGATTGAAAATAATACTAATTGGGCATGTCCACATTGTGATTTTGGATTTTAAATCCCATATTTTCAATGATCTCAGTCTTTTGCACCCCAATATATATACAAATAGTAAATGTTTAACCCACCCAACAATCCTCAACAGAACCTTCCTCTGTAACAGCACAGAGGATGAAAAATGAATGAGCATGCATGATGCAATTGTTTGAAAGTGACAAACAGAAAAATTAGGCATGAGGAGAGCATAATATAGAAAAGTGTGGAGCAGATCTGATTTCGTTGGAGGCATTTTTCCCTGTAAAGTTCTCAATGAGTGTATTAACCAGCTTATATCTCAAGGGAAACGTATCATAGCAACAAGAATCAATCAAATACATCAAAAACAAGACGACAGTATGGGTTGGGTTCATCGTGACATTATGTCATGGGTTCATCAAATTACACTTATGAACGAACACATATCAAGTGTTTCTCAGTGAGGAAACTCCCCCAGGGACGCCTTTAAAAGCGCAACCACGAGACAGCTTTGAACTGTTTAATCAATTATTAAAGACTTCTACATATTTTATATAGAAGCCAGGAAATATTTCTTGTCTTTATTTCTGAGACCGTTATAACTTATGTGCATATTCACAGTCATTACTAACACAGACCTCTTCACCACAACAGCCACTGAATTCAAATGAAATACTCTGTTACTCTCTGTTAAGGAAATGGGTTTTAGTGTTTTCTGGCTCCATTTTAAACCAAAGAGATTCTGTGCTTCAGTTATGTTTCAATAGGAACCTGTCGTATCATTGGCTCATTATGCTGGAAAACGACTGCCTGTTGGCAACATGGAAGTGTATCAGTCACGAACTACACGTCTGATTATCGGCCAGATAAAACATAAGGCATTCTTGATCTGCAGGAAATATGTTGACAAACATGGTTCTGGGGAATAAAGGGAGAGAAAACCACAAAGGTTTGGCTCTTCTAACACCCATCCTTGACTTCAGTGGTTCAATCTCAAACAGAAGAACACTAACAGCCTTTAACAGTGTGGACAGTCTGTAACAGCGCTATTAAAAATGTAAAAGATTTAAAAATTTACAGAATGGTTCTCAAAGGGTTCTTTGAAGGGCTCCGTGGTTTTGAAGAGCCTTTAACATCCAAGGAACTTTAAAAAAAAAAAGAAAGGTTTTTTTTTGTGGTGGAAAAAGGCTTTTTTTCTAGGTAAGTTAGAAAGGTTGTTTTAAGAACTGCTTTTCTGGGGAAGTCAGCTGTGGTGAAAATGTGTCTAACAGGTAGCCTCTGACCTGTAGACTCATAGTGTACAGTCAGGGTCATTTCCTGAGGCAAAACGTTTATCATAAATTACACAGCACTGTCAGTGGAGGCTTTCCGCGCTCACAGGCTAACTCTTATCCATTGTGGCACCTGAAATAAATCTAAATGCCTAATAATGGCCAATTTCATACTACGTAAAAATGTCAACGTGTAGATTCGTAGGTGGGATCTGTGAAACTTCCGAGTACAATGACACTGGACTATTAAACAGAATCTCCATAGAGGGCTAAAAATCCACTTCTATGCAAAATAGAGAGAATCTGCTTTCCAGAGGTGAGGTGTAATGAAGTAGGCCAACGACTCCCACAGAAAATAGACCGAACATTGAAACTGGCCTGGATCAAATCAGGCCTTTGGGAAAAAATTTTAAAATTAGGTTAACTAGAATCTTCGAATTCACGGGTATCTCCAGGGACGACCGTGTAGAAACAGATCTGGTCGCAGTGATAGGTGCGTGCAGATTAGGGGACCACACACAAACACAAGCTTGCATGTGTATCGATGGTGAAGTAGTCAGTTAATCCTGTTACATTGCATTGTCCTAGAGCTCAACTAAAATACTACATTGTCTGGCGTTTAGACAAACAGAGGTGTAATATTTAAAGGGATAGTTCACCTAAAAAGTACAGTTCTTCCATTGTTTACTCACCCAGACATATTCTAAACCTGTATAACTTTCTTGCTTCTCAGCAACACAAAAGATATTTTAAAGTATTTTGGTAACCAAACAACATACATCCCTTAACTTCCATTGTATGGGCAAAAAAACATTATTATTTGTCAAAATATCATATTTTGTTCTACAGAACAAAAAGTCATATATGTTTGGAATACCATGAGGATGAGTAAAATGTAACAACTGGAAGGAGGAAGAGTATAATGAGGAAAAATAGAGGCACTGGTGCCAGACTGAACAGTAATGCTACCCCCATGTGGCTGTTGATTATCATCACACTGAAGAAAATACATAATTATGTTTTAAACCATTTATTCCTGTCTCATACACAAACAATAGGCAACTGTAATTCCCTTTAACAAAAGCAAATGCACAGCATACAAGTGTCTTCTTATGGAACTGTAAGACAAAAACAAACTTGCAGCACTTACCGTGGTCAAAACTATCAATGAAACCCACACGCATTTTACCTGCTTCTGACAAGTGAACATACATTAGCATGTTCAGTGAATATGCTTTATATTACAGCTCTAATCACAGTTAGCTAAATATTCTTTTACGAATATAGCTCTGACAGACATTTGTACTGTGACATTAGGGTGAGTAAATGGAGGAATTTATATTTTTGGGTGAACTTTGCCTTTAAACAAGTTCAGGAAGAGAGCTGAACTGTGAAGGTATCTACAAGTAGTATCTTTTGTTAGGAGTATTGTGGAGTCTGAAAGAAAGTCTTATATTGTACTAAAATGATTAATAACACGTGTTAGTCACATGAATAAAGGCTGCAGGCACGTGCAAACAAAACTGTGAAACAAATGAAAACCACATTTCGCGTTTGACTCCCGCTGTGTGTCTATGGCACACAGAAAGTCTATGTATGCATTAAAACAGCTTTTTACAGTTTGCGATGGAAAAAAAGCTTCCTTCATAACCACCAACAATATATTCTCAAAACAGGCTCAACAGACACACTCGGTGAATTTTCACACATGATATTCCACTTTTACAGAAACATTTACAATCTGCTGGACAAGCACAACGTAGTTTTCTTTTCCAATGTACATCCTGAAGATACACCACACGCATTATTATTAAGCATTATAAATGATTAATTATTAATAATTAATCAATAATTCACACTAGTTTCTGAAACCGTCGTCTGGCACAACACACTTTGTGCACAAAAAGTCTGTCAGGAAAAATGTAACATCACAGAGCACTAATTACAAGAGAATACAGTCTTTCAGCGTACATGCACATACACACCCTTTAAACAGAAGAATGTCCTTTGCTTGTTTATTTATGGAGACAAAAGTGTTCATGTGTGGGTATTGCAACATCAGATCTCTTATTAAAACCAGCTTCAAGTATTACAGGGTTGTATGAGGGAAAGTGTAAGGCAAAAGATACACTTCAACATCTCCAAACTAGATGGACAACAAGCTAGGCTCCTCCAGATAGCTTGAGTAATATGTTTGGAGAAATTGAATCTTTATAGATAATATTGCATTCCTATTGCAACAAACACAATTGGGATGTAGAAGGTAGGTTGTGGACTTTAAAATGGGTAATAGAATGACAAAGGCAG
Organism: Botia almorhae; assembly: GCA_036877575.1. Classification (NCBI taxonomy): domain Eukaryota; kingdom Metazoa; phylum Chordata; class Actinopteri; order Cypriniformes; family Botiidae; genus Botia; species Botia almorhae. The sequence goes on along the minus strand of JAZGTJ010000188.1, from coordinate 114,559 downwards.
ATGGATCACGGATCGGCTGAGTAAGCAGACCACATTTATGGACCCTTACGTGTGCACACACACACAAACGCACACAGGCATTACAAAAGCATGTACATGGCCCAGTTATCCACTTAGTGCCAGCTGAAGTGTGTGTGTGTGTTTGGGATTGTGTGTGTGTGTGTTTGGGATTGTGTGTGTGTGTGTGTTTGGGAGTGTATGCGTGTCCGCTGACGGGAGCAGAGGAGAGCTGTTCCTCTATCTTCCAGCCATCTCACAAGCCTTGTGGGAGCACTAAGGAGCGCGCTGGATCTCCATACAAACTATTCAGAGGCATTATGGGGTTTCCATGGCAACGGTCCACAGGCACAGGCCTATCCACCCAGCAGAAGAGAAAGTAGTTAAAAATTCCACAGCCACGTTTGATTCACTGGATTTGTATCTTTAATTCCGACTCTGAACCAATGAGAAACGAGACCCTTTTAACCTTATATGGAGATTCGACAGAGATGAGCGACTATTTCCTCACGTTCATGTCATCGTCCTTCAGAACGAACTTCTTCCTCAGTGCTTCAGATATCAGAGAGGCGGAGTTCTCCTCCCTCAGGGAGGTGCACCCACGGTTGTATCTTAATGAAACATACAAATACAAACAAATGTTATTTGCAATATTTATGAACTTTTACAATTGTCCTTTATACATACGCTGTAGTGTTTAGGCACTCTCAAAACAGCCATTTTGATATTTATTGCTTGTAAGATTTGTCCTCCTCGAATTTGCAAGTGTTAATCTTTTCATGGACAGCAATGACTACTGGCCAAATGTTACATCGCTTTCATAACTCATTTCATATTCATAAGTTGATAAGGTTTATAATGGCACTCTTCCCACTTTTTGACTTGTTTCTAAGCCCCTGGTGCTCACCTATCCTTGCTCATCTTCATGCGGTTCATGTCTTTCAGGATGTCCATGACATCAGCAAAGCTTGTTGACTTTGACAGAGACACTGTGTCTTCCTCTGGCTCTCTGAAGTTCATGGTTGGGTGATCAAGGTCAAAGGTTGCTGACGCTGTCATGGAAACTGGTGGCATGGGATCAGGCACCAGCTCTGATACCTCTTCCTCATCATCATCAACATCCTCTTCTTCCTCCTCTTCCTCTGTTACATCACTGATGACAAAAGAGGCTGCTGGTGCAGGCTGGTAAATTGCGGTCTCAAAAGGAGCCAAAGAGAAGCCCACACTAGTGTCGTCAGGGGACAGCAGGTCAGGGGTGATGGGATTCGAATCTGAACCAGGTCAAGATATAACGAGGGATATAAGAAACAAATGTGCACTGAATTTCCAAACAAATCTATTTAAATCAACTATATTTCTACAGCTACTAAGTCGTAGTTTTGAATCTGAATTCCTCAGTACTAACTCACCTGGTCAAAGCAAAAAACTTGTATACAGATACAATTGCTCTAACCTTCACTAACATTACAAGCATATTACAACTATGGCTGAGGTGTCAGGGTTAATGTAACTTCAGACAAACTGTTTAACCTGAGTCTGCAGCAACTATCTTGGCAATTTGCGCTCGGAGTCGACTCAGCTCGTCCTGTAAAGCTGTGGTCCGGTTCAGAGCAGTTACACCTGGTTTCCTCAGCCCCTCGACCCGCCTGCCTTCTCGTCTGAAATTGGGTACAGACGAGTTCCTGTGCATAACCAGCAAGGGCGTCGGCCTCCACTCATGCCTCAGGGGGCGAGTGTCACTCCTGAAAAACAGCAGAAAAGCTGGTAAATTAAAACGAATGCTTTGAGACGCTGTTGCTGTAGCTCTTTTAGCTGAATTAGCGTGACACTAAGGTCATCAGTTTGATTCAAAAGAGAATTTGTCCGAGAATTTATAGAACCTTCATGAACTACAAGTCATTTTTGGATAAAAGCATCTCCCAATGAAAACCTGCTGACATGCTGCCACACGTCAAACCCCTTTAAGGATCAACACAACATTAGTATCTATCTGAATGCTGTGATGAACAGTTACTTAGTGTTCAGTTAACGACTTGTTCAATCTAAGGCCCAACACCAAATTCTGACTCTGCTCTATACCTTACAAAACACCATAAATACAGGGTGAAAAAACAAAATTCTGTTGGTGAACTAACCTGACTCTGGCGTATGTTTCCTCCTCATCATTTGCAATCCAAGCAATATCTGCCAGGGTGGGCACCAGCGGCCCGTCCATGGAGCGCATTGGAGGAAGTCCGGGGAGCTCCTGTGGAAAACAGGAAGTTAACAACCATTCCTTGAGTTTTAACAAACAGTCAGTTCCACTTCAGTATAGATCCTAATAATCATTCATTACAGTATTTCAGTAGTTACGGTCTTAAAAACGTGAATAAAATCTTAATCATCAACTTAGTTGTGTCCAGGAACACTTGATGCTCCATTAGAGTGTATGTGTATTTATAATGAGTGTATATGAACGATTTTCTCTCCCATACCTGGAAACATGCCCTGGGGCAGGGTTTAAGAGGCAAGGTAGAGCCGATTCGTCTCACGACACTACGAGTTGACCCATGTGGTTTATTTTGCCAAATAGGGATTACCTCCTAAAGAACGAGTAAACAGATACTTACAATACACAATATAAACTACACACTGACCTAACATAAACACATAGTACATAAATAAAAGTAGCTTTAGATTTGTAAACAACTTACTGCCTCTGTTTCCATTTTGCTGTGAGTGTGGATAAGACGTCACTGCTGCTTTGGACTGTATGTTGTGTGTTGTGGTTATAACGCACTGAACATATTCCACTGTGTTCCGTCACCTAATTAAAGCAAAGGAAAACATATAATATGGTATACTTACTTATTGAGAAGGTGCAGCTCCAAGTATAGGACGCACTATCTGGCGTCCTATCTACCCCATATCCACTTTATTACATAACGTGATTAAGTAAACAAATGATTCATTAAAGCAATTACTTAAACACAAAAACAACAACGTAATAGAAATAAGGAACATGCTAATTTAATACACCAGTGAATGGGGTAGACATGAACAAAACAGTGTATATTAGGAAACAAATAAACACTAAACATATAGTGTAAACAAACTAAATAAACAAAAAGCGTTCTGTGACCCTCATCCCCTCTTTTAGCATCCCAGCTAACAAACGACCTAATTAATGTGCAGCTACTAAAAATGCATTCCTAAGACATAAAAACGCACCGTGTGTGATCAGATTATACCGGTTTCTTTTTGCACCGGTGCAGTATTTTGTTTTCCTGTGTGTAATAAATTGTCCAGGCTTCGCTTCTCTCTCTGTACCGTTAGCCGTTTAGCCGTTTGCTAAGCGCGCCCCCGGCTACTTTGCATGGAGTGCAGGAGTCGGAAGTACGCCTTGTGATTGGTTCAAATTCTGCATATTTTAACTTTCAGCCCAATAATATTAGACCTTCACACGCGAACGGCATGTGTCTCCAAATTACAAAATAAAAGTCAGATATGAAGTTTAAATGTCGCGCTTTGTCATACAGCACTGAAACAGATATAGGCACAACAGTCTAGTTATATTTAACATAAGAACGCGTTTTTATTCTAGAAACATTATTTTGCGCATAATTTGAGAGAAGTTATTAGAGTCGGGTTCTGTTGAGCCTGTGCTTTTATTTAGTGACTAGTGATAGACAGATTTACCGCAAAGCATCAAAACACATGACAGCGCAACATGCAGAACGTCCCGATCAGCTGGTCATCGCGTGGGTTTATTAAGGACCAAGGTAAGTTATCTAATGCCTGAATATTTTTGTGATTTTAGGTTGTCATATCTCTGAGGCACATTTAGAAAAATAATAAAAGCACTAAACACCGTGACTGATTTATGTTTAGAGATACTGTTAAAGCATTTTAATATGGAAAGATAATAATGGTGTAATGGTTTTGTAGAGACAGTAGTGACGTAGAAAATCAAATCGATTTTCTGTTTATTAGCATGGTTAACATTAAGCGTGTTTGTTTGGTACAGACGTGCGACATTGTGATTCTTCTTGGGCCTGCAAAAAGACTTATCTGTTAATAGCCGTACATAAGACACGATCAGCCATGATATATTGTGTTTTATTGTTCATACTTCGTCATTAAATGATCGAATGTTAAGTTTAAGACCTTGTGGTACTGAGCCCATTGGTGCTTGTTTATCTTAGATGAACCAATGACTGGAGCTGGCCATTTGCTTTTGAATGGACACAAGCAGGCCTATTTGCATGAATCTGTAGATTATGTTAGACCGTCTATATTTCTTAAATATATGACGTGTGAAAGTGAGTGGAGACAGTTTCATTCTCTTAATATTCCACTTATACCTTTATTAGTTTAAATCTGTATTTCTTCCTCTTTTTTTATCTTTCATTCATACCGCAGGTACTCTGTAGAGTGCTGAGAATGCTGATGATGATGGTCAGGAGGAAGAGGAAGACTTTCAGATGCCGACACCACATGGTGCAATCATTCTGTCACTAATTTCTGCACTGGAAGGGTGAAGATCTTTGGCCGATTCTTAATCTCAGCCCTGAGACCTCATGGACCACAGAGCTCAGAGAGACAAGAGCAGAGCCAGCTACTTTGGAAATGTTAAGAACAGGTAAGGTTTTGAATAATATATATTTGTATAAATAAATATGCAGTTATGTGTCAAATATAGATATTGTAAAGGCATGAAGTTTGGATGGTCCTATTTTTTCCCAAACCTTACAATACTACTGAGTCTCTTTGTTACCTTACTAAGGGTACATGAATAAATCAGAACATAGATTACTGTGTAGCCCAAGCCCATAGAAAATACGGCATCTTTTCCTTAGATTGCGATCAAAGCTGCCAGCTGGAATTTCGCAGCCCCCTGGATTTGTTGCTGCTTCATGTTCCATTGGCAGTCAGGGGGTGTTGGGGAAGAGTGTTGGGCAGGAATGTGTCAAAGCACATCACCAAATCAGAAACCCCAAATTGAGGCAGTACTATCTAAAGGGTATGTCACTGATTTATTGAACATTTAAAATGCTATGTGCCAATTTATGACATCTTTGCTTTGATCTGTAGGACAATGGAACGCGTTGTTTAGTTTAGTTTTCAGATACTGTTCAGTTTTACACTGATGTAGGTTAAAATTACAGCTTGCTAGATGAGCTTGGTGTGTTCCAGTGTGTTTTTGTTTGAATGCTATGTACATTTTGTTACATGCATATCTGCTTTTGTCTTTAGTTTCTTGTGGCTGCAAGACTTCTGTTAACGTATCTTTTGTGTTTTTGCCTTTAATGTCCATAGAGGCAGCATTTCCAGCTGAAGTTCCAACAACAAAAACTTTGGAGTCATGCAGAAACAATAAACATGGGGTGGGTAAAGTTTCCTATTCACACACACTGTCACCAGCACAAAAATACTGCAGCCCAGGGGTGTGTCTAGCCCTGGCTATTGGGCTGTAGCCATGAATGCTTTCTCTGACTGAGAAGCAGGTCCAAGTATTTAAAATAAGTCATGGAGTTTTTATGCCTTACTTTTTGATATAGAGCATTTCTTCTTGTCAATGTGGTTGTAATTACCAATTGCTTTTATGAATATAATCTAAAGGCCAACTACATGTTAATCAATAACAACATTTATTGAGAAGAACAAATTTATTGACAATACTATTTAAAATCATAACTACTATTGTAATATTTAAAGCTTTAGTCATTGGCCTACACTTTTAACAGGGACACGAAATCAATTTACAATTGATCTGGGATAATGTTTTGGGTCACGCCATATTTCTGTGTGGAATGGACCAGCCCGTGATTTCACCAGGCCGCAGTCATGCCCCCACTGCAGCCTCCATGAATATAACTGACAACATGTTGCATCATAAACAGCTGTAATCCTGATAACTTCAGAACAAGGGTTATTGAAACACCCCATTCTGTCAAGTCAAGCTATAGATATTTCAAGGAGAATAAGAAAACTTTACAGCAAATATAATAGGAAAACACTGACTGCCAAAGCCTGGGTAACTAATATTTGATTAATATGTTAATAAGTCTAAACGTTAGAAGCTCTCACTGTTGACTTTGACTGAATAGGCTTTATTCATGAAACATGAGCAGAACAAATTTGTGTGTAAATAGATCGTAAACACTCATGTAAATTGTCCCGTTCATTTGAATGCAACATGAATGAGGCACATTGTTCCTTGGCAAACATACTGTGCTGAAATAATAAACTAAAGCTAATTTGATAAGCCTGCATAATTTTAATATAGGAAGTGTATTAATTTACCCAAATACACCCCATTTAGTATTAAACTGTCCTCTTAAATCTGCAATCCGTAACTTTGCCCCTTGATCTGTTTGAAAGATAAAATTGCAGGTTACTTTTCTTTATGTATTTCGATGTGAAATTAAGACAAACTGACATCTCCAGAGAAACCGGACCTGACAGCAAGCTTACCGTTGTGAATCAGAATAAGATAATGAACATTGTTATGTACCTGCCCAATCACAAATTTTTGTTTATTTTTAACTAATGTAAATTATGTGTTGCAGCTTTAAACCAAGTTATGTATCTTATTAAGATGTATCATAGAACTAGTTTGAATAACAAATATGCTGAAGCTTATTTTGTTAGCATCTAGGGCTCATTTCTCACCCACACCCAGACTGGCATGGTGTTAATATCTGCAGTTTATGTAGGTCACTGGATGCATCTGTCTGGGTCTCAGTGCTGTGTTTCAGGGTCTGTCAGAGTGTAAAACAGCCCTCAGCTCTGAAGATTCTCTGTTTGACTCGTCTCATTATCATTTATATACAATTACTTCTAAACTGACTTCTAGTAATGTGCTGTGTTTAAGTATGTTGGGTTTAACTGTTTCAAGTCTAGCGAAGATAGCAATGTGCCAAAGGTTTAAAGTTTAACCTTAATAATTCTAGTTAAATTTCAATGCAAATAGTCAGATGGAGTAACGGACACTTCCGGATTTGGGATTTGCATTAACTGATGTTTGCAAAGCCTGAAGATAGTCGCCTGTAGCAAAGCAACAAAGAATTTACATTTTGTTTAGAAGGACAAACATTAAAGTGTGTGCAGAGTTCATCATTTAACATTTATAGAACAATAGGAAACTCCACCTTTGAGTTTATGGAAAGAAAAATGAGATGTTCCTGTAGCTGCTGAGCTGTTCCTGTAGCTCAATTGGTAGAGCATTGCGTTGGCAGCGCGAAGGTTGTGGGTTCGACAGGTTGTGGGTTACCAGCGAACACACATAATGATAGAAATGTGAAACTTTATTGTAAGTTGCTTTGGCTAAAACCATTGGCCAAAGTAAATCAGCAAACAAAATAAGGTGATATAAATGACAGATTCTATTTCTTCAGATCATCCCAGATGCAACAGTGTACAGTGTGACCTCTCCGTTTACTGACTCTCTTACCTTCAACTTCACAGGCCCATAGGTACATATTACTGTACCTGGGTGTTCTGTTTTTTTAGGTTAACATGAGCCATTAAACCCATCTTCATTTGTCCCTGTAAAATGAATAAAATACAGGAGCCAATAATCCGTTTTGCTGTTTGTTCTCTGCTAATCACACTCTGCCCTATGATCCCATTTGCATGATTTATGGATTCATTGGATTGGTTCAGCATTTCTTGCTGTCACGGATGTGGCCAATCAGCTGATGTCACTTGGCTATAAATAAGGAAATGAGGGGCTGTGCTGCAGTCTGGTAGGAAGAGAAGTGAAACCGTGTGTTGTCAGTGACTGACTATGTCTTTCCTTATAAACCGTTTCAAACAGTTACCCAAGACCAAGGCCTCATCTTCTACACCAGCTGACTCATATCTGGGACAACAACACAGCCTTGATCCTGGGGTTGACGGCGCTATTGGGGTAACAACGGCTCTCGTGTCCCCCTCAACAGATGCTGAATATGACAAGCTGCCGGTGAGAGACTGTGTCAGAGTGCATGGGTGTTTACAAACACTTGTCGTTAATGCATGGGTGTGTGACTATAGAAAACAGCCTGACAAAAGCCCAGTAAAGCAGAAGTGTAGCATCAATGTAAAGTCTAAGCTTTTAATGTTAAGCAAACTGAGCTGAAATGTATTATGTGGTAGAGAGCTGTGTGAAACACAATAGCTCTTGCTTTGTGTGACATTTATCCATCTCTAAGGATGTGGAGGCGGTGCCTTTACCTGATGGAAGGGTGTGTCTATTGGCCCTCCCATCTGAATGTTCCGAGGGGGAGGAGCCAGCCGGCATGTCCTGCCTCAAACTGTTCTCTCGTTATATCACAGATAGAAAGGTGAAAATTATTTATAATTGCTGTCTATTATATTCAGTGCTCAGTAGTTACCTTTGTGGAGCAAATTTCAAAGCCATATTTGTACATTTAAAAAACAAACCATGATATTCTAACCTCACTGCTGTCTCACTAGGGTGTGGTGTGTGGAATATTGCTGGTGACGTCCACCAAGATCTTCTTTGACCCTCAGAAGAGTCACCCACTCGTGCAGGAGAACGGCTGTGAAGAATACGTGTTCTCCTGCTCTGTCGACGATCTCGCTTCAGTGTCCTTTTATACAGACATCTCTAACATTCACTTCAACCAGACCACACACAGGTGCTGCCTGTTTTACTACCGTGATGCTGTTAAGTCTAGGAAACATTTCCAGAGATCAGGCATATGATTAGAACCTGATTCTAATCAGACTTGATTAGAATTAAAACTGCAATCAAGGAATGTGGTTTTCTTTGATGTGGTTTTATCTCAATGGTTGAAGGAGATTGCGGTTATTAAAGTGTCATTTAGTGTTATTTTAGTTGTGCACAATTTTACTTCGTATATATGATATGATATCATTCCTATGCTAATATATATATATATATATATGAAGTAAATTTTTAACATGATTTCTGTTGGTACAAAGAAACTGACCACCATTCAGAATGAGATGAGTGTGAAGTCGCTAAAGTATGTCACAACTTTAAAAGCTATACATTCTTATCATAACCTGGATATATGATCCCAGATATGTGATCAGGTTCCGGTTCAATCCCAACTGTACAAGCAACTGATATAAATAAAATAATTATTACAAATTGAATATTTATCAGGCAGCACAGACAATATCTTCTATGATGCTCTGCACAGCCACACCGATCTCATCACTCATTTTTTAAACCTTCCAGATGTAACAGTTGTAAGACATCCAAGAACAAACCAGAGAGCCAAAGCCAAAACCAAACCAAGTGTGGCTTCCGTCAGACGGTGATAGAGGCAGTTCCCACCCCTGAGTCCTCCACCTCGCACCAACCGCCAGTGACCATGAGTGTGAGGGCTGAGGAGGAAGATGAGGAAGGTGGAGAGCCTGGGGACATGGCTGAAGCTGAGAGACAGCTGAGTTTGGAATCTGGACGAATTCTGACGGCTGCTGCCACCTTCTGTTGTGGAGCGCCTGACAATGACTATGAACGCACAAGCAGAATTGAACAGCAGTCGTGTTTGGATAGACAGTTGTTAGGTAATCTAGAACTTTTATCAAGAACCATTTAAAAGGCTAGTGCACCTAAAATCAAAATTCTGAGCCTGTATGATATGACTTCCATGGAACAGGAGAAAGTTTGAGGAATATTGACACAGTCCCATACAATGAAAGTGAACAGGGACTGAGGCTATCAGTTTATAAAAGCTTGTCTTACATCTGGGTATGAGTATGAGTTTAAAACAACATGCATTTAGTGTTTTTGATGTCTCTTTAAGAGCACAAACATAAGCAGATCCTCCCTATCTTTCTCTTTCTGAATTCTTGATCTCTCTTTGCTAATCAGGTTCCTGTACTGCTACATCTAAAAATAGTGCTACAGTCGAATCTCTGATGTTTGTGAGAATCCGACAGAAACAGCAGCATGGGAAGAGAAGGGCGTTGTACAAACCCCAAATCACCTCCAGAGACGCCTGGTTCACCATGCAACAGGAAAGGTAGTGTGCTTTACTTACACTTTAAACCAATAACCAATTACTTACACTTTAAACCACTGAGCTTTCCTGTAGCATAAATGTAAATGTAAATATGGGACAGTTCACTTGGTGAAATGCACAGGAGGATACAAATGGTTCTGTCATTACAACTGTGTAACTCACAACCATAAAATACTAAAACCACACAAACAGTCACCGAGTGAAATATAAATAGCACATTAAAACTAAATTTAGTAGCTTTGTTTCAAAAGCTGTTCCATCTTACTAACTTGTTCCATCTTTTTATTTCTCCCTCGTTTTGTCGTCTGTAGTTCAGACAAACTGTACGCTTACCTGAGCCAGCACCGGCCAGACCTGTGCATCCTGGAGGGAGGTGAGGAGGAGGAAGCAGAGAGGGATGAAGAAGACTTTGTGCTTCTGGATGAGGAGGCGCAGGAGGAAGAGGAGGAATCTCCAAGAGAAGGACGGGCGGGAGAGGATTGGGAGGTCAGTCACTAAACAACTATAACATTCAAATTGCGTGAAAATTCTGTTACCATTCCGTCAGTGCCATCGTAGAAATTTGTCAGCCAAGAATATTTTGTTCAGTAAGTCCAATAAAAGAGGTTTATGATGGTCATGTGATCTCAACAAAGCACCTATGATGTTTATTTTGCTTTATTAACTTGTGTGTACATGATTTTAAACTCTAAAAATACTGTTTGTTTCTTTATGTAAAACTTTGAGGACAAAAATAGATCTCACTAGACTGTCATAGGTTAGCGAGTCACTTACATGTGCTTCCTGCGCAGATGGTGACAGTGGAGGAGAGTGTGCTGAAAGCTTCTGTTTCTGCTGAACCAGAAGGTCTAAGTCACATACTGAGCCAGAGTGTCATACTGGATGCCCAGCAAGTTACAGAGGTCCATACACACACACACACACGTTTTGACACTGGACTGTAGTTTATTGCATGGAAAGAATAACCCTGTGACCTTTGACCTTAGATTTCGAGAGAGCTGCCTCCACGTACGATCGGACACACGTGGCATCTGTCTTACAGCACGGACAAACACGGGGCCAGTCTCAAGACCCTCTACAGGAAACTCAGTACCACAGACTCTCCTGTGCTGATTCTCATCAAGGACCACAACCAGCAGGTCTGAATCAACATTATTTCTGCAGCTCTGATCAAAAACATGGTCAAGAGTTGAGATTTTCATGAGATGGTTCACGATCCATGAATACGTACATGCAAATGCTTATACCATATATGGTTAGATATAGTCAGATTTGATATGCTTATGTAAATGTGGTTGTTAGATGTTACAACGGTTTAAACTTTTTCAGGTTTTTGGCAGTTTCCTCTCACATCCTTTGCATCCTAGTGAGACCTTTTACGGCACAGGAGAGACTTTCCTGTTTCTGTCACATCCTCGCTTTAAGGTAACTTTCAGTGACGCTATTTTAACATATTCCTAGTTAACATTCATGAAAACATCATTAGATGAGATGGAATGTTTTATTGGAATGTCTTGTAAGCCATTTTGGCTTTGTCACATTCGACTTGCTTCATACTTGCTGCTCATGTCCTCCAAGTGTTTCCACTGGACTGGAGAGAACTCGTTCTTCATCAAAGGAGATCTCGACTCTTTTGCCATTGGTGGAGGAAGGTACGGGAAGGTTCCCCTTCAGAAACATAATAACAGTCAGTCTGAAAGACGTCTGCATGATAGATTCAATGCTAACACCAGCCTAGCAACACTAAGGTCATGGGTTCGATTACCATAGAATAGACAAACTGATAAAATGTAGAGTGAATACACTGCTTTGGACAAAAGCACCTGCCAAATGCATAAATGTAAAATGTAAATGACTGTCTAATTTTGAGCTGTATATTTCTTAGGAGTTTTAGATGTGGTATAAATTACAGCATGTGAAACTAATTTGTAGAAGTACACTTTGTCTTTCTCATTTCCCTACAGTGGTCACTTTGGTCTGTGGGTGGACGAGAGGCTGTATTTTGGCAGAAGCAGTCCCTGTTTCACCTTCAGTAACTGCAGTCTGTCTGAGTCCAGCGACTTCACCATTCTGGAGCTGGAGGCCTGGACATTCCGCTGACATAACAAATGCTGTAAATAACAAACAGTAAGATTTAGTGGAAAATATGGCCATTAGGAAAAGGCTTATTTCTCAACAGTTCACTCAAACCCGTAAATGAAGAGAATCTTCACTGGTCCTTTTCAGGTTGCAGATGACGTGAACCGAGATTATTCTGCCTTAAGGTTTCTCAAGGGAAAGATGGATGAAAGTTCACTGTACTTATCATCTCACTACCATGATGAAGAACCGGTTTCATCTTTAAGATGCAGTTGGGTAGAATCCAGTGGTTCAGCCCACATGGCCAAAATCAACACATCTTCATTGTACAAGAAATAATGTTGTATACATTCTGAGACGCTATATAGGCTAAGATTCAATTTGTTGCATGGTACATGCGAGCTTGACTGTGGCACCGAAGTGCCATCTGCTGGTAGGCTTTTGTTACTGCAGCTGTGTTTACAGCGTGAGGTTACTGTGAACATTGAGCGCTGGTCGTGAATTTAGGACTTGACACAAATAAGCGACACCCTGTATAGAAAGGCGATTAAAGCCTATAAAGCATTATTTTGGGCCCATGGCTGTACTTTAACACATGGAAAAGTTTCTCATTACTCAGACCACAAAAGATCCCAAGGCTGAAATGACTGTGGGCTGAATACCACACATAAAAACACCAGAACACAAAATCACAGATCTGCATGTTTCTGAGACTTATTTGGTGTCAAGTAAGTGATTTCTTTGGCTGTATGTTTCTTTAGACATCCACAAAGTATCTTGGGTACCTGTAAATAACTAATAGATTAGTAATAACATCAGTTTACAAAGTTATCTGTATAAAACAATGACTTACAAAAATCTTAATAATAGTAATAAAAGACTAATGCAATATTTATACATGTGATAAAACTGTCGGTCACATCTGTGTTAATTCTTATCTATTAAAATATCAGATCATTAACAACACATTTAAAAAAGCATTTTTTATTTATTTGAAACAAGTACAGAATTGCCTTTATACAAAACTGCAGTCAAAGGGAAGCTATTGCGTACATAACTGCAGAAAATAATTCTGTAACAAATCTACTGTACCCTTTAAAGACAGTGAATACTGTAGTCGCTTGTGTTAATAAACCTAGTGTTTTCTCCCTACTCTGGTTTTGAGTTTAAATGTGATAGAATGTTTTAGACATGAGTGTCTGATTTTTTTCCCATTACATTTCACCGTCTATAAATCATCTCCACCCTTACATTTCAGAGATATATTTGTGCATGTAGCAGCTTTTTAGCAGTGTTGTGGTTTAGCCAAAATCCAAAGCTTTGCTTTGTGTTTGAGTGTGTTTTGTAGCATGGTACCAGTATTCTGTTCAGAGACGGAAACAAATTGCGTTGCTTCACCAGATTTAAACAATAACATCAGGTCTGGCCTCACCCCTGCTGGGTTTTCAGATCAGACCGTCACAAACTGCCAAATCCAGGAAAGCACAGCCAGCATTGTTCTATCTCCTACAGAACAATCCAAAACCACACAGACAAAATGCAGCAAAATGTGTATGTAAACAAACAAATATATAAAAGTGGTCATTGTATATGACATAGCGTAATATGCTATGTGCGTGACGGCATAATATTTTAAATTGTATTTCTTTGATCTGGTCGACAGACCATAAGAATCCCTCGTTCAGGAAGTATAGTCTTAAATTCACACATAAATGGCAGATTGCTCTGCTATAAAAATATATGACTGCATTATATATGATACATTAGTATATTAACTTGTGTATCAAAGCTATTAAACAGATGGAACACGAGGAAAGTAGAAAACGCAGTCATCAGCTGCCTTTCTAAATGAAGAGAAATTTGCCATTTGTGTGTGGATTATCATTTAGATGACTCCTGCACATAGTGTTTCTTGAAGCAGAGAGTGGGGAGCAGAGATCGTATCTAGCTTACTTATATACCCTCCTCACTTTTCTCTCTGATGTGCATTGACTGTCTACAGAGTCTTTTTATGACTCTAAATAAAGTTTGGCCTTTTCCAGTCCTTCCTGCAGAAAGCGGATGTATGTGGCGGTTGAGGGATCCTCAAAGTTAGCTGAGAAACTGAGTGTTGGTCCATCTTCCTCTGGTTTCATGGACGTCTGGTCCAGGAAGTTATTAGCGTTGATGTGATGGACCTGGAGAAGACACAGTGATGCTCATTTTAAGAGAGGATGACATATTTCCACTGAACTACAATTCCATTAAACCAAAGGTAAAATCAGACTCACCACAGTGCCATTGGGCAGCGCCACCATCATCTGCACTGGAAAGGTGTACTTTTCCAAATGTAAACGAGCCTTTTCACTCAAATCCAGATTCTTCTCATCACTCTAATTTAATTAACCAAATTGGAAAGCTTGTAATACATGACTAAATAAAAACTGAACAGTTTCTCTGCTTTAAAGAAAGAAGAAACCGTGTTTACATCAAACAACTCTATTTATTACCGTCATTTGGCTTGTTTCAATTTGGCTATAAAATACAAGTAAGCTTAGTAACTCAAACCTGTAGATCCTCCAGTTCTTTGACTAGAGACCAGCTGCTGATGAAGCTCTGGTTGAGTAAGGCCAAAATGGGCGAACTCTCGAGAACCGTCTCCCGAAGAGTCCGCCCCGAACCTGCCGGAGATGAGGAAGAGAACACACATCTGTAATGTTCTTTCAGCTCAGAGAAATGTCCAATACAGCTGCAAGAACCGCGCCCTTCCATAAGCTATACTATGGGTGACTGACCTCAGCATGATTGGTCATCCAGGGCTCCCCAGAGCAAGATGGAGTGAACCAGCTTCTTCTCTGCAGCAGCCCTGCTAAAGGCCTCAGCAAATGGCAGGTACGGCACCTTCCAAAAAGAATAACCACTAATAAGACCAATGGCATCACAAACGTGTGTGATGTGTGTGATTATGGGAAACAAGTGGAGCACTGCAGCAGGAGACGGACCTTTTTAAATGGGTACATGGTGACCTCCAGTTGTCTCGCTGCTTCCTCTCTGCTGATCTCTGCACTCCACACAATCTCCTCGAACACAAACTGAATGGGTTCTCCTTCCTCCCCCCGGCTGTCAATCACGTTCCCCTGTTCATCGTAGATCACAGAGGGGGTGGAGGGCCCTTCTGCCCTGAGCTCCATCTGTAAGCATTTCAATACTGTCAATAACAATCAGCAATCAAACCCCATTGAATGTGAGGTGTATACTGATGAGCTCGAACCTGAGGCAGGTATCCGATATCCACCTCCATGTTGCTGCTCTCACTGGCTCCATACAGCCACTCCATGTCCACGTTCAAAGATCTGCCATTTAAAAACACACACTCAACACTTTAACACTTCTGCTCTATGTGTGTATGTATCTTCATTCTCATCCTTTGGAAATGAACACTACTTAGACAGCAGCATGAGCAGTGAGGAGACACACTGACTTGTCGTTTGGCACGTAGAGATGAAAACTTCTGATGTGAGAAGCATCTTTAGAAAGGACGATGTTACCCGCGAACTGACCCGGAGTGAACCAGAATGGAAAATCTGGGACATCGTTTAGCTGGAACTCAGCGTGGATTCTGCGATCAGTAACAAAACAAAGCGGGTTACAATACACGGTTAAACACTTTTTTTATCCATGTCAAACCTATGATAAAACAAGGGAGGAGTTACAATCTGAATATACAGTACTTATCAGTATTCTCCGAAATCGTATTTATTCTGGATGACGCAAAGCTTATTTTAACATGGCTGCGGTCTGTTTCCTCTGTTCTGTATTCTAGCACACACAGCTGTCCTAACCCACCTTAACCCACTGACTAACCCTGAAGCTAGACCCCTGCTGTGTGTTTATCTCACCTGAAAACAATGTCATAATAAAAGTCACTCATCGCCCGTATACAGGCGACAGCTCCCTGTGTAGCAAAGCGGGTTTTCACAAAGGGCCGCGGGTGGAACATACTCAGAAGAGAGTGGATCAGCACCTGCCAAGACAAACAACAGAATAATCTCATCCATTAATAAACCAGAGATTAAAACTATATCCTTCAGGGTGATCACATAGTCATTGGAGCAACTGAAAGTAAGATTACCTACTGTTAAATAACTTAATTTAGTTCATATTAAATTTAAATATTTCGGTTAGATAGATTCAACATACTCATGTTAACTGTTGAAGTGACCATTGTGTTTATACCTCTTTGCCTCGTGGTGTGGGGGGGTGATAACGATTATTGGGAAGGTAGCCACTGAAGATGTTGAGTTCACTGGGAATGACCCACCAGGTGTCGCCCAGGCCGAATTTACCGCTGGGTGGCAGGAAGACCCTGAACTGCCTGGCAGAAAATGTGGAGGAAGGAACAGCTGGACGTTTCCACGATCGCAGCCCGCTAAGAGAACTATGGGAAACCTGATAGGACAAACGTATTCAAAACATATAAAAACCCACCTGCTGTTTTTAAAGTTAAATCATTTCAAATATTATATTTACGGAACAACTTCATAATAGAATTTAAGTGTCACTTTTAAATTACCCCTAGGAAGCCATCTTTGCTCTTAGTCATGCTTTCCAACAGCAATGGCTGCATTGTAGCATGCAGGGTCAGCGTCTCTCCATTTGGATCATGTGGTATCTCCTCCTCAAACTCTGGGGGAGGTGCCACACCTTCAGGCAAAATAGATGGACATCAACAATAAACATCACATCTCTCTATGTTCTTGGCTGGCATTTTATGCAGTAGTGGAGACCATGGCCTTAAAACACAACATCTACCAGCTAAAGGATATTAACAGTGTGAAAGTAAATTTAAAAAGTGACCTGTGAGCTTTTCTGCAATAGGTTTGAATTCCTCTGGACTAAGATAGAGGTCATGATCAGTATCCAAGGATGAGAAGAAAAACAGGCCGTCTGCTCCCAGGGCATTCAGTCCTGCCTCCTACAACACATACAATCCGACAGGAAAGAAACCTCATCAGCTACTTTACAACTGCCCTCATGGGTGAAAGAACAGCAGAATACCTGCCCCAGGGCAACAAGACACAATAATAACAACCCTAAAATGAATTCCTTAATTATCATGTATCCGCTAGAGATAGATGGCAGGCTTGTGTGACTAAACAGTAACACTGAGGTATGTGAGAGAGGGGGTTGGTGTTCCAACAGTCTTGCCCCAGCTGTGGCAATTATCCCACCCTTACAAAACAGCGGTAGGCTGGGACAACTTTACTCTTCTCATACAAAGAGTACGTGGCAAAGAATATATTGTAAAAACATTCAGTTTACGTCAATAAATTATTCTTACAAGTACAATGACTACAGCTAAATAATACCGCGTTTTACACAACGGACGAATAACAGCTTGCATTAAAGTATAATATAAGATTCAACAATTTATAATGTCTTACAGTAACAATGTAAGTTACTGCGTGATGTTAAAACCACGCAATATCAAGGAGCATCCCTTCTTCACAATTCAAACCGCAATGCATGACTAGTTAACTTACATGTCGTTTGACTAGCTGGGTGTCCTGATAATATTTAATGCAAAAGCCAATGAAAGGAACAGCGGCGAACAGGATTAAGGTGGAGAGCGTCTGCCTGAGACGTGAGCGGGCGACTCTGCTGGATGGAGACGCGCGTTCCTCATAATCATCCTTTGGATCTCCAGCATTAGTTTGATCCACATCTGCCGCCATCCTCTAAAATTCTCCCTTTACGCCCCGTAAATCACTACCGGGCCACATAAAATAGTTCAGGGTGGTTTAAAACTCTTGTTAAGTCAAACCGTAGCCATGGAATCGTCTTGAAGGTACAGTGAGCTGTTACATTGTAGCGGGCAGGGAGGAAATGCTACTGATTCTCCTGCGAATGGACGGTGTCTGGCATTCTTAAAGGGCCAGTACGCACATTCTCTTAACTCGTATGGCTGCGTCTCCAAACCAAAAAGCTCCCTATCCGAACCACGCTTTGGGACGTGCCTATGATGCCTAAATAATGTCTATGCAGGCATCTCAATAGATTTTGAGCACAGCCTATTATGTCTGACCATAATTACACTGTTTAGTGCCAAAGAATTTACTGGGTTTGGATTAGCAGGATATTACAGTCAAATATTACAAAAATGTCTATTAAAGGAGAATATTTCAACCACAGATGGACTAGACATGTCCACTGTGCCCTTAGCATGAAACTGAAAATCCCCATTAAAATAAATCAACAATAAGGTAAAGATATTAAATAAATACAATATTTTGAATGGGTTTACAGTCACTTCATACTTATAAACATATATTTTTTATTTTTATGTGTTAATGTGCCACTGTGCCAGATTAGCATATACAAACTCTAAAATCCAGTGAAAATATTTCTTGGTGAGAAAATACCAAAATTATAATTTTATTAGACAATGTTGTAAAACATGCATTTTGAACACTGAAAAGTTTTCAGTTCCCCGTGGTTTCTTGTTGTTGGGATTTTTCCAGCAACACACAATAATTTGACATCAGCTAACACATTTACATGTGTTAGAAAAAAGCTCAGAATAGGAACAGAGCTAGTTTTAAATTTTGCATCTCAGTTCATCTTCATAAATTAATTTCAAAACTGAACCAGTTTATATTGTTGATCTGAATCCAGACCAAATATGTTTTTACTCAGAGAAGTAAAAGTCCACAGAGAGTCAGAGTCAGGCTATATACGACATCTTGTATTTCAATAATTAACAGGAATCTTTACAAACATGATCTGATGGGATAAAATGACAAAACTGGTTATAATGGTATGGTTCACCGTTTTTTATGTTCTTTGGTTTTGAAATGCTCCTTTACGGTTTTCATATCAACAAAGTATCTCATACAGAAAAAAATTCTGATGAAAAGCTCATCACTAAAATGATACATGTTAAAAATTGATGGCAGTAATTCTGTGACATCATAATCAATCTCCTGCTTTAGTAACTTGGCAGCGTTGGCAGGGATCATGTCAACGTGTATCTCGTCAAGGTCCCTCGTCCTGCGCTTTGTCTTCCATGTCTTAACAATATTTTTCTTTTTGCCAATATTGTGTCTTCCTGTCTGTTTGGACTTACCCATGATCTGTCAGAAAAAGGGCTGTAAAATATGACTGTTTTACACATTGTGACATTAAAATAAGATACAATTTAACATGTAGTTAACATGTAGAAATTACCGGATGAAATCTATTTTAAACGTTTGTTTCTTGTATGTATAGTAGTATCACTGGAAATTAAATCAATGATATCATATAAAACATTTTCTTAATGATTTATGCCTGCTGCCTCGCTATTAACACACTTGCTAAAGTTGTCATTATGAATTAAGCAGATTTCTAAAGCAAATGTGTCTGATTATCGCAGCTGCCTCAGCACACGCACACTGAAGTCCCACCAGTACAACTTCCGGGTCGACAAAGTGCGCGTGTAGTGTGCATGTTTACCTCTAGATGACAGTACAGGCCGCACATCGCTCAGACCCAATTAGGAGAAGGGGTTAGGTGCGTCGTTGTCGTGGTGATGTCAAATTTGCTAAACAAACAGCATGTCTGGTAAATAAAAATATGCAAGGATAGTAGTTAGTAATTAGTATTATAGTATTCATTTTATTTTATGATGTAGTATGTATCTTCACTTAAACAACGTCAAACAAAAATAATAACTCTTATGGTATTTTTACATAATATTTATTAGAAAAGTAAAACGTTTTTGTGTGTGTGTGTGTGATATTTTTTAATGTCTTATGTTGTTATGTTTACCTACTGCAGATGAATGACAATTGCACTCCAACACACCGATCAGGGGCAATATACAGTGACCGGTTTAAAGATAACTGTAACCTTATCTGTAAACCTCCACGTCGAACCGATTGATAAATATGCATATATTTTTCAGACTGGAGGTGTTGATGGAGAGTTTATAGATTCACAAGGATTTGTGTGGACTGGAAAGTTCCACAACAAAGCAGCACTAGGACTGAAGCTCAAAGTCAACATATAACATGCAATGATAAACACCTAATTGAAATTAATTCAGTTAAACTCTTCATTATCTGTATTTTGAATTGGATAACACACAGTCATAAATTCCTAAAACTGTAATTTAAACATTTAAATTACAAGTTTCTTCATGTTCTTAATATAAAAAGTTCTTCTTCTGAAAACAGTATTTTGCAGAAACTATTCAACGGGGTGACTGTGTGAGAATCAATTTAAGTATTACAGCCAGTGAAACCATGGAGAGAGATCATGTCGGATACACAATGATACATTAACAGAGCGAGCAGCCCTGAGGCGCTGACGTGGTCTCTTACAGAGCTGAGATAACATAAATCCCAGCTGCGTACACCAGAAAACAAGAACACATGTTCACACACACTACAGAAAGAATCAGGACTTTGTCTGGTGGCAGGAGTTGAGAGGAATGTGATCTTTTGTGAACCGCACATCTCCTGTTCATGTGTTTGTGGAGTGTATCTCCAAAGTACATGAGCATGTGCGGGCAGCTTAGCTCATGACTGTGGCGAGAAGTCAGGAGTTGTTTAAAAACGTAAAGCTCACTGAGGTGAGAACGTGCACTGTGGATCAGAAGTGCTCAGTCCCGGCTAACAATTTTAGGTTGTACGAACATTTTCCTAACGTTTCCATTTCGTAATAAAAAAGTTATATTTAAGGTTCTAGGAACATTCAAAACGTCCCGTTTTTTATACGTTTGGATGTAAGTTACTTTATTTTATATACGTTATCTGTAGCATTTTTAAAATGCTCCAGCAATGACTTACGAAAAACATTTTTGAGCTATATGATTTATAACATTAAAAAGTTGTATATAACATTGTACTAATGTGATTACAAGAACATAACTTTGATAACTTGGACAGAACTTTAAGAGAACATTAGCCAATGTATGACAATGTTTCCTTCTCCTGGAAATTGATCTTCCAACAGTCTTGCACTGCACAATCTTGGTGGCTCGGGCGTGTTGATTAGATTTCAGGGAAATTATGTTTGATTATAACTTCACAGAACAACTCCAGAGGAATGATTGAAATAACAACCATCTCGCTGTTATGCTGTGTGCTTTAACTGAAACATTGTGATTTTAATTACACTTCTTTTAGGTGTTTTATTTGTTTCATAGTTCATTACTCAATATATTTTGGAATGACACAATGTCCTCTATATGGAAATGTTGTTCATACATCTCGAGGAGTCTTTCCGGTGTTCTCACAGAGTTCTTTGCGAAACGGAAAATTGGTCTTAAGGGTTGAAGAGGAAATTTAATCGTCTGATTCAGAACCATAAAAAGTCAACCGAATTTTTCTCCCCCCCTTCATCCATCCACTTACTGTTAAACAAGGCTTCTTTTTGTCCTCAGCTTCATCAGACTCACATGTTTCAAAGAGGAGGGGAAGAAAAGAGAGAGATGAGAGACTGAAGAAAACAGAAGTGATAGAAAGAAACAGTCACATAGATTCAGAGAGTTCAGATTCTCCCTGTCGTTATCGTAACGATATCACGACTCTAGACTTCACTGAAGAGGATTCAGATTGGAGGCTCTGAAACCACAGTCCTGGATTTGGAACCGTAAGATCGGATCATGGAGAATGGGAAAACTGAGGGTAAACAACACTGATATATAACACTATAACACACAACCTTTCCGAGAGGTTTGTGTTAGTCTGTGGAAATTCAGTTCCTGGCAGATCTTCCATCATGTGCTGCATTAACATTATTTATGTACAATACAGTTTAGTGAATGCATTTTCAATAGTTTTCCTCATTATTGGTGCATGTGTATGTGAGTTTTGTTGTTTATGTACACTGAATTTTGTGTTTCTGGATGAGGTGTGTGTTTGTGTGTTCTTTCAGATGGAGGTGATGACATTGATTCTACAGACCTTCTTCAGGTACAGTGTGAAACACACACACACAAACACACACACACACACACACACATTGCTTAATGAAAAGTGATTACTAAGTTGCTCCTTTCTCAGTCTCATGATAGGTTTCACATGATTTTGTATGATTGTGTGTGTGTGTGTGTGTGTGGTGAAATAAGGTCTTGGGTCCTTATTTATAATCATCTAATTTTTAACACACTCACACACAGATTTATTACTGCTTGAAATAAAATACAAGAATTGAATGCAGACAGTTTATTGTTAATAAGAAAAGTGTGACTGAGGTTATGGCATATTTAGTTTGACCCTGATGTTCCTGACAGAGTAATCTCATCTCTTTACTCCTGATTTACCTTCATCATTCTCCTTATCTCTCGTTTTCTTTTTGTTGGCACACTGTGCCCTGACCTCTGACCTTTGACCTCTTGCTTTAGTTTCAGGCGATGTGGTTGGAGCTAAAATCAGGATTTGGTATCCTGGCTGAAGATGTTGCCACCCTTCACCAAAGCTACAGTCGACTGGAGGAGACAGTCTCCATCCATCAACAGGAAACTAGTGACAACATCCTGTCTCTCAGAAACATACTTAACACGTTACAGGTACTGAAACACACACACATAACTCACAGTCGGTAATATTATATCACATGAAAATATATAAGAATATATATAACCACATATAATAAAGTGTACAATGAAATACAGTTTGAATACACCGTTTTATTTTATAATTACTGATAGTTGTGTTTAATTGTTACAATTCATATACTCCAAATATGTTTTTGTGTCACAGTGTAGACAGCTTTTTCTGGATTAACAATCAAAAATGTTAAGAACTTAATTCTCACTTAATTTAGTGTGTGTGTTTGTGTGTGCAGGAGGACATAAGCTCTGCTCTAGCACAACTCGCTGAGGTCAAGAGCAACCAAAAAGACCTACAGAGAGATCTTGACCGCATGCAGATCACACATCATAGGTGCTAAACATTCTATCGCAAAGAGATTTGTCCTATTTTACAGTTTATTCTGCAGTACATTTGCATATTTGTTCCAACACATCTGAAGATCAAATGCAACATCACAGCAAGCGTACAATTTAAATTAAAACAAAGCAAATTTGAAACATCGTTTAAATCACAAACTCTAGCAACTCGAGCTAAGTTTTAAAACGTTTATTGCTTTTAAATTTAAAATGCATAAACATAATAGTGATGCTGTGTCATTGGCAGGAAAGGGTCAAGAGGGGAGGGGTCAGTCGATGGCCGCGCATCTCTGTCCAGCCAAACGGACCTTAGTCTCATTCAGCATTACATCAGCAGCCTATCAGCCAATCAGAGTGAGTACATCTAAAAAATGTAGACTTCGTGAATAAATATTATTGTACTGAAAACATTATTAGACTGTCTAATTACCACGAGACTATATAACTAAAGATTGTGTTTGTGTGGTTAGACTCTCATGAGCATGACAGTGCTGGCCAAAACAAGTCTCCAGTGTGGAGGGAAAGAAAAAACAGCAGAGATCTGACAGAGCAGAACAACTCAACTATAAGTATGTAATGATAGGGTCCAAATGTCTCGAGACATTTGAAACTGCTTGTATTACATTAACAACACAAAGTTGACATGCCATGACATGATCTGAGTATGTAAAAGTAAAATATCTTTTATCATCTTTTAACATGTTCAAAGTCTTTAAACTTTATTTCCAGGTTAAATTAGATTCTGACTGGTCTTGAGTTGCTGTAACTTACAAGAAATAGTTGGAAAATTGCTTAACATATTTTTTTAGGTTGTACCAGTCAGGAGTTAAAATATTACATTGAAATTACTTGTATAGCAAAATTGATTTAAAAATGTATTAAATAAGAATTTTTTTTTTAAAGTGCACCAAAGCTTGTTTTTTCCTCAAATATTTACAATAACAATAAAACTGGTGTAGAACTTTTCCTCATAACATCATGTGTTTTTCAGATCTGAGGCAGACAGCAGCCCTGGAGCTGTTAGAATCTGAGAGACTGTATGTGTCGCGTCTGTCACTCCTTCTAAAGGCCAACATCACTTTCAACAGCTCAGAGAACATCAATCTCAAGGATAAACGGTAACTATAAATCTCTCGCACATACATG
Source organism: Botia almorhae (assembly GCA_036877575.1). Classification (NCBI taxonomy): domain Eukaryota; kingdom Metazoa; phylum Chordata; class Actinopteri; order Cypriniformes; family Botiidae; genus Botia; species Botia almorhae. Next base: position 90,436 of record JAZGTJ010000188.1, on the reverse strand, counting down.
ATTCAAAAAGAATTCACGTAAATTGGGCCACTTTTTGGACAATCACCTTATTGTCAAAAAGTGGCCCAATTCACCTAAATTCATCCTAATAAACCGTGGGCAGATAATCACACAGGAAACTCATGCAATTACAAGACTTAGGATCTAACAAGACTAAAGAGGCATAAATTGAATTTCTCCAATTATTGACAAGTTCACTGAGTCCAGTGCTAAGCAAGGACTCTAAATAGAATTAATCCAGAGTTTTGAAACCGGAAACTTGGTATAAAGCAGGATTTAGACACATAACACATAAAATACATAGGATTATTATACAGATCTTTATTTGTCCTCTTATTAAATACTTAGTTTATGCATTTACATGTTTGATGACTGAAACATATAAACAATGCATCAAGATGTGTTTGGTGTCCTCCCCTCTCAGGCCTTTCCCCTCGTCTCTGCGGTTCTTAATTCAGCAGCACCTGGAACTCTTGCACCTCCTCCACGAGAGGGTTCTGAAGAGCCACTGGCAAGGCATCATGGGAGATGTGTTCCTAAGACTCACCAGCAAAGAAGTAAAAAAAATCAGCAATAATCTGGAGATATAAACATTTTCCTAAGGCAAAGTAATTCAGCTGGGTGTGTTATGTATCTTTGCAGTGTGATTTTCTGGATCTCTATGTATCATACTTGAAGGAGCTGCCTGAATGTTTGACCGTTCTTAGTCTGTTCTCTTCGAAAGCAGGCTTACTGGAGGTATGGAAATACACTGCAGTTATATGTTTAACATTTGAATTCTTTTAAAAAAGCCCTTTGTGGAGGAATGACAGCAAATAGATATCAAACTTTGTTTCTATAAATGACGTCTATTTTAAATGACAGTTTATTACATATAGTTACAGCTTAGATTGCGTAGCTGCTTTCTGATTTGCTGTTTGTGTTCTAAACCAGAGTGACATCACGGGAGATGAGACACGCCAGTCACTGTACTCTCTGCTTCTGCAGCCTGTCCAGCGTATCCCAGAATACCACACACTCCTGCAAGTGGGCAAACTTCTATTTATGGTCATGCTAACAGCATATTTAGCCATGCCTATTGTGTATTTAGTCCATGTTTGATAAAGTCTTGTTTATGTTTGCCTCTTTTGACTGCGTTCTGTATGTGCATTTGCTACTTCCTAAACCGTCTAATGCGCGTGTGTTGCAGAGTGTGTTACAACAGACAGAATCAGAGCATCCAGATTATTACCTGTTGCTGGTGTGCGTGCAACAACTCCGATCTTTCACAACCCATTACAGCCATCTGCTACAGCGCAACCAGGAACTCCTCACACATAGTCATGCCCTGAGAGAACACACACACAACACGTGTACGCACCAGCAAGAGCGTCCCTCACACAGCCGAAAAGAGCTAAGCAGGTCAGTCGATATTTAATAACACAAATAAGTGTGCCTTGTGTGCGCTCATCTAGATAGAGATCATATACATTACATTTACTCTTTATCGCTGACACAACAGCTGAATAACAAATATCGAAGTACATCATACGAGACAAAACAACTGAAACGCTTACTTTTTAAAGTCTTTTTTTGTTAAAAAAGTACTGTTCTGCAAGAGTTGTGTAAACATATAAGCAACACTGTATTTATCACCTGTTGTAAGGTCTAGTGTGAGACAGCTATATAAGGTGGACTACGAGGGTGCGAAACACTATAGCAACAACAATACACAAACGTGAGTAGATATTACCAGCACCAACCAGACATATCCCAATTTGAGCTCTCCAGAAAGTCAATCTTCTTTCTTTGTTTATCTCTCTAAGCGATCCCCCTCAAGGTTCCCGGCGTAACAAACGTTACCATGACTATGAAGCAGGGCCCTACCACTACGATCCAGAAATCATGTCCCCTGTAACCTTCCTGCCTGACTCTGATCCTCAGCACAAAGCAGTACCGGTTCCTCTGCGCAGCATTCCAGAGACGGAGGGAGTCGGATCTGGTTTTGCTGATGATCTGGGTGCCCTCCTTCCATATGGAGGTGGTAGAGACCATCGCTGCTCAAGTCCATCCCATTCCTCTGATTCCAGTATTGATATTGCCTTTGTGCGCTGTAGCCCATCCCATAGCCCACCTTACCAGTCCCACAGTAGGGGGCAGAATAGTGGAGGTGTGGTTTATAGGCCCAACAGAGGCTGTGTGTCACCTGACTCAGTGGATATTGCGAGGCCACACCCCCTACAGGCAGTGCAGAGAAAGAGCAAATCACTGAATGGCCTGCAAATGGACAGTATTGATAGCCACGCCCACCAGATGAAAAATCTTGCCCATCCAAAGCTGGAGCGCCAGTCAAGTGCCAAATCAAGACTGAGACCCAGCAGTCCGAAACAGAGATATGAGGTACACACCGACTCAGAGGAGAAACCACAGCCAATGCATCAAAAGGTACACTTGGTAACACATATACATATATCCCAAATTATATATTGCATGTATAACTTGATGTTTTTTACATATACATTATATGTAATGGCTGTTGATTACAGTACAGTTTGTTATGAGTATTTCTGTGTGAGAGCATGTGTTTGTATTCATTGTTTGTTCCTCAGGATCCCAGAAGCCTAGTGTGGGAGGACCTAAAATTAAAGGGTGTGTCTGCTGACTATGACCACACCCCCCTGAGTGAACGTAGCAGAAAAGAGGGAAAAGGATTTAGGAACTCCTTCAAAAAACTCTTTAAGAAGAAGTGAGTCAGAGAAACGCTTAAAGGCTCACCAAACTTTATATAAACCAAATATTTAGAATGCCTCACAATAATGATATATATATTGTCTGTGTGTGTGTATGTGTCAGGTCTAGTGATGGAAAAGAGAAGACAACAGTGAAAGCTGAGTGTGTAAACAGCGGAGACATGGAGTCAAACAGAACCACTCACACTGGAGATATTGATAGAGGAACTGCTGTTTAAACTAAAGCAAATTCTGACATAATACACAAAAACGTCATGCATGTTAAATCAATTTGCATCACACATTTGGGGAGAAGGGGGATTTTGAGAACAGTCTACGTACACGGTATGAATCTACACTACACACCTCACACTCATACCTACAGATTTATTTATCTCTTTTACAGTTGGGCCCCAGTTGGGAGAATGCAGAACTATATCCGAAACAAATGTATAACATAAACCACAGCACTGATGACTTATTGATACAAATACTGCGAAAGATATAAATTATACTGTGTATTTTCCATATACAAAATGTATATTTTCAACGTGTAAATACATGCTAATGCTAATGGCAATAATTCACAAATTAAAGCACCAAAATCTTATCACTTTAATTTTTCTCTTTATTTTTATTTATATGTGTGTGTGTGTGTTTTGAATAACAATAACAACACAATTCAGTTTCATTTTTCCTTTTCACACCTTAGTTTAATGTGTTAAATCTCATAAAAGAGTTTCACATTCCAAACAAAATATTGGCTTTATACAGTCTGTAAAACTCAAATTATTTTACATTATATACAGAACATGTGTATCACATTAAGAGAACTGCAGTGGATCTGGAGTAATGTACACGCTCTGAACTCAAAGCATCGGTTATTACATTTGTGACTCTTTCAAACGCACAGATTAAATGTTACTCTACATTAGGCTCAGACATGGTTTCATCCGGGTCTTGTTCAACTGTCTGGAACTAAAGAGCTGTAACATGGACGTTTATGAGTGACAGGTTTATGAAGGCATATTAGAGGTAGACATGACATGCTTAATTTGCACATTCAACTAAACAAAACATGACAAGATATTCTGAAGAGGAAGGAAAGTCTAGTTTTCATATATGATATTGTACAAAATGATGGAAATGCTATGAATCTTAACATACAACTATATGTTAGAAAAATCTCTTTTCCTCAGATCCCACTTTCATATTTACATATACTGAATTCACATGACACTGTTTTCTTTCTATTCGATTTACAGTAAACCTGATACATAGTGTTTCTCAGCATCACAGAACTCTGTCTGTTAAACTCCACTATTGACATAAGTGTGCACTCGCTTGTTGACACACACGCAGCCTGCGCATATTTGACAAAACCTATGTGCAAATCCTCAGCAACAGCGCTTACTAACTTAAACATGACACTTGGCTTTTCTGTATAAATATTAAAATAAAACAGTCTTTCGGGTCTCCAAAATTTCAATTCAGGCCCATTTCAATTAAAGTGTGTTCTATGTTTTAAACAGAATTATGTTTCACTGATTACATTATCAGACTGGTCAAACTTTAAAAATTCATTTCATTTCTTCCATAGATATGGTGATACTACAGATTCTTGGACGTTTACTATAGTAATTCCAATGAATATCAGACATGCAACACACCATGGAACACAAGGTAACACACCATTTAACGTGGGAGCAAAAAAATAACTCTCCCATTTTCTATTTGAGAAACTGAATATAAATTTTTTGGCAAATTTTGCTCCTAATGCAAAAATTTCTGACACTGATACTATGAAACTTCCAGAGTTATAGTTTACTGGGTGAAAAGATTTATGTTGGCTGAACTTTTATTAGGTGAAAATTTAAATTGTCCATTAATCAATGATAAATCTACTAAAACTGTGTCTGATCAGTGTAGCAATGTGAAGATCAAGACAAGACTCAACAATCATACACAACAACACATTATGTAACTTGTGCAAGCCTGTTGAGGATTGTAGCACTGCCCACTGCTCTGGGTGTGTTCACAACTCACTACTCCAGTGTGTGTGCACTAACTGGACTCAGTATGGGCCAGAACATCACTAACATTCACTAACAATGGCACTGGTACACCAAGCACCCTTCTGAAACCTAAAATGACAAATAGAACACCCTACAGTCTCAGGAATGTCACAGAAACATGCACACAATGGTCACCACAAGTCTGCAAGTACGCAAGTACACGTTACATGTGTTTATATAGGACAGGGCCAATACAAACAGGTTCCACTATCTGTTTGTATGCTGTACAGCTGATGAGACATAAAATTGGGTCAATTATTTGTCTTAGGATAAAGAGAAAGGCCAAAAAGAAAAGGATGAAGGAGCACAGTATGACACAGTAAGGAACCATTTGTTTGTTACTGCAGTACTGAGGGTTAGAAAGCTAACAAAATGGTCCTATATTCCCAAAACCAGATATAAAATCAGGCTTTTTGTTCAATCTACTGTTTGTAAGATTTCACATTAGGAATCATTCTGTTTAAATGCTGTGGTTGTATTTTAAGGTGTTCCTGTAGTGTCTGAACTTGAATCGAACTGCTTTTATATATAAAATGCATCTATAGGACTGAGTAAGGTACAGGTCTAAAAACAAAAAAGCGATACCAAACATTTAACGGTACAATACCAACATTTTGCTAATTTTGGTACCTGCTGCCATTTTGCTCAGTTCAGGTAATGTGACATGAATCAGGAAAGCAAGGTTATAGTTTAGGGCTGTAGAGAAGCACTGACGCATGATTTTACGCATCGATTATGGAACCTAATAAGCAATTCTCCTGCGCACTCTTGCAATAAAAGGGACTATATGAGATTGAGCCAAAACAGGCACACTTTAAATTAGGATAGCTCACACTGCTGAGTTCGGCTCTTAGTGTCATTATTTAAGTTATATTTGCAAACAATATATTTGCAATATAACTCAACTATTAGTTTAGTAAATTATCCCAATTCAAAATATGCATATCTATCAAGCATATTTAACAACCAAGGTATTGATTCAGTGTCGTACCGAAGCCAAAATTTTGGTATCAAGCCAGCTTTGATCAGTAGTGTTTGGTTTGAACTGCTTGTGCATTGAACAGTATGTGTAGTGTTTGGTTTTACTTATGCTTTTACGCTATACTCAGCAGCGTTACTTATGAAAATAAGGTGTATATGTCTCAACCACATTTGTAGTACTTTGCAGTGTGCATTATGTAGTGTGTGTTAAGGCATAGTGTGTGTGTTGTCAGTAGTGGCCGTGTTGTTAGTAGCTGTTCTCATGCCCCGCGAGGATGTACAGATTACTTTGGGCCGTCGGGTCTTCTGTCGGTTTGCTTTCTAACACCACCACTCTGAAGAAGAGACAGAAAGATTACTGAGCAGTGCAAAGCGTGACGCTGGTGTGGTCTAGAACACACGCAGGGGATCTCTCACCTGTCCGAACCCAGCAGCCTGTAGATTCGCGAGTTATCAGAAATCTCCTGAGTAATCTAAAGCACAGAGTGTCGCCTTTGTTATTAGGTGGCAGAGAGTATTGTTAGCATCTATACATGCAATCTACAGCAGAGAAAATGTGTTATCGACTTAAAAAACACACACTCATGAAATCAAAAAGACACACACACCTCACTGTTTTTAAAGCTTCGTCCCTGCATTCCATGTTTCCAAAATGCCAAAACACTGTCCTGCAAACATACTTGAAAAAGAAAACACAAATCTTTGTGACTGTTACACAAGACACACACAATAGTGCTTCATTAAATAAGACTAAAAGTACAGTTTTAATTATTTTAGATACGCTTACCTATTGCCTCAATCTGGAAGTTAAAGGTAAGCTCAGTCGACAATTTCTTGTTAGACTTCAGCCTGCCCTGCAAATTCACCAGTTTTATGCACCCTTGAAAGGAAAAAAAGATGACAAGAAATGACTTGCAGTAGCAGGAACTCACGATTAAACGCAAAATCAGGAGTAAATACAAGTCCGAGCACGAATCTACACTACAGGTTCACTATAGATTTCGCAAACAGCAGAGGTTTGTCAGGAGGCATTAACAGGTTTATATGTGCTTTTGTAAAGTATAATAAATAAATAAGCCAAAGAAGGCCACACACTGAAGTAATTAAACAAGAGATAGGCAAGGAATGTCAGAAGTTAGGAGGGTGAAATCACAAATTAATAAGTAGCTGTAAGATTTTTAAGGTTTTAAGATTTTTAACCCATTTTATATGTGGGTATATATGGGTATGTGGGTGTGTCTACACACGAGTTTGCTACAATAATATTTACTTACGATCTAAACACACGAGAACAGTGTCTCTTTCCAACTGAGTCACATGAATCACGCACGTCTGAGGTGTTTCTGGGAACGGATAACAAAATATTCATTCACCTAGAAGCAACATTCCAGAAATTCCAGAAATCTTATTTTAAGCAAACCAGGTAAAGTGATTCCGTTCTGAACGGAGACGCGGTGAATGTGCGATACTGACCGGGCTCTGTGAAAGCAGGTGTGGCAGCGTTAGGATCAACAGTGCCAAATGTGACCACCTGATCCGGGTGACTGCCCTTACTGACGGCCACACAAACCAGAGGATAATGCTGCTCAGGGACCACCAACATCTCAAAAACCTCTAATGGACACGGCAATGTGAGGTCTACACTCTGAACACACACACAGATACAGGATTATAGTCTTGTGCATAGAGGCGCCATGTTTCTCTGTTTTTATTTTGCTCACCTTTATCAACATGAAGCGCTGCATGGCCTCCACCCATTCAAAAAGCATGACACTGGACTGGAAAGCTCCACATAAGTACTTATGACCTGTGTATGGGTTTCGGACTATACACAAACACACACACACACAAACACAGTAACATGTTTGATTTCAGAATGTATATATGCAAAGAACGAAAACATATGTGTTAGGAGAAAATGTATTTGATGTTGAAATCTCATAAAACGATAGGATATGTACATGTACATGATATATATGATTGGTACTGACCTACACAGCATTTCTGACAACCCCTGGTATCTGGTATTTTATTGCACACAGTAAACTTTCTGGAGAAAAAGCATTAAAATGACATTGCTGAAATACAACATATAGAGATATTCAAGAAAACCTTGCCGATTAGACCTACATAAATTGATCTAATTGACAAAACTACTGATTGTTATCAAACAGGTTGCCATTGTTCAGACATAGTAGTGCCCTTTGCTTTATGCTAATAGCTGCAGAAAACCTAAAAATGTCATACCGAGGGATGATTTTGTCTGGCAGTTTATGTGTTGGTATGGCAACAGGTAACTTCTGCATCTGTCGAGCTTGTTCAAAGAGACCCATCAGGTTGTACGAGTATAGCTGGGATGCTTTACCTGTGAAATATTATAGTTTTACATTATGGTTTTCACAATACAGTAATTCTCAAACCTCAATATTCGCTAAGACACAGTAAATCTTTACCTTCATTTATTTTTTGGTAGACACTTTTATCCAAAGCGGCATACAACACATTCAGGCTATACATACATACATACACATATATATATATATATATATATATATATATATACATATATTATATCACTGTGCGTTTCCTTGGGAATCAAACCCATGACCTTTGTGTTGCGAATACAATGCTCTACCAGTTGAGCTACAGGAATAGCTTTATTTTTCTATATGGCTTCCCCTCTCACCTGATATGGAAAGCAGCCAGTTGTTCATTACATACACCCACGTGCACCTCCTTGAAACCAGCTGCAGGAGATTTAAACAAGACATTACTCTGAATCCTATTTATCTAGGTAGATTATTACTCAGGCCACGCGTACAGTACAATATTAATGCACTTACCTGTTCCATACTACTCTCATGCAGTTCGTTTAGATTCAGGGTGTAAATTCCCTCCTCTGCTCCAAAAATCAGATACTGATCTGAAGCACGGACACAAGAGAAACTCATAAAAACCCGAACGAATCAGAATTATGATTGTGATTCCAATTTATTGGGCTCTGCACATGCTAATTCTCACCCCGGGTGTTTGGGTTTATCCAGGAACAGGCACAGTGTATCTTCAGTGGACAGCCATTAAACACCTTAGAGAAACAAGCTCCCATCTAAAGAACAGAAAGAAAGATCAACATCACACCAGCAGGTGTGCACGTATTCAGGTTTAGTTCCTATGACATTTATGTTATTCCAAATATGCTGATGCATTATTCTATATCAAATAAAGCAAATAAGAGAGAGATACTCACATGTACTTTAGGGGTTGGTGGCAGCCCATTACTGATTGGTTGCTACAAAAAGAGAAACATATATTCTCTAAATGTAAATATACCTTAAGTAACCTTATAACACAAAACAGACGTAGAGAGGAATCAGACCTGTAAATTAGATGCAGGAAGTGAGGCCAGTCTTTCTCTCTCTCCATTCTCCTGGACAGCTACTCCATTACCTGGACATACACATATTTTATGATTTGTCCTTTACTCATAATAACAATCTAACTACTATATCACACAGAGTCATCTAGGAAGCTCCTAGCTAACCTAAGTTAAAGCTAAAGCTATCTTGTTTAGGGACTTTGCTATTGCCAGAATACTGGCAATTTAAAACGCATTGGAAATTGAGGAAGACTGGCATGGCTGTCTACCAATCACAGGAGAGATTCTATGAAGTGGGCGGGGCTTAGCTTACTCTGTTCATCTTATGATTCAACATGAAGCCATTCCCAAAACCTATAAATCCCACCTTCCCCTGCTGGCTCTGTCTGAGCATGCTCAGAAGGTTTGTTACCTAGACTACTACGCCTATGTGGAGGCAGGCGAGGAGGCGGTGGTCTGGGTGGCACACAGGAAGCTGGGCGAGCTGGAGGGGTGGAGCTTGTGGAAGGTGGACAACGTTTAATGGTTCCCTCCCCACTACTGTCCTCTGAGGCCGTACTGCTCTCAACGGGAGACAGACACTTTGGCTAGGAAGCAAAAAAGTCTTTGTGAAGCGACTTACAGTATATGTGGTGTATAGATAGCATGCCTGTATGCAAAAAACAATTACCTTGGGTGGTAGAGGGGGCGGGACTTTAGGCCTCATCGTTGCCGTGGTGTTAGAGCTGTCAAACAAAATCACACTGTTATGATCTATAGAAATATTAATAAGCAAGATGTGGTAACAGAAAAAGGATGCAGGAATCAATGGAAAACGTAACACTGGATAATGGAAACACACACACAGGGATAAGATCAAACGACAAACAGGCCTCATATGCAATGTCAATAGAGTGAAAGACTGGCAAGCAGAGACAGTCATGTGAACACAAGACACAATCACAATTAGTGGTAAATACACTCACACACAAGTTATCCAGTACAAAGCTTAGAGTTTACACTTCTAGAAAACTCTTAGCAGGAGAAACACAAACTGGAATTGTCCTCAGTTTGGATTTTAAATGTTTGTTTAATCTGAGTAAAAATGAAAATTTTCATGTTTTGCATTTGCAAGATAACTTGGCTAATCACTAAACTGAAAAATACAAATAATTTGAAGAATTCAAACTTAACAAACACGATAACCAAGTACAGTTATATATCATTGTCAAATATGATATAAATGACCGTTGTTTGCCTGTTCAAAAATTGCCACCGCAATGCTGGGGTATTTTTTGGGTTGTGTGGTATTTGTTGCTTACCACAGTGTTGTTATGTAGTTTCTAATGTGTTTTATGTGACTATTAGCATATTGCTATGTGGTTGCACTCAATTACAAGAAATTTCCAAGTTTCTTTGATATTTTGATCCCGAAATATGGCTCAAGTCCATTCAGTAATGTAAGTCTATGCATGTTTGCCATGTGAAAACTTTAATCCCGATTTCTTGGAAAAGTATCAGCACAATTCCTAACGCACCACATAATTTGAGGTATCATGCATGTGAAATGCCCTCAGCACAAATGGTATGAAATTCCAAAGTTGAATACTTAGGATTAGAGATTTGAACAAGCCCCTAGCCTTAATTATGCACACTAATGCCTTAGCAAGCACCACTAATGTTGTATGTGATATCTTAGAATATATGCAATAACATTCATTTGTCCAAGCAGCTAGGAAGGTTAAATAAATACCAAAGTCTCTTGGTTTCCCATTAACACTCACAGGACTCAACTCAACAACACAAATGCACATTTTTACATAGACCATGCACACCTGAACCAGCAGGCAACTACAAACCAAACACGCTACAAAACAAACCGAGCAAATCCTAAATTCGTACATCCATTTAACACTGACAGACAGGGAGACACTGGTCATGGGTGTTGGTGGAATAAAGCATCCCACAACACATTGTCCTCTCACTTACTGCAAATCATCATCACCTTCATCCTCCTCCTCATCCTCTAAATGTGTCACATGACCCCTGAGAGAGATGCAGAGGGTAAGGCTAAAAAGGCATAGCAGCCAGAGAAGATTGCAGTGCACACACACACACACAAACACTCTCTCTCAACAGTAAGTGTAGCTTCACAGTGCCAAGCAGAGGGGATGAGTCTGCAGAGGTAATTATTTGCATAGCAGCTTGACTGACCAATCGTAAGTGGCAGCGGGAGGGGCTGTACTGTACCTTTGATTAAGTTCCTCAGCAACAGATTTTAACAGACTCCTAAAAAATAATTAAAAACAGAACGACTTAGCGAAGTCATATACATGGAGAAATACATATTTTGCTCTCCCAGTGCAAACCATGTTTTTTAATGGAATTAAAAATGATCAGCATTATACCTAGTCAAATCTCATAAATAAACCAAAAAACACACTCACTTGTTATTTCCCAGAATGCTTTGGGGCTCTAATGGCAGATCCTGCATGAATCAAAAAGGCAAGTCAGTCATACAGTCAGTCAGTCATCATGTCAAATAACAACAAAACAACAACATAATGTCCCAAACCATCTCATGATGTGCTTCTGTCTCCTTCCTCAGAGGTGGGTCGAACTTGACCTTATCAACTAGGAAAGAGGTACACAGACATCTGATTTCTGTCTGCTTTAAAGCAGGCTGAGAATTCTTGAGCTTATTACAGTTCAGTGAGTCGAGAGGCTGTTTAACATCTGACTTACAGTTTATCTCAGACAGAGTCTTTCCATCCCTTGAGCTCCTGCTGGTCGAGCGTATTCGATGTGGAACTGAGACAGGAGACTGTAAACACACAAACCGAATAAACACGCTTTAACATAAAGCTAAAATATTAAATTTCACACACAGGATTTCAGAAGATCTTAATTTTGCAATATTTCCAAAACCCTGAACTGCTTTAGGCTCACACAAACCTTCCTCAACACAACACTGCAAGCCACTGCCTTTATTTGTTAAACTCAAATTCACATGCTTTCACATACACAAACACACAGTCGTATATGCACACTCTAGTGTGAGTAAACCACACCAGTACCTGCCAGCTGGCAGAGCCAATTGACTGCCTTCAATTAGGATAAACATCTAAAGAAACAACCAATCAGACATCAGTGCTTCAGATTAAAACCCTATCACTAGTTAACTTAAGAAAACGCATCAGAGATATGACCTTACCTCTGGGTCAATGTCATCCTCGTCTGCGTCACTGTGTGTGCTGTGGTCAGGGTTGTTGGCTTTGTCCAGTAGCTCGATGGCAAGAGTGCGGCTAAGTGGCTGCGTAACAAACGGGTGCTACAGACAACAGACGTGATAGAATGAAATCAGAAACAATCTCTAACAGAGCCAATCAGAAACATTCTCTAACAGAGCCTCAGAAACATTCTCTAACAGAGCCTCAGAAACATTCTCTAACAGAGCCTATTAGAAACATTCTCTAACAGAGCCTCAGAAACATTCTCTAACAGAGCCAATCAGAAACATTCTCTAACAGAGCCTATTAGAAACATTCTCTAACAGAGCCAATTAGAAACATTTTCTAAGGGAGCCAATCAGTAACCTCCTCTAAAGAAGCAAAACAGAAACATTCTCAAGAAAGGCTGGGCCTTACCTGTAGTAATCTATCAGCCGTGGGTCTCTTCTTGGGATTTTTAGTCAAAGCCATTTTCACAAAGTGATGGAAATTATTTGTCCTTCATAAGCCAAAGACATATTAGAGGAGTTTAAATGTATCATCTTTAACAACTGCTGTTTCTATCATTCGATAGCAAACTGTATTTTAAATCTTACAAATTGCAAACAGGCAACCACACTCTTACCATTTGACTTTGTCTTTCAGTTTAGGTGGTTGGAAATTACTCTTGGTCATTAGGAAGAGTGCTCTGAAAGAGGAAAACAAACAAAAAATAAATAAAAGTGCCGTACAGTACAAATGAAGCTGTGCAGATAATCGAGTCTGGCAATGCAAGCTAAATTCTCTTGCAAACTGCTGGGCCGTCAAGAGAATGAGGTTTAATAAGGATTAATTAATTTAGCAAAAGCCAAAACATATCGCTACAGGTATCACCATGGTAACAGAACAATGGCATGCAGCAATCTAATCAAAACAAGCCACAGGACACGCACCTCATGGGATGCAAATCAAACATTGGCGGCTCCAACTCTGCTAACTCAATAGCTGTGATGCCCACAGCCCAAATATCACAGAGCTGATTGTAGCCCCCTTTCCTCTCCACGGCTGCCACCTCAGGTGCCATCCTACAGACAAGAAGGGGAAATTCACACCTCTACTCTGTACCCTTAAACGATTTAATGAATACTGTATAAAGGAGGGCTGCCATACCAATATGGCGTCCCGATGAAGGACTTTCTCTTTGCTAAAGTGGCTGATATTTGAGCCGAAACCCCAAAATCAGCTGGAAAGAGACAGACAGAAGGTGTGAGAAAGAAATTCATCAGTTTTGTGTGAGTGTAAACTTGTTCACAGCAGTTTTCTTACCTAGCTTAACGTAGCCATTGTCCGTCAGCAGAATATTTGCTCCCTACAAAGCAAAAATAGTGACATTGTTAACCACGCCTCTTTAAAACAAAATGTTAACGGCCTCATTTTTCATCCCCAGAATTCCTGGATGACAGCATTTATGTTAACAATGTGAGGAATGTCTCACTAACTGACCCCCTTAAGAGATTTAAGTGTGTGTGGACACCCGGTTTTTACCTTTATGTCTCTGTGGATCTTGCCTTTGTTATGGAGATAATAAACACCCTGAAATGAACACACAAACCCACATTAGCACTTTAACTCTGTACAATATTTTCATTTGCATTAACTATGTGCGCATATACCTGCAGTGTTTCCCGACACATGTATGCAATCTGGGATTCTGACAAGGGCCCAGTAACTGTAAGATACAGATATAAATGTACATGTACGTGAGAAACATTGCTTAACAAAAGCTCAAGATGATAAATGCATTCCAAACTGCTGTTTTGGCTTCTTTTTTTTGTTTGACAATGGTTACCATGGTAAATGTCCTGGAGTGAACCCCCGCCACAATATTCCATACTGATCCATAATTTATCTCTCCTGAAACAGGGAGATTAAAACATCAATGAATCAAGTCATAACAACATGTACAGGTTGTGCTTCAATGGTTAGCAAAAGATCCCATTCAAGAACTGCGATAATGCTACAAAGTTGTGCACGTGAAAAATGACAGTGGTAATACACATATTTAAAGCAAGAAATAATTAACCAAATCACAGTTTAGCGCAAAAAATTGTCTGAAATTAAATGTGCAACCGGATCTATATGTTCCCTAGAAGGTTTAATGTATATAAACTCTACAAACTGACAGAGACATGCAGGTGATTCATTATCTGTGTGTATAGGTACCTGAGGTAACTGCCAAAATATGCCACAATGTTTGAGTGTTTACAATCTTTCATCATAATAATCTCTTGCTGCACCACGTCAAAGTCTTCTCCTGCAAATCAACCAACCAACCAATCAAATGATGTATCCACAGATCGCTTTAGACATATGCAAAATGCAAAGAAAGTGATGCAGCAAACACAGGCAGACGAAGCGTAATTAAAGATCATGGAAACAGCGATTCTGGGCTCAAACCTAAAAGATTCAGATCTCTCTAATTACAATATGCACGAACACGCTGCAGTAGTAATATTTAACCTGAGGTATAGATAGACATCTACAGGTAGTTAAACACCTCTGGGACAGCTCACCTGGCTCTAGTTTGATGACTTTGATAGCAGCCAGTTCTCCTGTGTTCACATTACGAGCCTGGAAACAAGAAAACGCATTAGCGCATGAAGCTGTTACAAGCTCAACTGGCATGTAACAACATTAAGCCCTAGTGCTAAATGCTAATTCACTGGCTGTAGAACTGTTCTTACCATATAAAGCTCACACTGGTTTATATGGATTTAACCTATCTAACTTATATTTAAAAATCAATGTGGTCCAAACATTGTTTGTTAAATTATACACTAATATGTGTTAGGTACATATTATTTCGATATTATTGAAAGACTTTTCTGAAAGTCACATACTAAGTGTTTTGGTTCAAAATACACAAAAATACACAATGACTTTGTCTGTAGGACTGAACTGAGAGACATCTGTATGTCTCAAAGAAGTGAAGATGATGTCATCGGAGACAAAGAGACAGAGAGGGAGAGAGAGGGCTATTTTCACTCCTTTATCATTTTCATGGCATTTCATTCAGCATGACTAAAAATACTGGTAAAACAGAGGCTGCTGGAAAATCTGTGTATTGATGTTCACAGTGATATGGCGTCTGTCAAAAGTAGGACAAGAAAAACATCAAAGAACTTTCGGCATACACACATACACAACCACGGTCACTCACACAGGGCCTCTGCCAGTGTACGAAGTCATTTCATAATGAATACGCTTGGAGCTCCTTCACATTAAAATGAATAACTGACAACTCTCATCGGGTCATTAATCAACGTATGCGAGTAATCAAATAAAATGATATGGCTATAATCAGCCATTTACAGCACTGCCTCAAATGTTACTGATACTAAAGGTAACAGTGGGCAAAGGCTACCACTGAATTTGTAAACCACACAAATTTTCACACATGTGGTTAAAGCTAAGATTGAGGCCTCTGTAAGTACTAGCCTGGCTTAAGTCTCTTCTCTGTAGTCTCCTCATTTGTTGAGTGTTTTTTAAGGCTAAATCGATACACAGCACATAAACCCACTGAATACAGCGGCTCTTGTCTTGAAATCTCAGGAAAGACTCTGTTTGAGTTAATATGTGTGAATTTCATGGCAGACACCCAACACACAAACAAACACTCTCACCCACGCACGGCATAAAACCCCAGGAAGAGGGAACAATTATGAACAAACAGGATGGACATAGTTGTGGCCAAACACACACTCGCACTTTGCGATTTTAAAGTTCAGATACTTCCTGTCAGCAGAGGAAGTCGGGCACATTTAATATTTTTTACAAACACAGAGCGTGACTACACTCATTCAGTTTTCCAGCATAATCTTTAGTTTACATTGGAAAACACTTGCCCTACCCCTTAGATCCCTTATTCAACCCTGACAACAGTCCTTCAGTAGTCACCATCTGCTACTGCACAGTTCATTCTGGACTCTCTGCAGCATATTGGTCTATTCTCTATATTTACGGCACATAATTCAAAGCAGCATAAAGGAAATGCTGGGCTTTGAGTTTGACAGCCCTGCAATGGTTCTCTATGGCCAAACAGAGCTGCTAGGCCCTATTTATTATGGAAATAAAGATCTCTACAGCCTCTCGGGATATTACACCATATCTGAGAGGCAACGTTGCTACAAACGCAGATACACCCGGGTCCAATATAAACACACATCTGTTGTCTCCTGCAAACACTGGTTACAGCGGTCAGTTAAGCTGCTGTCTCGGACCCTAACTGGGCTGCATATTTGTGCAACATAGACGTGTTCCGAACGTTTATCACGCGCATTAAATGACGACAAAATACAGTCTAGGTAGGTATCTCGCTAGTTTTTGAGACACGGCCAGTGCGTTGATGTAGATCACTACCTTGTAGACATCTCCATACGTTCCGCTCCCGATCCTCTGGATCAGCTCAAAGTCCTCCTGTGGGTTTCTCCGCGACAGATCCAAACTTAAATTCATTGTGCGATTCACCGTTTGCTCCCTCCGGTGTATTTACGAGGTCCCGATGTCAGAAACGGGAGGGGGCGATGACTGCGGAGACATACAGTAACGGTGGGATATGACGATCCAGACCCACCGAACTACAACAACATGGCCTCCTGTGCGCACGCGCAGTACCATGGCCTTACAGCACACTAAACGCAGTTAGTCTGTAAACACTACAGTGCAGACTACAGTGCCAGAAGCAAAGTATACATCGAGTCAGAAGTGTCAAGCAAGTAAAAATTTAGATGCTTAAGAAACAGCTTAAAAATATATTAATGTAACTGTCATAGACACTTAAGGTGATAATTAATTGTAATAGACGATGATAATAAAACAGTAATACACTATCAAGAAATAACAGTGTTATTTTAGGGACTTTACTTATTTTAAGGACGTTTGTAATAATAAAATAAACATACTAAAAGTGAAATCTACACATTTTACTATATAAATTGTTGAGGAACTTAAATATACCTTTTTATATTTAAAAAAAGGTATATTTGAGGTTTATCTCTTGACACTAGTCATTTTAACACTGTGCAAACCAACCCAAAAAGTTTATAATAGATTTAATCTTCTGTTTGCAGAGATTGGTTGTTAATTTCAACTCAAACAATGTAATCTTTCCATAAAGGAAAAGTCCACTGTGTCTTAAACAAATTTTATTAACATCGTGTTAATTTTTTGGTTTTAGTCTGCATACACATCCGGGTGAGTTTGTGTTTTAGTGTGAGTGTGTTTGTATTTCAGAATGTATTTTGGTGTATATGTGTATGAGTGCGTCTGTGCTCCCCAAACTAACTTTGTGTGTTCTCTCTGCTTGTAATGACATGATTAATATGGACGTATTTGACGTTTCAGAGCTTGATTTGTTACACATTAAGGTGTTTGATGTGTCTGTGCATTCATTATGTGTGTTTGAAGGGTCTGTGTGAACGCAGTGTGTGTTTGAAGTGGTTGTTTGTTGGTTGTGATTCTGCTTGCAAATGATCTTCTTGAGCTGAGCAGAAAGTTGTAAACTCAGTAACAGAACAAGGTGTCCACCATCACGAAGTACCCTGAAAAAAAAAAACACATTATTTTGAACGGCAATGAGGTGCAATACTTCTCTTTGCATTTTTCAGTGTAAACACACACCTCACATTATTTATATTACAAAATGGAATACATAGATGCAAACTGGAACACACCTGAATACATTTACAATGCACTGGCTGCAGAATCAAAGCACATAGAATTACCTCTCCATCTCTTTCAGTAAGTGTGGCAGGGCGGTGAACATGTCAGTGCTACAGCTGAACTTCCTGCCGAATGGAACGTCACACAGTACAGCATCAACTGCTCCATCGTTCAGTGGGATCTCTAGAGATGATGAACACACTCTTAATACAAAGCGATTCTAGAAGGCAGAATAATTGTGTTAAAATATGACAAAAAATGTGTTTGTCCACACTCATGGCAGAAGCCTGAAGTAACTGCAATCTTCCTTCCATTCCAGCTGTTTTTATATTCTCTGCAGCTTTCTGCAATTGGGACACGTCTGTATCCATGCCTAGAAATACAGCATTCTGTGTACACACACACACACACACACACAAGTACATTTGAAGATTGTGCATGTAAATGCACTCAGTGAGATGCATTTGTGTTGGGAACTGCATGTTGTCTTTAGTTCAGACTGTTTGGATACGTACAGGACACTCTTGGGCTGCTTCCAACAACACAGCACCAACTCCACACATTGGGTCTAAAATCACAAAATCATTCGGCTGGGAAGAAAGAGCGAGAGTGAGTGAGCAAGAGTGAGAGAGAGACAGAGAGAGAACGAGAGAGCACAAAAAACAAAGAGAAACAATAACGGTTTTGTTTGTCTGAAGTGAAACTAAATTTAAAGTGTATTGTGTATTTTTTGCTTTTTTCAGCTGTAATATGACACCTGACAAATATGACACTTAATATATCATGCACTAAAACATGTATTTAGGTTGTTTACAATAGTTCTAGATCAGTGATGTTAAACTCAGCTACTGGAGGCCCAGTGTCCTGCGGAATTTAGCTTCAACCGTAATTTAACACACCTGATCCAGATAATGAATGTCTTCTGGTGTACTAGAAACTTCCAGGCAGGTGTGTTGGAGCTGGAAGGAACTAATCTCTGCAGGAGACTTGCCCTCCAGGAGCTCAGTTTGACACCCCTGTTCTAGATTAATTCACAGCATGTCACACTGCTGTAAATCTTGAAATGTCATGTCAACCTGTTGTATTTTCCCACCCCTCACCCTACAGAACTGGACATGGTGCTTTAAAGTTGAATTAATGATTCCACCATATGTATGCACATTTGCCTCTTAAAATATAACTACCCCTCACCTGTTTAGGGCAAAGAGAGGTCATGGCCCAGGCTATTGTAGAACGCAAGCCGTTATGTTTCATATAGCAACGACTGGCCAGAGGATGCCTGAAAAATACACATAAACAAACACACAGCATTACATATAAACTGACACCACACAGTGTGGCTCTATCTCAAGGTAAATAGACTTACTTCAAGAGAGGCAGGCCTACAATGCAGTGGTCATCACTTAAATACACATTCACCTATTTAACAGAGACAACCCAAACAGCAGTTTAATAAGATTCATAGGCATAACATGCTTAGAGAACTACAGCAATAAAACATACAAGTGTTTGCATGTTTGTACACAATTTCTTTCTTTCCACAATTTGTGACCATTTAATGTTTGATATTTCCATAACTGTTGATTTGTGAAAAATTATTTGAATTCCACATTAACATTTAGTCATTAAAAAACATGAACATCAAGTTTCATTCATTTTAATGTGTACCTCAAGACTGGGCTCTCTCAGGTCTACTTTCCACCCAAGCTTTTCTTTGATGGCCATCCCAATGATACGACTTAGTCTCTAAGCACATTTTACAAACACAGATCTGCTTACATACGGTTTACATTATAATGCATAATGACATTTTATTGTGTAGTGTATATAGTGTAAATATAAAATGCATATAAGATGCACAAATACACACACCTGAGAGGTATAAGAGCGAGCGATAACTCCACTACAGCGACAGCTCACTCTGAAAGATGGTGGGTTTTGACCCAACTGTGTGTTAGAGGAGTCTGCAACCGCACTTAAACTTTCATCTTCCTCTCTCTTCCTCTTTTGTCCACGCTGCTGGCTGTCCTGAAGCTCAGCATGTAGGGCTGTCCATGTTAAAAGACTCTGCTTCCAAAGGTCTCCATCTCCCACAATGCTTTGCTTTATAACAGCAGCTGCCTTTGCTTTTAAAACAAAAACATAAGAGAGACTCAACACTGGTTCACCTTCAAGTGTAATATAGTGTAATGTTTTTCCTCTCTAATGGGTAAATTACACCACTGTAGGTTTCTCACAACCTGCTTGTGACTGAAACCAAATGTGAGGTTTAAACATTTCACTAATGCAAATGAGGTGTGAAAAAGGTATAAACACACAGTACATTGGTATAAACACACAGTACATTGACCCAGTTTTTATTAAACCCCTTAAATCGATTTTTTTGTGCATTTTGTCACTTTTCACGATCCCCTAGTCGTATCGTGTTTAGAAGGTTATTTAAGGAAACTAGATATCCATTGACATGTATCCTAAGACGGAGGGAGAGGAGGGCACTAAATACAAGTCACTAGTCAGTTTTTCCTCTTTATGACACAAGACGTTCCCAGCCAATCAGGACACTGATTTCTCCTTACTACACACATGGGTTGTTGGGTAAGGAAATTGGTGCAGCCTTCCGCAAAAGGAGAAAGAGCCTCTCCGCGGATTTAAGTTGTGTCACAGTATGTAGGGGAGCGCTGCTGCTGAAGAACACTCTGCCGGAAATCTGTTCCACCTGATCCAAACAAAGCATCGTAATGAGAATAGTTATACATAGTTTTATGATTAACTAATGTACGCTTTGGCGTCCAGGTTTAGAGGTATATTGGTAATTTATAGATTGGACCTCCAGTAACAAGGTCCCCATCCCTGAATTAGAAGCTGACAAACTCACTTGAGTAGCGCAGAGTTTTTGTTTCACCTCCTCGACCAGCAGCTCCTCCATCCCCGCGCCTGCAGTACAGTAGAAACGTCTCGTCATTCCCTCCATACCTGTCCAGTGCGTTTTAATAATCATGCAGTTAATACAACTACAAGCAACAACTACAAGTGCCGTTTTATTCTTCCGGGTTCATAGCGCTGTCAGAATTAAACCTGCTACCGTAAACTGATTTTTTTAAATATAAAAATAAACTTTAACGTTAATTGATATTAAACATTTATTCCTAATTTTAACCCAACATTAAACCGGAAGTTTCATAATTTTACACGTGTTTATTAATACTTTAAACTAGGAAATAAATCAAAATGTCAAGAAGGCTTTAAAAGGTCTACAGCGCCCCTCGTGGTTATGTGTACAATTACAACGTTCTATTATAAATGTTTAAAAAAAGCAACTTCCAACATTTAATACAGTATTTAATACTGCAGTCCTTTTACATATATCCCCTTTTATATAATCAAATAGGGCATGACGTGGAAAAGTAGTTTTTAATAAATGATGTTTAGCTGTATAACATAGTAATATAAAATCAGGTACACGTTTAATTTAATTTATGATTGTGAACATTTTTTAATCATGTTTTCATGCCCATAAAATGTACTTAAGTAAACAGAAAAACCTTTTGTAAAAGACTATTTTATATAACAAAGTTTCTGTACACTGAAACATGCCTCAACATTTTACAAATCAAATCAGTTTACATTTAATTTTCTCTTAATTTCCAAACTTCACGGACATTTTTGACATTCTTCCGGTGTTCTTTCATTCTGTTTTTGTCCATAAACAGACGTGTGTGCGTGAGATCTCTCCTTCTGCTCTACTTTCTTGCCACTGCTGTCAACTGGTCCCTAATGCGGCCCAAACCATCTATCATAGTGTCCAATGTCTCTTTGCTCAGCTCCACTGTAACAGTAGACTTATTTGGACTGCCAATAATGCTTGGAGTGTCCTCAAGCTACAAAAAACAGATACACAATGAGACATTGTCTTTACTTACCTTTCATGTATTTAATGTGTAATCTAGACTGCTAAGGTACTAATTTATAATGTGATCAGAAAAACTTCAGCCATAATAGAGGAACACAAATTGTGATTACCTATAATAAATCTGATGAGTCTACGATATATTATATAGTATATTGTAGTATTGTATATAGTATACTGTATATATTATATATTGCATATAGAATATAAAGTATTGATTATGACTGTATCTTATTTTCATTTGTAGTAGACAGGTTGGCACGGCCATACGACTCAAAGAGTCTGAGGCCGTCCACTCGCCATGCCATATCCACTAATTTTGGCAAGGAAACTACGAAAACACACATAAAACAATTTTTATCAACGACTATATGATATTTTTCATGACTTAGTCCTGGAAAACATGCTTTTATTAAACAGCAACACCTTTCTGTGACACAATGAAAGCTGTATTACAAAATCACACTCACTTTGACTGGACAAAGCTTCATCTCTCCAAGTGACACTAAAAATATTCATACACAGAGAGGTTACACAACTGTCTACGAGACATCAACAGTAAATATAATGATCTGACAGGGAAAATAAAAAATAAGTCAAAATAAAAGACCCCCATTCAGCGATAATTACGCAGACATGATTTATATAAACTCCTAAATTCGTTGCAAGAAAATATAACCAAGCACATAAGAAACGGCTTCAGTGTAGCATAGTATGCTACATTTTATTTGGTACACTTTTTTGAAAAAAAATTTCAACAATATTGGCTTTCCTGTAGCTCAGTGATTAGCATGGCGTTAACAACGCCAAGGTCATGGGTTCGATCCCAGGGATTGCACATACTCAGAATCAATGTGTAGTGTAATACAATGTAAGTCGCTTTGGATAAAAGCGTCTGCCAAATGCGTAAATGTAAACAATGGTGCACAAAGCATGGGGAAGTATCCGGTTTTGCGCCGGTAATAAATGGTCGGTTTCTGTTAAATAGGGACAAAAACATCCTACTTTAGATCTGCGGGACCAGTGAAAAATAAAGGATGGTTTTACTAGCTATAAAGGTGAACACTTTGATAAAACAAAACCTTTAACTCCACAACTAAAATTGTTCTTTAATCATTAGGGGGACATGCCTTTTTAGGAACTATTAACATTTCACCACTAACAAACAGTATGGGATTTATTCTAAAATTAGTATTTTGCGGTTTATGTCGAGCCATTAAAATTACAGAACGTTTGAACTATTCTAAATACATAAACATCCAGAAGATCTGCCTAAGAAATTATACATTTGCGTTTTATTTTCCTAACAGCACTTTTAGACAGCCACAAGAACCCACTTGGAACTTCAATACCAGTTTTAAGGGGTTATGGGTTATTTTGTTTTAAAAATTTCATTGTGCAGAACGACTTGCAGTACAATGATTACCCCATCAGATGTGCTAGAATCCTTTAAAAAAAAGATTGAGTACAAAAAACTCATCCAAGACAAGTTTCTATAAACATTTATTTTGACGTAGCAGGGACAGATCAAACAATGACACCATACTGTTTAAGAACTGCAGTATATTTTGCGATCTTGTTTTCAACATTCTTTTGAGCCTGCTTGGTCAGCTTGATATCAAGCTTCTTCTTGACGTAACGTAGCTTAGCCTTCTCTTTCCTCTTCTCTTCCAGGGTGGCGGTGATGGCCTGGTACTTCCAACCAACCTCATGTGCCAAACGGCCAAGCAGAGCAAACTACAAGCAAAAAAACATCCGTTTAGATTTACAGCGGGGCAGAAACTAAATGACAAAGGCTTAAAAATACCGAAACACCCTGCATCTTATAGTCTGGATAAGAAACCAGGAATTTTTAACCGGCTTTTTGTCTCAGCTGGAAGTGCATGAAAAGCAGACTCATGGTCGTTAAACTCATACTTGTTGTGGAAAAACATCACTGACAAAAAGCATTTAAATGGCGAAGAAATCCCAAATACATATTGAAAACAGAATTAACATCAAGCACTCAAATCTAGAAACTCGCCTTGCGTGTGGGCTTCAGACGCACAATCTTGAGAGCAGCTGGGACGACCATACGCTTCCTCTGTTGAACATTCAAACGTTAAAAGCCACAAAGTACACAATTTTTTTTAACTCCAGAAACAGAGATGTCTCAGATAAATGTTTGTTTTCAGTTTACACTCAGACAAGGTATTGCAAATTTTGGGCATCATTGACATAATTCAGCTGTGAAATATTAAGGATTGATAACATACCTTGTCATAAGGAGGAGGGATTCCATCAAACACCTTCAGCCTTTCCAGAGCAGCCTGACCCCTCTTAGTTTTGTGTGGAAGCATGCCTGTTCAAAAAAAAAAATCATTTCATGATCTGCCCCTTTATAACTGATCAATGTTGATTTTACAGTATCATTCAAACTCAGCAGTCAGATCCGTAGTTTGGTATCATCAAGACAGGTTCAGATTCGGGATAATGTGTTCATCATCGTTTGAACTGTAGCCATTGCAATATGTCTGTAACAAACAGGGCAGTAGCTCACCTCTTACAGTCCTCCAGAAGATTCGGCTGGGGGCTCTAAAGTGATATGGTCCACGGGAAGGATTGGTGTTCATTCTCTTGCGGAGGAAAGCCAAGTACTTCACTGCAAGCAAATAATCCTTTTTGACACCAAACCTCAATGTGAACATTCTTTAGATGCAATATAGGGTACTTACGACATACTTAAAGGTGCTCAACAAACTTACGTTTGTTGCGGTAGAAGTTTCCAGAGATGTTGATGCCCTCACACCTCACCACCACAACTTTGTGTCCTGTATAAACAAATTAAAATTTTTATACAGTCTCAATTGACACATTTTGTATGGTAATGCATTGTGGTAACGCTCTACAATCAGATTCCATTTATTAACATTTGTTAATGCATTAACATACAATGAAAGTTACACTTATTAAAGTAAATGAGAACATAACTGATCACGTATATTCAAGTTAATTTAACAGTAAGGCTCGTAAATCCTGTGCAAATACTGGCAATTGTTAGCTCATGTTACCTACAGTCACCTTAACAAATGGATTCTTACTGTAGTGTTATCTGTGCTTATGTTCCACACATTACATATAAAACAGTGAGAAACCAGTAAAATCTTGCACAATACCCATACAACTAACATCTTAGACTGTGAACTCACCGAGCAGCACTTGCTTGGCCACAATGGCGGCAAGACGACCGAGTAAATGGCCTCGGCCATCAAGAATCAGAACCTGTGATGACACACAAACCGGTTTTCGTGATTAGTACGGAGTACACGTTATGGACATGTTTGTAATGGGGTACTATTAGTCTCAGATGGTAGTGCACGTAAAGTATTCTCACGGTCGTGAAACTCGAATACTGAACTGTGGGTGCTGACTCGTCACAGACAAAAATCTGACGTTAGCCATGTGGTGGCTAACAAGTTACAACAGCACAAACACTATTTAACACTGTAATCAAACTATCATTATTTAAAACAACGTTTGCCATTTTAAACATTTTTGCGGTGCACCACGTAGGTATGGAATGCATATGATCTTTAACTAAAAAAAACCGTTTCTTTCGCCTACGTACGACCAAACCTCACCACAACCAATGTCACAATGCTATAATAAACAAGCCTTTTGAAAACAGAACAAAATAACAAACAATTGTTCCTTTGGAGATCATCTGTAACACGACAGTAAGGCTCACTAGAGGGCCTGCGTCTTCCAACAAGACAGCATGCGTGATTAGACGCATACCTCTCTCCCCCGAAATGTTAACTTTGCCGTTTATAACTGCACTCCATGGAACCCAAACAAAGACAAGCGACGCTTCCACCGCAATTACACTTAAGCCCATTATTTCCTAACTAACGAAGCGCTAAATAATTAAATATAAACCGGACTACTCTAACGCACCTTATTGAACCGGTCCGCCATGATGTGGAAAAAGAAAGACACGCGGGGCTGCCCGCCGTAAAAGACAGGGGCGAGGGCGGGGCTTTACGCATCGGAAATGATGTCAGAGAAACGCTTCCGTTTAGGTTCTTTGAAAGATGTGATTATTTATGTACACTGCCATCAGCTGGAGCAAATGAGCTACAAGGACTAAAATAAAACCACAAATTACTTCCTGTTGTTTCTTTATTAGCAACGTTCTTCATTAATTTCTAAAGCAATGTTTCACAACCGTGTTTGCTGGAGGCCTCTAACTGTACATATGAGATAAAAATCCAAACATGACACCTTAATCTTCTTAACTCATTAACAGTGTGCTCCAATAACTAAAAGAGCAGCCTTTTGTTTTTATAATCCATAAATGTTGTTGTATGCTTTATTTAAATGTTTTTCTATGCTCACCAGAGAATAAATTATTCTGACATAAAGACACACAGAGTTTCTTGGTTGAAACAACTTTTATGTGTAACATCAGGAGCAGAAATGGCAATGAATGAATACAAATATTACATCCTTTTGTCTGTTATTTTAAATAATATATCACATATATGATTATATCAGTCAGAGCAGAAACCATTATCATTGATTTAACATCACTGTTAAATCTCAGTCATCATGTTTAAGTTTTTTGATTTTGCCCTGATGACGGCTGATCTCCTGTTGTAATCTCTCTATTTCCTTCTTGTGGTGTTCAATCTCATCATGGTGGTGCTGTCTAAGAGCAGCCAGTTGCTCTTTCTCTTTTCTCCTGCATAACGAATACAAAAATTAAGAAGGCTGATCTTGATTAAATCCACGCAGGTAGTATGAGAGATGAAGTGTACATCGAAATCAAGCAAAGTCACTCACTTGAAGTACATCTCCTCTTCAGCAGCTTGCTTTTTTCCAAACGCTCCTCCAGCCTCTCTGACCGCACCTCCAGCGCCTCCTCCTTTTCCAGCACCTTTACCCAGTTCTCCAAGCTTTATCACGGGGAGACAGCCACAGATTGCATAAGACAGATGTGTTTATTACACCACCACTAGTAGCTGCCATTGAGTGACAAACCACACGATGCATGATATATAACTTTAAACACACAAACACACACACACACACACAGACACACATAGTATATGTTTTATATTAAACATTTATTAAACATCCAAAACATTTTAAACATTTTAGTAATTTATCATGTATCACTATTTTTGTGAGTTATGCACGAAGTGTAGAATGATCTAGATTGTAAACAAAAGGGTCACAACACAAGGGCACCCTGACAGCGCTCCTACTGGGTTAAACGAGGCCCGGTGTTCTGTACGACGAAAAGACCCCGTATATTAAAATAAATGTATTTGCTCAGCAAACGCATATGACGAAATACTCTACAACTGCGTGCTGGACGAATCTCAACTTGACTTTGAAAATAAATGAAGAAAAAAAATCAACGCTAGGCCTAATTATATTTATAAATGCAACGTCTACCTGATCAGACGACATCCTGATCTGTGCTGCCAAATACTTCCTTATATTAGGGTTTAGAAACCTCGCCATTCTCTACTCAGATTGTCAAACAAGCACTGACAGGCGCTTACACGCCACTCTCAGACTTAAAACAGGAAGGTACCATTCCCAAAAGGGGGAAACGGTGAAACGCTTAATTCAGTATCTTGTATATAAAGTATACACTTTATCTGTTGCCTTATGGCAATGGAGATTTGATTGCCCTCTTACTGGCATATCAAACAATAAGTGAACCAAAAAGATCATTCAATGTGTTTTAATGAACGTATTCACTCACAGTGGTACAGCCGATAACGGGTGAATCAAATGGCTTGCGCATACGCATGTCTGAAAGTGTTTCGTTTATCGACTTTTTGTGTGTGTATAAGTTACATTGTTGCTGCTCAGTCTTTTTCTTGTTGAACTTTTTTTACTGTTAAGAATTTTTGGGAAAATATACCAACGTTTTAATATGACAATATTTAACAATATTTCTTCGTTATTCTTCGGTAAAATGAACCAACGTCCAAATATCTTTAGTAATGTGTTTGCGTCTAAGCACAGAAAATATTTTGTATGCCATAACCATAAAGTGAAGCTTATACAAAAGCTGTTGAGATAAGTTTTATTTATAGTGATGCAAAGTGCATCCTTACAGTCCAATCATTCTAATGTCACAAGACAACTGCCTGAGAGATGTCTTAACCTATGGTCATATCACTCCTTTATATTCCCAAAGATTTGTTACCATATGCAAACATTTTCAAAGTCATTTCTACAAGTCATTAGCTCTTAACATTGGGCTATTAAAATATCAGTTATAGCACAAGCCTGAGACCAACATTCTGACATCACCGCATGCCAAATACAACAGCTGTCTGTATTCCTAATGTGAAAACTCATAAGATGATCCCCTAACTGCAAACACATACCCCTATCAAAACACTTAATCATTAGTCAGGGTTTAGACACAAAAAAGTGACATGTTCCCTCATGTTCATAGCAACACTCCAGCACCCTTTGCACACACAGGCACAAAATAAATTACCTAAATAATAAAACTATTATTTCTAAACAATCATAAAATACTTTGACATTTCGCCTGTGCATCCTGCTCATAATTAACAAACATTAACATATTTACAAACCTCCTTTTTGGTTACAAAAGTGAACATTAAACAAAGAAACGTTTTATTAGATTTTCAAAATTGTCAAAAAAACTAAAATTGGACATTAAACATTGTATTGCCTTTCCAGAGCCATAAAAGTATTTAAATGAAAAAACTTATCTTCTTAGTGTGGTCTAGGGGTGAGAATAGTGATGTCATTGGGTAAATAACATTTTTCATCTGCACCACGTGCTTGACTATACAGCAGATAATCTTCATTCCTGTCTCAACAGACAGAAATGACTTTAGCTGCACCAACCGGAGCACCGTTATTAAACATATGAATTGCCTGTTTTCATGTGGTGCTGAGAGACCCTTTAAAATGTTTTAACCTTCTTTCTCTCTCACAGTTCAAGTGGATCAAGCATCACATGATGCTAAATTAAAGCAGAAATGCATGGATCTACAAAGAACTGGAGGGGACAATGCACAATAAAAATGTATAGAGGAATTAAAACAATCAAAAATGTATCAAAAACAAATTAAATACAGAGCAAACGTCACACTGATCACACAGATGTTCACGCTCATAATCTGCGAACTATTAAGATTTTCTTTTGAGCCAATGAAAAAACAAATGGCAAAACCAAACACTCAAGAAAAGAAGCATCAGGCAGGTTGATATGGAAGATGAGAGGAAAGAGAGAGAAACAGGCATCGATTTCAGAGGGCCAATAGAGGCCGGCGGAGACCCTTTTTGGGGGGAACAAGTGGTGAACGTGGCCCCCCCTTGCAAAGCCGTCAGTCCTGCTTGGGTCCAGTGAGGGCTCTGAGTCGCTCCAGCAGTGGAGGATGGGAATAATGCCACATTGAGTACAGCCAGTCTGCTACAGGGAAGCCCAGGTTGTCCTTATTGAGCTTGATGAGAGCAGAGTAGAGCTCAGATGATCTGCCCATGTTGCGTGCAAATGCATCTGCCTGAAACTCAAACCTCCGGCTCAATACGGTCAGACAGAACGACAGTAACTGCAGAAGGAAAGAGAATGTGAATTGGGTTCAGAGACATGTGACTACACATGAAAACATTTAAATAAAAAAATAATAATAATTGAATGAAGAAGACAGTGTGTTTTAGAAAGAGAGAAAGGTAAATATATGAAATACCTCGTTGTAAGGTGAGAAGATAAACTGAAAGATGATCATCAGTCCAATGAGGGTGGGTTGGCTGTCATTGAAACCAAATGCCAGGAAAAGCTCTTTTCGGCCAATCAGGACAGCAAAAAGAAAGAAGCAGAGGAAGGAGTTCATCTGTGAAGAACCGGTAAAACATCAAAATCATAAATTACAGGCCTGTATTCAGATACTCTTAAAATGGCAGGGAATAGACAATCTACAGACAAATGGCTGTTATTAGCAACAATATTAAGAAGGAAAACATAATTCCAAATGTAATTTTAGAAAGCTATAACAGCGGACTTTGAGCTGAGCAATGTTTTAATTTTAACGAAAGTATAACTACAAACATTAACTCACCTGACTGATAACAATGTTCTTGACTGTGTGGCCCAGTTTCCAATGGCCCAGTTCATGTCCAAGCACCGCCAGAACCTCAGGGTTACTGCAGCCTTGTTTTTTATTCTAAAAAATAATGACACACTGATTTTTGTAGTACTTTAATTCTATTTTTTAAACTTAGACGTGTTCATGCTTAGTGTTCCTGTAGCTGAGTTGGTAGAGCATTGCGCTAGCAATGCAAAGATTGTAAGTTCGATTCCCAGGGAGGACATGCGCTGACAAAATGTATAACTTGAACGAACTGTATAAATGTAGATGAGAGAGCACATTTTATTTGCTTTCATACTATTGTGCTGCACAGTGTAATTAAAGTGGAACCTTTAATTAAAGGTTTCTGACTAGTAAAAACAATTTACAGCCTTGTTGAATACATATTTCAACTTGCAATTTTATAAGAATTCTTTACAGTTGTGACATCGGGTAAAAACCAAAATATCAGCAGCTAACATTTAAAAGCAGTTAGGTAGCAACTTATGCACATATGTCTGTCCAACATGCCATTTAATGTTATCAAGGGTGCATACTTTCCCTTATTGCGTCACCCACAATTACATACGTTGATCCATTGTGGCATTAAGTGTGTTGCCATAGAAACAAGATATGAATGGCTCAACAGAATAAAATTTTTGAGTTGTCATCTTGTAATTACGGATAATTCAGACATGGAATCGTTGTAGCACTGGCCTCTAACCTTTGGTTTGGACTTGCTCTCATTTTTCTCTGCCGCCTCGTACTCCTCTCCCGTCTCTGACTCTGTCCCTTCAGTTTTGTTTAAAGGGGAATAATCTTCCAAAAGCGTGTCAAACAGAACAATGCGCTTGTTTTTGAAAAAACCATAGAAGTAAGCATTACTGTGGGAAGACCTCTTTGAGCCTAGAAAAAAGATAAAATTAATAGGGGGATTGATATTTTATAGTTATAGCTAAATTAATAGTAAAATGAAAAATCTAATAAATATAAACCTCATAAATCTGGGACACTATAGAGAAGCAGGTTGTGTGTGTGTGTGATGTTTTACCTTCCACTACATAGACCTTGGTAAGGGGAAAGTTGATTGATTTTGACATGCTCTCAATCTCACTCTTCAACTCTCCATCTGGCAGTGGCGTGAACTTATCAAACAGGGGAGCAATGTAGTCCGCATAGATGGTCACCAGGATCTAAAGGCCAAAAATAGAGAAATTTAACATTTTATTACAATGAAAGTGAATCCAAGGGGCCTCCTCTGTTCCACAGAAGAAACTGGACAAACGTTTATTTTCCTGCACCTTTCAGAGAAGATATATATTTATATAAAGAAATTTAGACCACTTTACTTATTTATTGCTATCAGGATGCGAGAGGGTTTCAACTAGCTTAACAAAAAATGCTTCTGGGGAAAAAAGAAAAGAAAAAAGGAAACCGCCTACTCTGCCTTTCATGACCTCAGTTCACTCCGTTCCTCACAGACAACACAAAAATAAAGAGAACTGACCAAAGAGACAACAAGAGTGAAGAGCCAAGCGTAGATGAAGAAATAATCGCCGCCGATCTTGATGATGTAGAGGAGCAATGATGTCACTGGAAGCAAAATACACTGAGTCACAGCAAACTTCTTCACAGCATCTTTCAAGAAGAATCCCAGTGTCTATAAGAGAAGGAACGAGTCCGAGAGAGAGAGAGAGATAGAGAGAGACACATCAGTCACTTCATCAGTAGCACTTCATGCTACTGTCATGGAGAATCTTTTTAGTCTTGGAAAGAAGTTACTTAAATCAAAGGTCCCACGTGTCAATCAATCACTACCTGCTGGTTGAATCCATGCCTTTCCTCAATAACAAAAGTGTTGTAGAGGCTCCAGGGAAGGCCAGTAAAAGCACTAAAGAGAGTTGCCAACATCAGGAATGCCAAAGACTGGGAGATCTGAAAGAAAAGGAGATCATTTTTAAAACCATTTCTTTGGTTATTTATGTGTATAGATTGGCATACTACTCTGATACTGCGGTACATACACTGCACAGTATGCAAATTTTCCTCATACACAGAATACCCAATGACCAACATTTATCAAAATACTCTTTTTTGACTCATCATTCAATTACACTGCAAATGTCCTTTGTTATTGTTGTCTCTGTGGAAAGTATAGACTTACCTCATACTCTGGACCAAAGCCAAAATGAGCTGTGAGATTTCCGGATACTTTCCAAAGGAATGGGATTCCCCCGAGGAGCAGTATCAGCTACAATATAAAGCAAAAACAAAGGATTAAATATGCAGAAAGAGCAGGAGCCGGGTGCCGGCAAAACAAGAGGAAAGACTTATTAAATAAGTTAAGAGAAACAATATTTGAATATTGTCATCCAAACAGCCCCAGGGGACACAAAAACTTGCAGTTAAAAATAAAATCAAGAACTTACAAACAACAGTGTTGGCTATAGAAAAACATATTCACCCTGCCATTTAATTAAGTTTTTTTATATATATTTTTAAATCATGCATAATTTTCTTTGCATGTTTTAAACTTACCATGCCCTCTGTCTCAGAGTACAGTCCAGACCAGAATCCAAAGTTGCTTTTGTCCAGCTGATAGAGGCGAGACTTCTCAAAGGTCTCCGAATCCATTATCTTGCCCAGCTCAGTGGGCACATGCATTGTTGTCCTATACATTTTTCTCTGTATTAGGTTAAAAAGAGAGAGCGTTGGTACATGGTTATACGTGGTTAAGAGTAGAGAAAAAAACTGCAGATGACATACAGAGTTATAAAAAAGCAAGTGGCGATGCCAGCACAACGAAGAAAGCATCTTATTACCTGTCTATAGGCGAGGTAGGCCTCCCAAATATACACCGTCCATGAGAAGACCAGGACAGCGTAAAAGATTTGCTCTTCAACTGGTAATGCAAGAATTAGCTGCAGCATTATTACGGCCTGGTAGTTATTTGATGTTATTTACCGGTAATTAGACCGAAGCAACCCCAATAACTCTTGCAAACTGCTTGATGTAATTAACAGACCGCGATATTCCGAACCAATACGTGAATTATACGTATGTGCTATGTCCATTTATTAAGGAAATCCATATATTAAAATTCCATATGCAGAGATGCACTAACAGTGAACATTCATGCTCTATCACTTCCCTTCCCCATTCATGTGAGATGAATGTTACGAAAAACGGTGTCCCTCCTGACACAACAGCAGAACGACAAAGGTTCCTGGACACGTTTTTGTACATTTTGAAGTATTTCAATATATTAGGATTTATTAGTTAATTACAAAACCCCAGTTTAATTACATATAAATCACGCATGAAAATAGTTATATTGCGAAAAAACAGAGCTTGTGAATTTGAACTTTGTCCTCTGACAAAGTATTATATATTCTAACCGTAACATAATGAAAGCATTATAACAACGACCATTACCAACACTGATTGTTATAATTTCAACCCAAATACTATTTTATACAATTTGAGGTACTTTTGGGGTCATTTATCAACACACATTCTATAGATTTTTTTTATTGACATTGACGAAGCTATCTTTTATTTTAATTACAGTAACGCAAACAATATATAATCCGTAGTTACTAAACTGTAATTACTTCTAAGATGCGATATGTTTGTATGTCCTGTTGCTATATAATTTCGAAAATGTGGTTTACATAATGCACTTAGCTTTGCAGGACTAAACAATACAATACAGAGAAGTCTCTAGGGAGCTGAGAGTCTGTGGCCGTGATTAGTTTCCGGGGTGTGTGTCTTGTCCCCATAGAAACAACAAAATAAACTTTGATTAAGGTCGAGCAATGGACGAGTATCAGTCTGCCGAAGAGGTACGTAAAATATTAAATAGCTAAAAATATTTACATAATATTTAAATATTTAGCTAAAAGTTTACATTCCTGCTTGTACAGTAACAATGTACAGTATCTATTATAAATTCGTAAATTTGTTGCATGAATGCATACTACATCGACTCTTAAAACACATTACTTTTACACACAGACTACATTTGTTGTGGACGAGATCAGAACACTTATCAAAGAGGTAAGAATGTAATCTGCTGACTCTAGCTCCAGGCATCTTTAACAATGGACATAAATGGACTTTTTTTATTCCAGACGGTTGAAAGCACCATTGGAAACAGCTCTTACGAACACAATCGAATCAACCAGTGGACATCAAGCATTGTGGAGTCAAGTCTGAGCCAGCTAACTAAATTAGGAAAACCCTTCAAGTACATCGGTATGGTAACAACCCACTCAAAAATACCACCTATGTAAACCTATGGTATCTAGTGTTTTATTTTTATGATCAACCATCAACTGTTGTTTACATCCAGAAGGTTGTGTTTTGTGTAATACACCTGGAATATGTTCTATTGCAAACTTTATTCTGTTTGTCTAACAGTGACATGTATTATACTGCAAAGAAATGGGGCAGGTTTGCACACTGCCAGCTCATGTTTTTGGGACAACAATACAGATGGTAAGACATATTGTAAGTTTTTTAAAGGGACTGAAATAAACAAATGTTGCCCAATTAAGTGATTTTTACTGCTAAATAAAACACCTAAATATGTCTAAAAATGGTTTAAAAATGAAAACAGCTGACTTTTTGTTTTTCCCTACAGGAAGCTGCACAGTACGATGGGAGAACAAAACTATGTACTGCATAGTTAGTGTTTTTGGTCTTGCCATTTGAGAATGAACATCAACTTGCAGGTCTATTTTCTAATCAAAGGCTGATGTCTCCAAACCTGTTTGTTGGTAACACAGTCCCTGTTTGTTTTGTAACTAATAAATTTCCAACTCTAAGACATGTCTGGATGTATTCCTGGATTCTCTTAGCTCATTTATGTAGACTGTCAAGTACAAAACCAGTTAGAAAATATGCATTTTCAAAACTTCATTTTTTATTTGACCATATTTACACATATAAACATTCAGAACTCAATAATCAAGGTACCTAACCCTGTCAGCCAATAACCAAAGCTGTTTCACTGGTATATAAAAAAATACTATGAAAGTCTCTCAAATAAAAAAGGTGGGCAAGAGTTTTAACTGCCTTGGCACCAAGCAGCAGCTTATACTTTTGTTTCAGAGGGTAAGAGATCCAGAATAGAGGCAGATGATTTGGGCCTTTCTAGAACCACCACAGGCTTCAAGAACTGCAGCTGTTTTATGGCTTGGTCACCACAGCCCCTTAAAGCCCTCTCCAAAATGAGGCGGAGATTCTGAATTGATGTACACTCTCCTTTAGAGATCAAATGTCTTAGAGGGGATGACCGAAACTTGCGGCTTCGAGAGATTGTGGCCTGTCTTTGATTGTTCTCCTTGACCGAGCATCTCCGCCGGAAACCATCTTGACGACGAGGTGGATCAGGTTTGAGGCAAGGATTAGTAACTACTGCCGTCCACTGCTTATCGTATTTGATCTCTTCTTCCTTCTCCTGAATGAACTTCAAGAAGGATGACTCAAAGCCCATTGGTTTATAAGTTGCAATGTCAAAAACACGTGGGGCTAGACTGTGCGATACACGATGTGAATGAGGGGACATAGGTACCGGTTCAGAAAGTTCGTTCTTTCGACGGAGAGGCGGTCGAGTTGGGTTGGGAACTGATACGGAAACAGGGGAAGGAATGTTAGCAGATTTATTACAACTGCCTTTACCAGAGGGTTCAAATGAACTTTCATTAACAGCGATTCTGAGGGTAGAAGGTGGAGAAAGGTCAAGTGGTGGAGGACGTATAAGGGGAGGTGCTGTTAACTCTGACCTTTCGTTGGGGCTTTGATTCTCCTCTGAAATAGGATCTTCAGGGTGCCCACTTGACTCCCCATAGAGCAAATCATCTGCAGCAATAAGCAAACTGCTGTCAGGACGTGGCTCTCCTGAAAACTCAATCACTTCCTGTCCCTTTGATTCAGTTTTGATTGAATGGAGGCTCATTGGCAGTAATGGGCCACCCGGGGTAGCAGGTTCCGACTGGTACTCCATTTTGAGGACGCCACTTGGAATCCTTGTTAAATCAGGTATAGCAGACACAGCTGATTTCTTTTGTATAATCTCCTCCAGTTTTTCAGTAGTGTAACACAACTTGTCTTCATTTTCAGCCACCTGTTTGCGTGAAACTTTGTGACACCTGATGTAATGTCGATACAGGCTATGCATACTCATGACCACCGAGTCGCAGTTCTGTACCATGCAAGGGAAGGCCACAGGCAGGCAGCGATCTTGGCACATCTGCAAAGCCTCTTCGTGTGTTCGAAAAACAATTAACTCAAATGCCCTTTTCTGTTTTGATATTGGTTTTAGAGATACTTCTACTGGCTCCTCCTTGGCTGATTCTTCAATGGGCTCTAAGTTCTCCTCAAACAAAGCAATTTCCTGATCCTTTCTGCAGCACCTCAAAGAATGCCTGGGATGTAGCTTTTGAGAGTCTTTGGACTGTTGGGAGGAAGCTGAGATGATCATCTTAGTCTGGCATCCACTATTTGACTCATCTTTCTTAGGTGTGCTCTGAAGACGTACCACAAGGGAATCAGATGGATCACAATGGCGATAAAACACATGATTTTTATAGCTTGAGTTAAACTCACAGTTCACAGCAGTAGAAGCTGGATTCATGAGAGACTGGTTCTGGTGAAACTGACTTGTATGACGCAAGAGGCTGCTGTTGAGATGGTAGGACTGGTTGCAGTTAGCATAGGTACACTTAAACCTCGGTATGGGTTCCTCGGATGTGGCCATCTGTTTTTTTGATATGTTCTTTGATGTGTTTGAGACCATCTTCTTGTTAAAGTTGTGATCTCTGCGGAGGTGTCTAGTAAGACTGGCATAGTGACTAAACTGCTTATCGCATCCTTTGTGTTCACATGGGAAGCACAGCTGGGAAGGGTTATAGTGATGTACAAACCGAAGGTGACCCACAAGGCTTTTCTGATTGGAGAAAGCAATGCTGCAATTTTTGTGCACACATTTATAGGGTTTGTTGTATTTGGTGAGGATGTAGCTCAAATTCCCTTTTGCTACCAAGCGACGGCTTCCCCTAACGTCAAAGGTTGTGTGGCTTACATCAGTATCAGTTTCAGAAGTGACCTGCTTCGATGATAAAGCGTCACTGCTCTTCGGCCTTTTCTCTTCAGCCTTAACTTGGCCATTTTTCTTGTCAAGTTTGCTATTCCACAAGCGATAATCTCTCTTTTGGCATTTCTTTTGCCATATGCGATTGTCTTTTCTTTGGGCTTTAACCTCATCCATTTTTAAAGACTGCGAGGACAACGACTTCTTTTTAGACGAGGACAACACAGGTATTTCATCCAGCTTCCCTTTGAAAGAGCAGCTCATCTGTTGAACAACGGTTTCATTTATGCGATGTACCTGTAAATAGTGCACTCGCAGTTGTTTTTTGTTTTTGTAGCTCTTGGTGCAGAGATGGCACTTAAAAGGCCTGAAAGTCTGCAAATGGAACACCTCCATCTGTTTAACTACTTCCTTGGAGTAACCGTGAATCTTAATGTAGTGCTGCATCAAAGCCTGACTTGTAACACTCTGATACTGGCAATTGTGAGCTTCGCAGGTGTAAGGCTTGGTTGTGGGCTGCACAAGGAACTCACCCTGTGGCTGGTCCTGCTGTGGCAATGTATCTTTACTCTTATCAGGTGTTTCTGCAGGTTTAAGAGTTTCAGATTGAAATACCTCCATTTGTTTTACTTGTTTCTCAGAGTAACGATGAACCTTCATGTAGTGCTGCATTAAAGCCTGACTGCTAACACTCTGGTAGCAGCAGCTTTTAGCTTCACAGGTGTAAGGGTTGGTTGTAGCCTGCTCAAGAAACTCACTTTGCGGTTCACCCTTCTCCAAGACAGATTCTTTATGGTGATCAAGTGTTTCTGGGGTCTCCGTCTTGCTGAGTATCCTCTTTGTATCACTACCTGTGACTGCAGATCTCACCTCAATTTTGTTGAGTGTTGTTGCTTTGGAAGGTGACTTTGCATTTAAGGGGCATTTGGCCACTGGTACACTGGTACATTTGGCCACTGGTACACTGGTACATTTGGCCACTGGTACACTGGTACATTTGGCCACTGGTACACTGGTACATTTGGCCACTGGTACACTGGTACATTTAACCACTGGTACACTGGTACATTTAACCACTGGTACATTAGAACCTGAAACAGATCGTGGTGAATTATGTCTAACATGTCTTGTGCTGGAAGAAGTAAGGCTTAGCTGACTTAACTCTAGCATGATCTCAGTTAGTGTTGCACTGAGTTCGACATTTGAAAAGGTTGAGTCACAATTAACAGAATCAGCAGCTGGTGATCGAACCTCTTCTTGATTAGATTCCTCTGTAGATGATCCACTTACAATGTCACTCTGGTCATTTTTAGGCAGTTTACTATCTTGAGACTTGGACTGCTTTGCTTCCACTTTCTTTTTACATAACTGATCCTCCTTATTACATTCATCTGGATGAGCAAATTTCAAGTGCCTCTGAAGATCTCTGGCAGAAGTGAAGGTCCTGCCACACTTTTTTAAGCCACAGGTAAATTGTTTGCCATCGAAACATACAGCAACACACGTCAATGACGTCTTAGATTCGCTGCGTTCCAGCAGCGGTGAAGATAAACCTTTGTGGACATTATTCACTTCTGCTGTTGATCTTGACCCCGCACCATCTGTTACAAGTGGTTGCAAAAGTTCTCTTTTCAGTCTTCTCTGCATCTCAAAGTCTTTCTCTGTGAACGTGAGGTCATGGGTTGCCAAGTGCTTCAGAAACTCTGTGCGAGAGTAGAAAAAATTCTTGCACCCTGGACTGGTGCATGTGTAAGCAGCGTCACGAAAGTGCTGTGCCTCATGGTGGTAGAGCTGCCCAAGGTCACAGTAGGAGAAATTGCAGCCTTTCAACTCACAGTTGTAGGACAAACGAAACCTATGACTTTGTTTATGCACAACCAGTTGACCGGTGGTGTCAAAACGAGCGCCACAGCCAGTGACTATACACAAATAAGGATGATCTCCGTAATGAACCCTACGGTGCTTGCGTTGGTGGTAGGCGGTCATGAAGGTTTTCCTGCAGAAAGTGCACCTCTCTCTGCGATCCTTCATCTCCAGATAGTTCTTGACATTGGGGTCTTCACTATCATGCTCATTTTTAATGTGTACACCCAAGTACTTCAAAAGTTTAAACTCCTTGGAGCAGTTAGTGGCTGGACACTGGTAAACGTCACGATTCTGTAGCTGAAAGTATGTGTTGATGTAATCAAATGTGATGTAGTCATTTTCTAATGGCTTGTTAGGCACACTGGCTGCTTGTTCTAATATATGTTCTAAAACTACAGGATCATGGGTGGACTGATAGTACATGGCAAGGGAAGGATCTAAAGGGATCTGACCAGGTTCCAGGTCATCGAAACCATCCTCCCTGAAATCATTTTTCATGTTTACATTCTTCTTCTTCAGTTTGTTCTTTTTAAAGTAACGGACCTTAATGGGCATCTGGATGTGTTTTCTAGCGTGTGTCGCAAACTCCTGTTTGCTGTTGAACTTCTGCAGACATATAGGGCACGTCCACACATCATTCTCCTTATGTTTTTTGGCATGGTGACAGATTCTTACTTGAACTGCTTCTTTATGGCATACGTTGCAGAGAAATTTATACATTTGCCACCTCATAGATCGTTTAGAGATATAGGGTCCATTATTTTTCTTTACAATGTTTTGACCCTTGGCCGTATCTGTGTTTCCCACCGTCTGTTCTTGTTCAGCACTGCTAACTCCATTAACTTCACATTTATCTTCTTCCTCCGTCCCCAGTTGTTCATTCAAGACTGTTTCTAGATTACACTGCTCCTCAGGTGCCGTTTCATCCTCCACTTCCTCCTCAGGTTCCAGTCCCAGTAGTTGTACGCAATGCCGCTTCAGTGTTTTCCAGTCCCAGAATTCTGGGTCAAAAGGCCAGTGTGCTTTTAAAGACAGTAGCAGCTCACATCGCAAGGAATTTGGAATGACAGCATTCTCCTCGTTGTATTTTTGATCAGGCTGCGTGTACAGCTCCTCGAGGACATCAAAGGCCTCCTGAGCAGGACTTAAGAGGAATTCTGTGAGCTGGCAGGCCCGTATCACCTCTAGATCCTCAGGAAGGAGACACGCAACAGTTTTGCAGACCATTGTTTTAGAGTCTATATCTTCTTGCCTTGGAAGCCGAAGAGCCTTCACACACAGTTCAACTGATATTGGTAGGCCATGTTGCATTGCCTGAAAATACAAAAGACAGACAGTCAGAAACATCCCAGCCTACATCAGGGGAGCCATTGCCCTACATTAAACACAAGATATCAGGAATATATTTACCTCTGTTTGAATGACACGAATGAGGAACAGGAGATGGTAGATAGTCTTTGCGATTGCTCCAAACTGAAGGCACCGTTCAAAAAACGATTCAAGGGAAACATCGATTCTTCTCTGCAGTTTGCTCCAAAGAAGGGTCAACTCCCTGAAACACCACAGAACACAGCAACCTTTCAGTTTCCAGCGCCGAGTCATTACAGTAGAGAGGAGTAAAATCACACAGAGAACAGGAGCAGTCTCTCACCAGGAGCAGTACAAGCTCTCTTGCTGTAGCTGCTGTGTAAAATAGGTAGTGCACAGGATGAAGGCTGTGTTCTCATCCCCCTCGGTTTCCATGTTGCAAATGATATCCAGAACATCTTTCCCGTCTATTCCGGAAATCTTACAGAGAGAAGGAGAGATATTTAGTTTGTTCACCAGTCACTACAATCACATTTTCATTGTAAACTCTCAATAACAGAGTTAGTAATTAAATGTGCACTTTGTACTTTTTTGTTTACATTTTTCTGACTCTTCTTCACTCCAGTATTCCTGGACTTCAGTATATAAAGTTTATCATGCTCTGTTTACCCTACAGTGGTTTGTTTACCTTGTAAACGTAAAGCTTTATATTTAGCTGAAAATGACCAGCTGGTCATTTAGGGACTGTTAATGCATTTTTTGCATAGTAAATGCACAGTAAAAATGCATAATAAACAACAAATGCACAGTAAATTCACTGGTTACAATTTACAACAAGGTTCAATTAAGTAACATTAACT
This sequence comes from Botia almorhae, assembly GCA_036877575.1. NCBI lineage: Eukaryota > Metazoa > Chordata > Actinopteri > Cypriniformes > Botiidae > Botia > Botia almorhae. Next base: position 49,239 of record JAZGTJ010000188.1, on the reverse strand, counting down.
GATCCATTAGGTAACGAACAACAAAAATGACAAATAAAAAAAATGTAACAATATAGTATTGTTGAAAGTTAACTCATAATATGTCAAATATGTTTTAAAACTATTGCATTATGTGAAATGGTTTTGCACGAATTGCATTTTAAATTTAATTTAAAAATTTAAATTTAAAAACCTCTATAATTGCTTCCTCGCTAGGCAGCATCTGGCATAGTTGGGCGACAAAGGTTTGACGAAAGGCGGCCTGGTTTGGCAGGAGGCTACAGTTAGCACAGGCTTTGTTGAGAATCAGGGCCTTGTCCACCTCCCCTACTTTTTCGAGGTGTTTGAGTCGCATTTCCATGAAACCGTCTCCCTCCAAGGCAAGATAGGCATTCACTGTCCCAGAGGAAGACAATGATAATTAAATTTGAATGCAGATCTCAGATCTGTTCAAAGGTATGAATCGTCATGTCATACACAGTGTCACTAAAGAGAATTGCAAATAATAATGAATCAAACATAATGGTGAGTAAAAACATGTCAGTCTTTCTACAGAACTAAATAAACCCACCACAAAAGGTACAATCTTTTTAAACATAAAAGCAGTGCTGATTACACTTTCCAAAATAAAGTACTTTCAGCATATTTACTGGTACTGTAATAATAATGTGGTGGTACTCACACTCATCTGGGTCTGTGGGCTCGCCCGTAAGAAGTGAGACCAGGATTGGGTTGTTCCATGCACCCCCCTCCCCTGTTATGCTCAGCAGGGCCTGCAAATCTGTACTGCCATACTGCAGCATGGCCTCATGGGCCGCCTGTAAAAAGAGCCAAACTAAAATCAGATCTTTTACTCTTATACTTAAAGGTAGGGTAGACATTTTCTGAGCTTTGAAAGCATAAGTTCAGAGCGATCTCCAAAGCTACAATTCATCCAAAAGTGAGGGGAGGTATGCAAATACAGTTACATATATTGACAGGCAGAACAGTACGACATCTTGCCATTCCATTCAGACCAAAAAAGGCAATTATAGGATATAATATCAGTAATAATGCAACTGCAGTCAATCATCTTCTTACAATGTTACTGGTTGGCTGCATTACGTATGTTGACAGGCAGAACTGTACGACATCTTGCCATTCCATTCAGACCAGATAAGGCAATAATAGGATATAATATCAGTAATAATGCAACTGCAGTCAATCATCTTCTTACAATGTTACTGGTTGGCTGCATTACGTGAAGGTATTGCAGGTTTTTGTTCATGTGATATTGAATGTGCTGCGGTTTTGTACTGAAGATTTCTCTGGAGAATCAATAAAAAGTGCATCTCTTCTTTTTGAGTCAGGCCTCTCACACAACAATGTATCAGTGCATTAAAACTAAATTATTTTGTCTCACCTGAACTGAACCATGGAACTGCAGCCAGGCTTCCAAAGGTATTTCATTTTGAGGCACTGACAACAACAATTCAAGGCAACTCCTGCAAAATATCGAAGAATTAGGACAACATTCAGTCTTAACATTAAATAAGTTAGCAGACAACAGGTAAAGATTTTAACCGAAAGTCATATTTAGTTATGTAATTTGTGTTATACAAAGTTATATAAACACCATATTGTAGCATCCAAATAACTCACAACGCGAGTCTTTTAAGCACAAGGGTAACATTGGGGGAATCAGCTGTGAGATGAGGCCTAGCTGCAGCAAAACAGTTGATTGACAGACAGTAGACCTCCAACAGAGACAAGCCATGTTCCACTGAATTTCTGCTCCCAGCGTAGTGCATAAGTGCCTACAAGAGCATGCAGAACAAACAAGATCATCAAATAATATACAAACATTAAGCCATTTAATACCACAGTTATGATCCCATATGCTTTATTCGAGAGGCCATCGCACCGGCAATTTACTGCTACTCAGATGCACTACAGATATTAAAACAATGTTGTTTTAAATGCAAGCTGTTAAAATATAGCCTTACAAAGTATAAACTTACTTCTGTACACAAGATTAACAGTTGCTGGGCAGATAGACTACGTTCAAGAAACCAGGAATATGTGGATGAGGTCAGAGGTTCTGGTAGAAATAATTGTTATCCATTACTTTTAAGAAATGGATTGTACTAATGCATGCTCTATTTTTATCTGTTGTTCAAATATTGTAACTTGGTATTACACATTAGTAGAGCCTCGCCAGCTGCTGTGTTGCAAGTTTCTGACTCATCTGATCCTTTTATTCTGCCCTTGTAATGTCAAAGACAAAACACATTGCGGTCTTTCAATTTGGCCATTTGTAATTTGGCCATTCAATATGAATAATGGAACAAACAATATTCCATTATTATTCCATTGGACTACGTTTGGAATCTCTCCTCAAATCCAATCTATGACACAGCTCTCTCCTTGTTACTTAGTAACGCTTTAAAAACATTTCCCCTTATTCTTCACTTCTTAGTATCCTTTACTGAGAGAATGTTACTAAAGTTGGAGAAATAATATAAAAGAAAGAGAATATTCCTTGTTTTTTTTGTCCATAAAGAAACAAATTCATTTTGAATTATGTCAACATATTAAAATTAGCCAAATGACTGGACATTGACAGTTAAAGCAACCTCTGGATCACCCCTGACAACAGTCTTTTGAGAGCCAGGTTCACTCAAGGGACAAGTCTACAGGTTCACTCGAGGGAGTATCTGAGGAGAAACCCCTGATACATCACTTCCACAGCGCTCCATCTGTGCTGGGACGCTTTGATTGGACCTTGGGGATGGAAGCAGATGCAACTTGTGCACAGTGCAACTCAAGACAATCTCCATTCGAATCCATGCAAAACCCCTCCTTTCACTAACATCAAGTCACAGGGATGTCCATTCTCTGCGGATGTGTTATTATAAGAAACAAGAGAGGAAATGTCATGCCATATTTATCCTCTCAGACGAAGATTAGGAGAGTTGCCCTCTGGGTAACTGGGTATAACCGTGTAAACCTAACTCAGCTCAATTTGCTTGGGTACTTCGTTTTGAGACTCTCACAGTCTGTTTTGAGTGGAGAGAAACTCTTGGTTATGAAAGGTATCCTTAGCTCCACTTCGCGGCAATCATATCCATACATATTCATAATCAATAATTAATCAGCGTATCTTATAATAATAATATTGATCCAAAAATTATTATGCCCCAATTAGTATTTAACCTTGATTGTGTGATTCTGTTGTAGCTTAGAAACCTTAGGTTTATTAAGTGTAACTAATAAGTCCAGAATCCAAAGTTGTCAAGAATTCATATGTCCAAGAAAAATATGTCCAAGACATATGTAGAAACATATGTCATTTTGAGAGGGAATGTCAGTAAGAAATAGCATGCGACAGGTTGATCACACTGCAATAAAAGCATTTACTGTGGAACACATTTAATACTGGCAGAGTAGTTCAATTTGTGAGCATAACAAAGAATGTCCTATGTTTTGGGAACATTCTCCGGTCTGAGTGAGAAAGCTGAACATGCGGTTTGTTAATGGATGGATCCATTAACAAACCGTAGAAGAAGCATGTAGAAGTGATCTATGACACACACAGATTATATGTCCTAAGAGTGTTGATATTTAAAACATTTATAAGCATAAACAACAGTTACAAAAGTGACTGAAACAAAAGTATTTTAACCACAAAACAAAGATATGTCAGAAAATAAATGCAGTGCAAGATTTATAGCCACTGGCAAACTTGTTCAAACTCGTTTTTAACTAAAAACTGAGCGCTTTGGTGAAACAGAGGCAAAATTCCTTTCTACCTTACAAACATCTGTACATGTGTCACGCTTTCCTTCAAAGCGATTTCGGAATGAGAAACCCCTTTCTTGTGTATATGGCTTTTTTGCATTCCTGCCTTTTTCACTTTTATTTAAGTGAGATTACTTGTGCGTTTTAGAACCCATAGTATATGCATCAAAAGTGCAAACCAATTTATTATTATTATTTAGCAAATTAACAAAGAACTCTTAAGGTAGATAGGGTGCGGCATGTGACATCTGTCAAGACCGACCCCTATGGTTGCCAAAGCAACCTTAAAACTGAAGGCAGGAGACTGAAAGCACATACATAGTCAGTTAAAGCTAAATAAGCCTTTACGTCTCCACAGCGACATGGTTTATGTATTTAATATGAATGACAATAAACATCACCATAAATCACATTTGGATTAAAAACACAAACTCTTTCCGAAATGTCAGTAAACACTGCAAGCCGTAAAAGTTTCAAGAAAGAATCTGTGCTTTTAAGAATCTGTAAATTATAAACCTCTCAAACCAAATGCATGCATCCAAAATATAGGTTGCGAGTGTCACATGGCAGCGCAGCATCAAAGTTATCAAAGACTATGTGCACGCACAGGATAAACATAAACGAGCCCCACCCCGCCTATACCAACTTGCTATCCCCGCAAAACCAGTACCTGCAGGCGACATACCTGTTAGAATTATATTGCAGAGAGGCCTTTTGGAAAGGGCCGTCAAAATAAATTATTTGGCAAACACAAATGTGTGGTATTATGGACAGATACACAAGCTCGTCTACACTGTGGATAATCAGGGGAAATGTGCAACAGACTGACACGGATTATGAGCCAATTACAGCATACAATATGTAATTGTCAATTTGAGGGTTGCAACATCTCTAATTCTCGCGAGTACGAGCACGAATCGCCAACAGCAGCTTTTCCTTTCGTTTCATACCCCACACGTTGCAATAACAAGCATGCTGGTTGCAACTACAACTTGCTTATGGTTAGGTAGCGCGAGCCACCGAATTGTTGCATATAAACAATTCGCATGCACACACCGTTTTCAGCAGCACGTACCTGGCAGAAGTTATTGCAATACTCGGTGGATGATTCCTCGGAAATGTCTGTCTGACCAAGCTCGGCCTCGAGTTGCTGAAGGGTGGCCTGGAGACCCTCCATGGCGAAAAATGTGTCCTCGTCGATCAAGCTGGGCTGGCCACTCCAGTCGAGCTCCGCTTCTGCGTTCTCATCCGCCATGTTCACTGGCAGCCACGGCGCGTACGCACACATACGGTCATGTGATGGTCGTGAGCATAGGTACTCCCCCTGCACGACAGCATTACGCACCGACCCTCTCCCTGTTTTGTTTTTTATAGTAACCTATATTTTATTTGCATCGTAAGCTGCAAATGCATTTTTTTATTTCTACATTTAAAAGTTTTTACACGTGTATCCCACCGAAACCCCCATCGTTTTGTATAAACTGTAATACTAACATAACAAAATAAAAGTAATGAATAGGGGGTTTAAATTCAAATTTAAATAATGATGATATTACCGCTTCATAACAAGACATGACGTGAAATTGGCTTCAGCAAAGAAAACCATGATGTAACAAACCGTTTTCGTTGTGATTACAGTGTATTTTAAATATACAGATAAATGTAAATGTAATTTGTGATTGTTAAACGGTATGTTGCCTATATTGTCTTTTTAAGTTTCACTTTTAAAATAAATATTGTATTATAGTTTCAGCATATAATTCTAATTTCACCTCACATCATCTATAACGGAGCGTCAGTTTACGCCACAGTTCACCAGAGTAAACGCCGCTCCGTACAGACAGGGGGCGGTAAATCCCTTTTTGCGATCTGGTAGCGTGATAAAGATCTGGGTCTCCGGTTGCATACTGCTGGACACGGAACTCTGGATGAAAACAGAAACTGGCAGTGAGAGCTGGTGGCTTAACTTTATCAGCTTAGCACGAAGAGAAGAGGCGAAACGTGTCAGTATCCGTCATGATTATCTATGCTGGATAGGTAAAAGGTAAGAAAACTGTAAGGAATATACAGTCATTTTGATGTTAAACCACGTAGATTGTAACTGTTCAGAGGAGCAGGGCACCGTGTACCATTTTAATGACAATGTCGAGGGTTGTTTTAACTTGACAGTCACATTGACGCTGTCGTAACGCCTTGGTTCAAATCAAAATGTAGCTTTAAAAGTTTTAGTCAGCGGTTTTTGGTGTTTTGGAGAAACCACATCGAGTGAAGACAGCGGTCTCGTGCCTGCAAGAAGAAACATGACGGCGCACAAATACTTCCTCTAGCCGAAGTACGTGCTGTTAATACAAAACGTGTGCTGTGTTATTACGGTGTCTCCTTAAAATCTATGCTATGCCGTTGCTGTTTCCTTTTAACACGTCTGTCTATTTATGTTTATCTCGTTAGGAAAAAAGAGGAACCTTATTTGCATTAATGTGTCATCTAAACATTTGCAAATTAACAGTTGTATGTATTTTTCACATTCATAGCACAGCGAAATACTCAGCTCACTCCATTGTGTCAGAAAACTGTATGTGTCACTGGTCCTTTTTATGTCCTTCCATTTAATTTGATCTTACCAAGGAGATGAAAATTTAGTTTGATACTCTGGTACTTTATACGTGTGTGTGAAATTGATACTTGTCAGATTTTTATGTCATGTTACATGTATGCATTTGACCAAAAGAGTAAAGGTGCATTTAATCTGTGCATATTTTCAGTACATGGAAATTTAACCGGTCAAAACCTTTTTAATGTAAAATTAATCTTAAGTCTTGGTTGTTGGTGTATTTTTATAGGTAGTACATGCATGGAATTTTTGTCCCTCAGAAACGATGTTTGGGCTTGAGGCGTAGTCTGTTCTGTTTGTCTGATAGCACAAAAGGAGTGGATTGTGTTTCCTCATCAGGTTACGCACCCCCAAAGAGGACATATCACTGTTAACACGGTGTGTGTGTGTGTGTGTGTGTGTGTTTGTTTGCCGGAGGAAAATAAATCCTCTAGTGTGTTTTTCTCTAGGGAAACTATTTAAAATCTAGAGTCAAATTTTACATCAGTGTACTGATGTGTTTATTAAAATTTACGTTTAGGTCTAGCCATAAAAAGAGCCACAGCGTTGCTTACCTCTTGCATAACTGAACAGATAGACCTTTAGTTTTGCAAACACACAGAAAAGCAGCAGTCTGTTGTTGGTGACCACTTGACCTAATTATCCAGTCTGATTACCAAAAGTGCTTATTAGGTCATCACTGTTTATTCATGGGATGCTGACTTAACAGCATTAAGGAGAACATGATCTTTTATGATAATTTTCCCTTTATAAAAAATAAGCTTAAGGTCATTGTTTAAGTATGTTTTTAAGTTTTTACTAAGCAGATAACCATCAACAGCGGTGTGAAAAAAAACAGACCAGTGCATAGCTAAATGCTGACATCAGCGCACTTTTAGTGATTATACATCTAGTAAGTTAAAAAGTCTCTTTTTATTTAATATTTACCGTAATTGTAATGCCACATATGTACAGATTAAACATAAAAAAACACACATTTACAGACACAAAAATAGCAGAGGGTTTAAAGGCACAGATATTTTTTTTTTTAAATAAAACTTTTAAAATGCAACAATGAGATATAATACTCCCATCAGAAGCCTAATAAAAGCTGTTTTTTTACTTGGAGAGAATTGCCTGTGGGGGCTGACATGTTGAGATCACAGGACTAGCTTAATACTACACGCTTTGTCTCCTTAACCCCTGACACATACTGATAAAATGTATACTTTGAGTGCGCTGTAAGTTGTTTTGGATAAAAGTGTATGCTAAATGCATAACTGTAAGTTTTAAACTAACAGGGATCTGTGTAACAGTTTAACACCCCCAAATGGTTAAATATTAGCAAACATCGATGTTTGAGGACTAGTCAATAATTGCTGGCATTTTCACTGTGTCCTGAATTTAGCTGCTAGAAGAGAGCACTAGTGAATAATAAATGGGGCTGCTCTCTGATCAAGCATCGTCATTACAGACTAAACGTCTTGATAGATCAGAATGTGAAGTCAGTGCACTCAGTGTTATACATTAATAATAAATATTTAGCAATTTTTATTACATAAATTGTTTAATTTATTTATGTGTTGTTCAGCAGCACAGTGGAGAGCACAGTGGAGAGCACTGTAGTAAACCTTAGTAGTTAAGTTTAATGTATTAGAAATAGCTGATAAAACGCAGACTGAATGTCTGTGTAAATGGTTCATAGATCTATTTGTGTAACACTTTACACCAAAAATATAGCTTGATAGGTTTTAAATGACTGTGGTAGACGTTTTATTACATAACATTGTATTTTGACGTTGTAAGGTTGTGTTTCTACACCAGTCTCTCTTATCTTTCTCTTAGGTGCGTGTGTGCATGTGGCCCCCAGGTGGCGCTAGAGAACTATGGAGCCCGATGTCATCCGTCTGTACTCTTCCTCTCCTCCTCCAATGGATGAAGCTGGAGAGGAAGAAGAGGAGGATGAGTTTGGTGAGTTTGGAAGCTTCAGTGGTGGGGGAGTGTCATCCAGTTTCAGTGTCTCAGAGATTGACACGCCCACAACATTCAACCAGTCGAATGCACTAGAGGACTTGCCACCTGACCTGTACATCACATCTGTGCAGGATGTTACTGTATCAGGAAAGAGTGCATGGGTTAAAGAAAGAAAACTAGTATGGGAATCACAGCAGCCTTGTGTCGGATCAAACCAAGACGCATCAAGAAATGAGACTGAGGTAGACAGCTGTGTTGAGAATACAGAAGAACCTTCAGAGATTGTCATAAATGGTGTTGTATCCTCTGACCTCCAGAGGGAGCTCCTTTTCGAACACAGCAAATCTGTCAGTAATCAGCACTGTCCCCTTGCACTTCCTGATGTCAGATACAGCAGCACAGGCCAGCATATAGAAAGCACAGGTAATGGACATAGTCTCAGTAACGGCTACAGCGAGTCTTGCACACGTTCTCAGCAGAAAACAGAATCCAGTGTGAGCTCTGGACTGGATGTCACTAATGTTGAATCCAACAAAGAACAGACCCCAACAGTCTCTATGAGTCATTCCTGCCATAAAGAAGCATCAGATTTAGAAGAAAGAAAAGCGACAGCTGAGCTGTGTGGCGACTTTCAGTCATTCAGTTCATTTAAGATTACACAGGAGGCCCAAGGTGAGGAGAACCAAAGGGAGAACAAGGGAACAGAGGAGACGGGGGTCCCAGATGCCTCCGGCTGCTCAAGTGATGAAAACGTTGTTTATAGTGACACACATTTTCTGAGTGGGTCAACAGACTGTGTTGACACATACAAAACAGCAACGGCCACTATAACAGGCACGGATCTTATCTCTGAGACACAGCTGAGCGGAGATACGAGGGAGATCCATGAATCTTTAGTGAAAGCAGAGCTGGAAGAAGATGTGGACAGTGAGGCCCTTAATGAGACTCCTGATGAGGATTTTGGAGATTTCCGAGATGCTCAGGGTTTCATGGACATCAGCCAAACTGAATCTGTGACCCAGGAAGGATTTGCTGATTTTGTCACGGCAATGTCCAGGTGCTCCACGGACGATGAGTTTGGTGACACGGATACCCTGAAGGACTTTCAGGAGGAAGATGAGCTAGCTGTGGAAGAGGAAAGGTCTGCGGGTTGTGCCGGAGATGAAGCTTTTTGTTCAGAGTTGCCTCCCAGTGATAGTTTTGCGGACTTCAGTTCAGCTCCGTTTGGTGGTGTGGCGCTGGAAGAGGAGAACTGGGCTTCATTCGGACAGCACAAAGCTGCAGAAGAAGGTCAGGACTCATGGGCAACCTTTGGGGATGAACAGAGTGCTTTTCAATGTAAGGAAACGCAGGATGTTGTGACATCAGCAGCACTCTGCAGTGACAACCTCCAGAGTAGCAGGTCGGACAGAGAGACCGTGAGTCGTGTTATGTTAATGTTTTTCCATTTACTCAGTTTGGGGGGGGTTATCTGCTCGTTTGAGAGAGAGGTAATTGATCAATCATTTAGGCTAATAAATCATGTGAATTAATAGAAGACATTGTTTGTCTGAGTGGATCGGGTAGTCCAAACTGGTGTGATGGTGTGGAGGTGGGGACTAATTTGCATAGTTACATTTGCATAAAGTTACATTTAAGCTATTTTATGGCATGAAGAAATTGTTTATGGGAAAAAATTAAATATGTCGTTTTGATGATCAAAGATATCATCTTATGGGATAAAATGAGTAACGACAGGGGGACTAAATTAACTGTAATAAGATGTCAAGAAGCTGGATACAGGATACAGATACTGGATACAGAATTTGTCTGTATTTCCTAAATGTAGGAAAGGGAATAAATGTCTGCCTGTGTTGTTCACCTCTCATAGGCCGAATTCAGCTGCAAAGTACAGCATCTCTTCAAAACTGCCTTTCCTTCAGATGTCAGTCCTGAGGTCAGTGAGGTCACAGAAGTTTTGTCCCTCCAGGATCTCCTACAGGCTCAGAATTCCTGGGACCAGGGGGATTCAAGTAGTTCCTTTCCTCAGAGGTGAGAGCCTCATCCTGGCTACACATTTCTCAACTTACTCTGGACTGAGTTGTAATTAAATTGGCGTAGTAATGTTGCTGGAAAGGAGACCAGAGGAGAGACATGGGTAAAGAAGACAAAAGATTGAGTAAATGAGATACTGTTTTTATCTTGTTATCAATAAAGTTCATTCGCTTATGGTTGAATGTGACATGGAGTATTTATGTCATTCTGTCATTGCCTGTGGACAAACAGAGCACAAAGAATCAATGAGATTGCCATTGGATCACTGATGCATAAAACATAGCAGCTGGGTAGCAGTGAACGCCAATGACAGTTTTCCAAACAGCGAGGCTTATTTTTTGTAATGTTTGCTAATGCATGTGCCCTAGGCTAATGTAATTAAATTACACATCTGTATTTTTTTGTAGTTTGCTAAATTGTTGAAAATGTAACAACAATAATTTATGGTCCTGTAATCTGATTGGCCAAGCAGTGATGGTCTACAAAAGCTGATGTTATAGTATCGCTAAGACATGTCACTGTTTGGTCACAGTGTTCGAAACGAGCTGTCAGTCTGTACGACATGCAACGGTCGATCCTGCTTTGTCACAGCAGCCTTGTGTTTATGGCGGAATCACAGCTGTGCTATTATTCAACAACAACAGTGTTGTTTTTATGATATTGCTTATTCTGTAAATACTTTCATTTCTGCAGGCATGAATTGGCCATCTGGCATCACCTTCAGGACATCCACGGTGCACATGGCCTCAAGTTCAAGTGGGCAGGTTCCCATAGCAACAGAATCATGCTGGATTGCCTCGGAATCAGGAATATTGTGAGTTACTAAACAGTTAAATTAAAGATATTGATGTTGTAGATTTAAGGTGGTCTCTTGTATGAGAGATAAGTCCCTAGTCTAGCACTAATAAGCAGATCGTTACTGGTTTTATCAGAAAAACAAATCCAAACTTTTAGTTGTATTTATGTTAATTTACTTTTTTTGCAGTTGTTCACTGGAGAGAAAAAGCAGCCAATGATTGTGCCTATGTTTGCTGCTGGACTGGTGAGTAAAGTCCTTCAGCACAACAACATGTATCTGTTTTCTTGTGCTGATTTCTTCCCTCTTTCTTCGTCCCTGCATATCAGGGAATGCTGGAACCCACCAAAGAGTCTCAGAAATCTCCAGCCTCCCCTGCACTTTTCCCTTCTGTTCCTGTGGAGAGTGGAAATATTCTATGCACTCAGGTGAGGAGAGCAGATATACACTTGAGTTTATGTACAAATATGGAACCTGTTTCTGAAATAACTATAAGTTTATCCCAAAATAAAACAACTACTCAGCCACATGTTGTTCCAAACCCATTGATTTTAGTTCTTACATGGAACACAAAAGGAGATATTTAGTAGACTGTTTACACCGCTGTTCTCCATTCAACAAAAGTAGACTGTGTCCATTGGGCTGTAACACTAAAAAATGACAAAAAATGTTTCGTTCTGTTTTAGTTTGCCAGACATTCATTCAATTGTGATTGTGACGCAATCTGTGTGCTTGATAAGCAGTTTTTGTTTTCTCTCATTCATCCTGCAGGTGGCGCCGTCTTTGACCATTAATGTTGATGGTACGTCAGTTCGCCGTGCTTCTTTCTCTAGAATTCAAGAAAAAATTACTCGCCACTTACGGCAAAAATCCTATTCCTGAAACTGTCGCTCTTATCACCCCTCTCCAAGCACTTCCTTTCTCCTCACTGATCAATTTCCTGTCTCCATTTCACTTCCTGTTCCACTCACAACACAGAAGGTTTCTCTCCTATTGCATCTTTATTGATTCAATAAAATATGAACACATCTTTAGCAGGTCAATTTTAAATAGCCATTCAAAGTTGAATTACAGCACAGGAGACCACTGAAGCGATTTTAGAATGAGCATTTATCTTTTCTTTCCTTCCCATTTTCTGTTTCTTCTTTTGCTAATTGTAAAATGTTCCTCAGTCAGGAAAGAGACAAATATGTTTAGCTTATGTTTCCTTTCAATGCTTGTGTTCTGCTGTTCTATGCCTCTCTCTTCGCGATCCTTCATATGCATTTTGAAATTTCAGGCTATTATGAGTCACAATGTTCTCCACGCTTATACACCCACAGATGCAAACATGTACTACCTCAGATAATGAGTATGCAGCTGCAACTGTGATCCATTCTTTTGCCAACATATGCAAGACTCACTCAAATAGAACTGTTATCCATGATCAAATATTTTCTCAGTTTTGTCGTCAAAAATACAACCAAATCCGTCCCTGTGCACCAGCTACTGTCTCAGGTTTGACTGAAAAAGAAAAGGCAAATCTTTTTTGGAATAGCTGACCTTACTTCTGGTGCTTATTTCAAGTCAATTTACAGCTTGCTTTGGCTTGTTTAAAGAGGAAACGGACGTACTTTTAAAGATCTACATATACATGCTGCAAGAACGGAGAAATGATTTTAAACATGACATTTTAGTTGAACAGTTCTGTTATATGGTCTGTGTAGATGTATAACTGTCTTCTTTCTTTCCTGTCTATTAATCCTTTCTCCCTCTGGTACGAACAAAAGCTCTTTACTATGAAGCCACTGTGTTGTGCAGTGAAATGTTCATTAATGCACTTTCGACTCCGTTGCAAACTGTGACCTACCCACAGTTATTGCTCGGTTCTAAAGGAATGCTATGGGGTTCAATCAGGCAAGCTATTGACAGCAAATATGGCAGTATGTTGTTTTACAGAGGAAATAGTTTAAACGTTTTTCTAAGTTTTGAAAGCAAAGCTCATGGATACAGTCACACAAGGAAGTCAACCATACCAGTGTTTGAATGGGTATAAAAGCTGCAACACTGTTTATGTCTTTATGTACAATCAAGTTGAAAAGTTGGATATAACACATATGCAACATTATTAGTCAAACTAATATTATACCAACAAGTATTGTGGGTATCGGTGTGTATTTTAATGTTTACTCCTGGCCCAATATACTTCTATTGTAAGTGCCTTACTGTAACCATGTGTTTTGCCTACAGTTTTGCAAAACATTTAATTTAATGTTTTAACCTTTAATCCAAAATTGTTCATGTTAATTTTTTTCCTGGATAGCCTTTTATTTTAATTAAAATAGCATAGAATTAAAATATCTATTATTCAATCTGTCTAAATAATCTGTCAATAAAGTACAGTAAAGTCTGTACTGTAATCTGTCAATAAAGTCAATAAAGTACAGTATTACTTTCAATTCTTTCACTGTCCTGTTACTGTATGTTCATGTGTTGCTTCAGTATTCTCTTTTGCTCTCTTTATCTTTACCTGCCCTGTCGTTTCAGCTGTGAGTTCCTTTGAACTGTTCCGCACTCAGGTTTTCTTTGAACTAGAACACATTTTCTCAGATCTCTGGCAACTGCCTCTTTCTTTAAATATTATTATGTGTGCATATAATTTCCTTTTTATATATTGTGGGTATGTAATATTTCATGAACTACTAACGACACACTAACCCTCCCTGTCCTGCTGTCATTGCAATGACTTGAGATGGTGGAATCTCAGAGCTAAATTTGGACTATTTTGGGCCGGTGGATGAATGTAGCTCAGATAGTGAAAATGAAGCTCCGTTACCAGGTTAGACACTCTGACAGTTCTGCCCGGGTGAGCTTATTGTGAAAACCTGTGAAACCTCATTTCCTTCCTTCTCTCGTCTACCTGTGATTTTAAAATCAATGTGTCTGTAGGGACGCTTGACATCTTAGAATTCTGTCTTAGTCTGCCCATGATTTCCTCTCTCTGGGTTTGCTTACAGTATCTGCCTGTGTGAGTATCTCTGATTTTCTTCTTTTATTCTAATGTGTCATCAAAAAAAGTCTTTGCTTGCCAATATCTGAAAAAATTACTTAAAAAGATGAACTTCCTTATTACAATTGCTGTGCTGTCTGAAAATAAATGCATTTTTCTACACGTGTGTGCATGCATTTCTTATTGTTTGCATTGCTCCTTTTAAGTGTAGTTTTTAAGTTTTCTGTTTTCTTTAGGTGTTGATCCAGTTTTGTATGAGTTAACTACAGCTAAACTAGAGAACAAAACTGCTGGTCAAAGCATTGCAGATGCATTCACAAAGCTAATGGAATCTGTGGAGAAAAACAGAACAACTACCAGGTTAGACCTACAGAATACATGCAATATGCATACATGCCTTAAATATGTTTCAACTTCATTGCTCTGTAAGTAACATTCTGTCCACTAGATGGAGTGTACATGTGGTTCTCCTTATATATGAGCAAGAGCATCCAGATTTTGCCATGTTTTCTTATTGCAATCCTTATATCCCATAGCATTTGTAGCATCACATAGCATGACATGAAAATGACATATTTGTCAGATATAGTAACCAATACCCAGAAATGATATGACTCTTATCAGGCATACCCTTGCCAAGATATTTAATCTAATAGGAATTTTGGATTTGACTTTACATGTGCATGTTTTGTCTCAGCAATGCAATCACAGAAACAATTAAAATTAAAACGCAAATAAAATCTTTGTCTTAGAGAGGTTTGCATAGTGTGTGACCCACTGCTGTTACTGCTGTGAGAAACCACACGTTCTTTTGTGTATGACAGGAAGGCAGAACAAGATGAAAAGATAAGTGAAGAAGCCGCAAAGGTCATCTCTCGTCTCCCTGATCTGTCCTTCATGCAGGCCAGGGTTCTAATGTTCCCCTCTGTCTTAACCCCAGCAGCCAATCACACGTAACCAAACATGGCATCAGCCAATCGACTTTAAGTTCTACTTTTCTGTCAGTCATTTAGACATCATCATCATCATCATCAATTATACCTCTATTCATAGACAGCCACAATAAACACCCGCAACAGTAAATCATATTTAATATAAAACATGAACCCTTAAAAGCTGCCTATTAAATACATTAGTATTCTGTAAACGGTTTAAATTGCTCTTTAATGTATAAAACAGACTCCATCCAACAACAAATGTTTGGCGCACACAGTATTTAGCTGTATATTCACTTCTTGTATTTGATACATAGCATGTTATGGTTTTATTTTGTTATGGAGTGCTGTTTGTTAAATGCGAGGCTTTGCTTAAATGTCACTTTTCACGCAGAGGTGAAACGCAGAATTGCACATTTTACTACTTGAAACTGCAGCTTGTAAAATGAATACTGACCCCTGCTTGCTATATATTAATGTGTTTTTATGTGGTTTATCTGAATGTTTTAATGTAATTTAGTTAATACGTTCTCATTGGTCTGTAATTAACCGTTTAAGACTGTTGTACACATTCAATGTGGCACTATTTCCATTCTTATAGCTGCCTGTAGTTGTTTTAATTTATTTTTGTTTTGTTTTCACACAACTGACAAGCACACCTATGAAAAGATATTATCATGTAATTTTGATACCTTTAGGAAGGGAAATGTCTTTTTTGCATTATTGCTCATGTTGTGATTGATTGTGTTATTAATGTCATGTCACTGTATTATTTGTAAGCAGTATCGTTTGCACAGTCTAGGGTATAATATGTTTAATGTGAATCTGACAGCAGTATGACCTGCACCGTCTTAAAGATGGCTGTGGTTTGTACTGTTCCTGTGGAAAAAGAGATTTTAAAGGGGTTTGCCTGTGTGCTTATATTGTTTTATTTCTTTGTAAATAAAATTTTAACAAGAATAAAAGGCAGCCATTATGTTAAGTGTTTTCTTTTCTTTTTAAAATGTCACTGATGTTTTGGCTGAATGAATGTGTTCAGGATAAGATCTGTTTTACTGTCACTCATCTACTTTGTTTTTCTTAAACGGCCTCAAGGCACCTAAACTGTTGCTATAAAACAGTCCCGACATTATATCATTTTTTTTTTTAAATTTTACTTGCTACAAACTAAATTCCTTTTTATGCATCTCTCCTTTTCTCTGCCTCGTTCTCCTCGCACGTCCCTCAAGTTGTAAGTACGTTGTATAAATGTATGTTTAATCTCTCGAAATAAACAAGCATCTACTCCAGAGTCATTCTGCCCCAGAGGGAGGCAACCTAGATTGTGCCACAGCTACACTAATCACAGCTATTGTCTTTACGAAAGGAAATATTCTCGGATAAAAATCTGCATTAGAATTACACTGTCGTTGTCGTGCGTTTTAACCAAAATTCGACCACAGCCTGATCTGGAGCAGAATGAGTTAAACCTATTCATCTGCCCGCATTGAATTAACCGCAGCTTCTCACCGGCACCATCTACCCGGTGATCATGGCCGGTAACGGCAATGATGGAGCTTCTAACGAGAGCACGGAGATGAAAAACAGGGTGAGTTACTTAACCTTATTTTTATCCTTTCATATTAGACTAACAGAGACTGCATTAGTAAACAATGGACATGTCTCCTTGCCATCGATGAGGGACTACGTGAAGTACGTTATAATCTAATGCCTAAAGCCTAAAGAGCGATCACACATTTTTGATTTTTGACAGTTGTTCTTGCATGTTTGCTAGCTGTATATATATACACGTATTTGGGTTGGTCTACCGTTTCAGCGCCTTCCCATGACGCAGAAATACGAATTGTAACAAGACGCAACCAGCGTTTATTTTTCCACCTGTATTCCGACAATACCCGCCTTTATCGCGCCACTCTTTCCTATGATTGGTGCGGCTGTATGAGCAACGTCTCAGCTGTCCAATCACAGACAGCTTGGCTGTACATTTTCCGAGTTGGATTGGCTATCAGAAGAAGGCTGACGTTCAAGAGGCGGGGCTTGTCGTAATACGGGTGGAGATACAAAATAACGCGCAGCTTCTGTGAGGCTGCGGCCGGCGTTTACAAACGCTGCGCATCGATGCACCTGTCTCGAGATAGCGCTGCGGCTGATAATACCGTTTCCTCTAACCGGACAGCTGGACTGTTGGTCTGATACATCCGTTTTATCTTTACGCATCGTGAAGCCTCCATGGTATAAAATCTTTATAAAATTTGTGCGTGTTTTCAAATGCTTAAGCGACAGTGTAATGTACATATGAACTCATTTGAACTTTCATTATATTGGCTCATTATGGTAGAGGCTGCTTTGGAATCTTTTGTAATTTGTCGTTAATTATATTTTTAGGTAGATAAAACTAGTTTACCTGAGAAACCCAAACAACTCGAACTTTAAGCAGGTGCTGTCTCAAAGGGAGGCGCTTAACACAATGTAGAAATTGAAAACCAAACCAGTTCGCTTGCTCAGAATGGCTGTTGTAACGCTCGTCAGCTGATTTTCACATGTTGTCTCCATCCCACCGGTTGGTGTGTAGATTTTCCTTTTTACATCTGTTGTTTAAACATTTCTCCAGCTTTAAATCAAAGATTATAGGTTTGAGTAGTTTCGTGTGTCTTTGAGATAATACATGTGGGATTAAGTGTGCAGAGATTGAGTGAGAGAGTCTGTGAAAAGAAAGATGTTGAGATTACAGTTCTGATGACCCAGTTACTCCATTAGGAATCATAGCTGTTGCTAAGATACCACTGATGGGGTCACAAATGAGGAGGCATCGAGGGTCACACAGCACAATGTCATTTCTTTGTACACTTTTAACAGTTTGTGCAGAATTTTGGTACCAAATGTGAAAGTATTCTTTTTTTTAATGTTTTAATTTCTGGAGAATGATGATCACATGATCTTTAAGTGTCTAAGTTGAATGTCTTTTTTGTCTGTAGTGTCTGGGGAGTGGCACTATGAAGGCTGATTTGGAGGCGGGAAGCTGCAGTGCTGCAATTCACTGCTGTAATGTGTGTCGATCGTATGGGAAACTGAAAGTTCTCAACAATCTCAACCTCACCGTGCCACAAGGCCAAATGTGAGTGTAGCATTGCTCTCTCTCTCTCCCTCTCTCTCTCCCTCTCTCTCTCTCTCACCTAATGTGTTTACAAACATGTCTTTAGGTTACACCAGTCCAGCATGTCCACTTTAATATTTGTGTGACATGTCACGTACCACAACAAAACTCAATACCCAGTGAAGTAAAACTAGACCTTTGACCTTAATGCAGACAGTGAATGTGATGCTCTCATGCTTTAGGCATCTACCTGTGCTTTAGGAGTCACTGCTGCAGTTCCAGCTTGAACTTCTTTTAACTTCTCGAACTTAGGAAGACTTTAATTGAATGTATAAACCGTCATTTCCTCTTGTTGCTTTGGCATCTCAGTATTCTGTTTAATACTGACGCATTTGCTTATCTGACTCAGTCTGATAATCTGTTGTTATCATCTGTTTATAATTTGCTGCAGTGCTGATATGTTTTTTTAGGTCATTGTTAAAATATGGCACGCGTGTATGCATTGTAGTCATGTTTAGCTCATGTCTGAGCTAGACATGGATCAAATTATGCTTGTAAGAGTGCTGCTTTACTGCACTTCCATTCAAAACATTGTAACCAGCCTGGAAGACAAAGGTTGGAATGTGATTTTCATCTGAAATTGCATTGAAAAGCAATTGAAACAAGAAATTGAAAAGCAACAATTAATTTTAAGGCTGCTTAAAATCTTTTGCTATTTCTTGCCTAAACTTTTATGTACTTATTTTAACATTTTTCACTTCCTGTTTTGTTCTTTTCCATTATCTAAAGCTCATGCTCTGTGTTTTAGTTGTGTTAACTCAATGGCTGAATTTAGTTGTGCATTTTGTTTCTTGTCCCTAGTTATGGGCTGCTGGGCCCAAGTGGCTGTGGGAAGACCACACTGTTGAAATGCATTGTGGGAACTTTGAAAATCTCTCGTGGTCACATTACAGTGTTAGGAAAACCACCTGCCTTCCCAGGACATGAAGTGCCAGGAAGGATGGTGGGATACATGCCACAGGTGAGAGATTTAAAGATGGTGGTAGGTAATATAATTGGACTTTGAAGTCCAATTATTCAGACAAATCCAGTTGATTTTTGTATTCCTGTTCTCTCTAAGTCTCTGTAATTGTTCTTTCTGTTTTTTTCCCTTTTTAATTATTTCTAGGACATAGCTCTGTACAATGAGTTCACTATCAGCAACACACTATGGTTTTTCGGGCGCATCCATGGCCTTAGCTCTAAAGACACAGAAGCCAGGATGAATTTCCTCATCGACTTTCTGGACCTGCCACAGAAAAACAGCCTCGTCAGAAATCTCAGGTAGAACATTATTTACACTTCTGTATTCTGTAAAGGGAAATATTTTTCCATTATTCATGTCAACAGTTTATGTTTAAACGTTTAGCCTGTTATCATGTCATCTGCGTCTGTTTATTTCTGTAAGTTTAAAAATGTGTTGCTGTTGAATGAAGTTTTAAAACACAGAAAGTGGAAAGAGTGTGTGTGTAAGGGAGAGAGAGTAAGATAACAGAATACGAAGCATTCTGTGTGACCCAGTTTTCTCTGTTAACTGTTCTTACGACCACTGTCTCATTAGAGCTCATTAAATGACATCATGCATGCAAAACAACGCTGCATCCACTTCTCTTGTCGTTCTAGAATGTCCTTATGCTGCCTCTGTGGAGGTTATTTGTGACTACAATGGGTTTTCTATGGATTAATTAGGCTGGTTATTATGAAATAATAAACGTACTGTTGTTTTAATGAGGGTTTGTTGACATTTGTAATCTGTTTGTAATGTTTGTTGGATGAGTTTGAAAATGTGGATGGGACAAATATATTATAGGGCAAATGTATGTTGTAGAATAATTTACTGAGTGCTCCTATAGCTAACTGCTAAAACATGGCACTTGCAACATTAGGGTTCTGGGTTCGAATCCAGGGGTTGCCATACGTAAAATGTATAATGGATGCCCAAGAAGCTGCTTTGGATAAAAGCATCTTCTGAATACAAAGATGTAAATGTAATCTAAGGGACATTAATTGACTTCATTTGTACTTGTGTTTTTTTTGTATTTATAGGCATAAATCTTGAACGAACGAGTGACTGTCTGTGTGATTTAAGCAAATATACGAATGTATGTGATGTACAGTACATAAGCGCATTTGTACGTTATCAGTCATCAAATGCATAAGTACGTACTGTAAACATCACATTTTAATGCTATTTAGTTAACAAATATCACAAATATATTAGGGCATACTTTCAGTCTA
This sequence comes from Botia almorhae, assembly GCA_036877575.1. Lineage (NCBI taxonomy): Eukaryota > Metazoa > Chordata > Actinopteri > Cypriniformes > Botiidae > Botia > Botia almorhae. The sequence goes on along the minus strand of JAZGTJ010000188.1, from coordinate 28,791 downwards.
TCTTTATTTATTTCCCGAAGGCAATTTGTTTGCAGCAGACAAGCACTTTATGCTCTATAGACCTGAAGCAGACTTGTTTTGCTGTTGTGTTTAATAATCATTTCACAGTCATTTTATTGTTTAACACTGACATGTAGAAAGCTGCATCTTTTGCCCTGTGAAGTGCTCTTAAGACAGAGGAATGAGAGGCATGAGTCAGTGAGTCGGGTGCATGAAGGCACCTCGTGTCCCGTCCGGCTGGTTTTATTGTCACAGAGCTGAGCTCTAGACTTTCAGCCGTCTGGAAATGTAAAGGGTCAATGAAGGCCCCCAGGGTCCTAAAGAATCACACTAGTTTTCAGGAAAGTCGGCTTCTCAATTTTTGACCGGTCGGGCTAGTTAAGGTAGAGCTGGGGCAGGTCTCGTGATACCTTGTGATTTGATAATGAGGGTTAATTTATAGACTTTTTTACTCTTATAAATTATAAATAGTTGAATTTTAATTCGAAGAGGTGTTTTGTGCACCATCAACTAAATAACCCTGTTCATTTTAAACCCTATATCATTATGTATTAATGTTATTAAAAAACATACTCATTCATGTTTTGTACAAAGCGGAGGTCAGCGGCGACGTGTATCTCTTGGAGCTGCTCTTCTTCAAAACCCACAACTTCTGATCCTGGATGAGCCCACGGTGGGAGTGGATCCTGTTCTCCGGGCCAAGTATGCACTCTATCCCTCCATCTTCATCGATCTCTCCATCGTCATCCACCTTTCATCCTCCACTTCTCTTCCCTTTACACACATTACACCTACAATGCTGGTGTTTTTTACCTGCACTACCAGTCTGTGTCACCTGTGTATGTGTTTGCTAAATGAGGCAGAAGGGTTTCTGTGAGCGTGGGTTTAGGGTTAGGATGAGGGTTAGGGGATAGAAAACACAGTTTGTACATTATAAAAGACATTTTGTCTATGGAAGGTAAACACAGTTATAACCCTGAGCGTAAATGTTAAGCTAATGTGTGTGTGTGTGTGTGTGTGTGTGTGTGTGTGTGTTCATGCTCTGCATTCTGAAAGCATTACACAGATTTTTACCCTGCACCACTCCTCTCTCTGTCTCTCTCTTTCACAAACACACACACACACACACACACACACATATTTCAGCTTAACATTTACGCTCTGGGTTATAACTGTGTTGTAACATTCCTCCCAGCAGTTTCACTATGCTACATGTTTCAGCCTTTGTCAGCTGTGTTCTGCCTCCAAATTCTGTTGCTATATAGATACCAACCTGATACTGTTGCTGGAGCTAGTTTATAAAATATTGATGTTTTTCGATATTCACAAAAAGTATTTTATTTCATGTCGTAAATCAAGTTTTCAAATACTTGCCCTACAGCGTCATTTGTAGCATGCTGATCTTTCCCCATGCGTAATGAACAAACAAAATCAATTATTCCCCACGCAAATACATCCTGAGTATGTGGCATGCTGAGGATTATCCTGATTCTATAGGCTCAAGATTCCAACTCTTTATAAATATTTCAAGGAACCTTCGAAGAAAGAAGCTTAAATATTAAATCACATGCCTCATTTCTGCTAAAGTTGAGGTAATTCATGAACAAAAGTCAAAACTGAACAAAAACGAGAGTTACTATGAAATAAAAGAACGCACAGCAGTAGTAATAGGGTTACTGTGTTAAATACTTTAAACTGAAACCAGCGTTTGGTTCTGGTGAGACCCTCTTGAACTGTGCTCAAATCCTCTTGCATTAACGGCTGTGTTCTTACACAATAGACTCAAACCTGTCTAAGCCAGCAACCGTTTTTGGGCTTCATTTGTAACACATGAATGCTAACTTATATATTCTGTGCTAACGTATGCCTTAGCATATCAATGTCTTAAAAAACATTCACTGCTTACAAATCATTGCATTTTTATAATATCAATAGTACGATATCCCTAATATATGACTGTTCTAATATAGAAAACTTACCTTTGTATTAGCTTAACACTTGTATATTACAGGCAGAACCTGACACATGTATCAAACCTCTACACTGTTGCAGGATCTGGCAGCACCTGGTGGATATTGTAAAAGAAGGAAAGGTGTCTGTTATCATCACAACACATTACATTGAGGAGGCCAGACAAGCCAATACGGTAAGACACCATCTTCAATTGACCAACATCAAATTATACAGTATGCGTACTTGATATGAGCTGGAAACAGACACGTAACTGATCATGTGTTTCTGTTTTGTTAATCAGTATGTATAACTACTCAGTAGTTATTTATCACCAGTGCAACAATTTCAGACTAAATAACTTATTTTTGTTAGTAACTTTTCATTTGGATATACTGATGCAGAATGTCTCAGAATTGTGGATGGTGTATCTGCAGGTTGAGAGATGTTTGATGTCTTTGATGGTAAAGAAATGACACAGACAACCCTTTTTGCTGAGAGTGCTTTACTGACGTTCTCCCACTCTTAAACACAACTGCGTCAGTACGAACGCGTTACATGCAAGGGATTTTACCAAAATACCATAAGGCATCATATAGCTGTGCATCAACAATACACTACAAGAGACTGTAGCAGAACTTGTTTAACTGATCTTTAATTGAGTCATACTTAGAGATCTGGTGTATATGTTTGCTGTAGACAGACCCGCCCATTCCATATTGTTCGTAATGATTCATTTCTAGAATCCCTTAATGCAGTCCTGGATCATTTTGTGCTATGTACTTTAGCTTATTGCGTGACTTTAAAACAAACATTTAGTGAAAAATTGGCCAACTTTAAATGTTGCAAACTTTAAATGATGCATTTTATATTAAGTTGGCGTAGAAACAAACCTTTACGTTGCTATTATTTGGGACGTTACTGTTGTTTTGCCAGCACATAATTGCATCAAAAACAAAGTGTCAAAAACAGAAGCTGGTTGACGTCACATGTTTTAGAATCAGAAACAGCAAAGATCTGAAGGCATCTGTCTCTTTTGTTTTGTTTCATCCACAGAATGTTTTTAAAGTGTTGTTTTACCAGTTTGTCATCAAGGCATGACGTATGTTGTTTGGAGTGGTGCATAATTCTGCTTGTACAATTTATTACTCTGAGTCACATACACAGATCATACACACATGCACACAGAACATGCATATACACAGTGACATACACGTACCTAAACAATATGTGCACCCTTCTCTCATATTTATTTGTGAATACATTCATTCATTTTGATTTTTTCTCTCTGCTCGTAAAAAGGATAATAGCAAATGGAAAAAAGTGGTTTTCCTAGACAGCAATAAAAAGATTGAGTCGTCTTCACAGATGCTTTACTGATGTCACATGTGTCCTCTGAAGTTTTCCTGAAGTTTTCCTGAGCTCAGTGGTTAGAGTATGGTGTTAACAACACCAAGATCATGGGGTCGATCTCAGGGATTGCACATACTCAGAAACAATGTATAGTATAATGCAGTGTAAGTCGCTTTGGATAAAAGCATCTGCCAAATGCGTAAATGTTGACAAAGTTTCAGATAAGAGCTCAACAATGTAACGAACTGGGCTGCAAGTTTATTCAAAGATAATATTGAAACTTAAATGAGAAATAATCAATAACCAATGTCTTCTGAGCTATAAAAGAACAACCTTTGAGCTATAAATGTATTCTCTGGATATGTTTATACTTTTATTCTTTCTCTTTGTAGGTGGGTTTGATGAGGAATGGTCGTTTGTTAGCGGAAGGTCCCCCAGATGCTGTTATGAAGCAACACAATGCAGCAGTGAGTACACACAAACAGATGCCCACACTCATAAGCATTTCATTAACAAGTACACAAAAGCATTGGGTAGCCTGTGTTTGTGTGTGTGTCTTAGACATTGGAGAGTGCTTTTTTGCAACTTTGTGAGGACTCTGATCAGATGGGATCCAAACAGAGTCCTCAGGGCAGACTGCTGGACAGCAGCCCGTCTCCAGACAGTATGAGAGATGAGAGTCGAGAGCCAATACTGAGAAAGAGTACAGCAGAGGAAATGCCCAAATGTAAAGGTACAGAAAGCTTAGAACAGAAACTGATGTATCTAAAGTGATGTATTGAGAAAAACAAACTTTGATGACCTTTGACCTTTGTCTTGTGTCTCCTCAGCTGATTGGAAGGTGCGAGCCAGACACGTCATACCAAAATGGCGAAACATCGCAGCACTGATGATCAAGACGATGGTTCGAATGAGAAGAATGCCAGGGTATTGCATCCTGTAAAGTCACTATTTGAATGAATCAAGATGTATTGTCTAGATAAGCAAACAGATTAAATAGATGCATAGTATTTTAATGAGGTATGACGCATTTAGTGATTTATATATAAACAAAGTCTCAACCTTAATCAATTATTTATGTCCAATTATTTATATGGTAAGTAGGCATGTGCAGGATGGTACAGTCAGCTGGTCATTATCTCAAAATAAACCCCATAAGAATTATATAAAACCCAATCACAATGTCAGTGTTTATTTTTGCAGTAATATTCTGAATGTACATTATTCTTTGTATAGTCATCCAATAGCTCATGTCCGTGCTCTTATTGTGTATTGTTAAATTGTGTGTGTGCTTATGGTTTGTGCTTAGGTCCCTGTGTTTCCAGTTCCTGTTGCCTGTGATTCAGATCTGTCTGATGTGTCTGTGCATTGGTGGAGACCCCAAAGGCATCAGTGTGGCTGTGGTCAATAATGAGAGCAGCTCCAGTGGCTACAGCCGATTACTGCTGTCCTTCCTGGACAACACCAGTGTCTACCAGGTGCTGCCCACACATACATTATTACACTCTCTAAATCTTGATGGTCTAAATCTAAATGGTCATATATATCTTCTGTTTAAGGCACAGGACCATAAAATGTTCATCCAAATATAGGAAGAGAATGGAAATTACACGCCTAGATTGTGTGAAATTGTTCACCTTGATTTGTAAGGGATAAAGTACAGTCAGCCGGTAGATATCTGAAACTAATGAGGATCTAGTATCGCGTATCAGCAACACCAACTTGTGTAACTGAAATGTGTAATTAAAAAAAGGACAGGACAGGTCTTAAAATAGCACTGATGGGGAGTCACTACCACTCTCACTACCTCTTTACTCGATTTCACTTCAACAAATTAACAGGAAATGAAAACAACTTTATAACTGGCCAAGAGAAAGCTTGGCCAGTAAGAAGCTCACAGGAGTAAAGAATGAACAGATGCAGCTGTTTTGCTTGTTCATGAATTAGTAATGCAGTTATCTCAGAAAAGCATATTGTCTAATAAGACTTTTTGCTAAACAAATCAGTGATCGCAGGCACGTTGCTAATATATGCTAAAGAAGAGGTCTTTATAGAGCTTAACTGAATTACACTAACAAAGCAATGCAAAGTGTTGCCTCCATCTTTGAAGTAAAATGCATTCACAAGTTTAATGTTACGAGTTAGAGTTAAGCTATTATGACATTACAACAATTACATATTAAAATGAATTCTAAGAGGATTTTGTAGATTTGAATGTACTGTAATTAAAGCTCAACAATCTTTACACTGTTTTATCTCTTTTCATACAGGTGAGCTTGTCTCATTCTGAGGCATTTGCTGGTATTCGTAACGGGGAATATTGGGGCATCATAGAGTTTGGGGAGAACTTCACCAGCTATCTAACCAAAAGGTGAGCTTCAGCGTTTCAGATTCTACACGACTTTGCGTCATGTTTGTAATGTAAATATGGCGCTTGTACTGCATTTTGTGTCGGATATTGTGACCAAACCACGTCATTGTCAGGTTTCACAATCACAGCGATTAAACTTACCTTGAGAAACATCTCCAAGTAGGTGTTAATAGACAAGTAGATCCTGTGGTCTTGTTTACTTACAGGGTAATATGTTCATATGTTGCCATGGTGACATCTTTTTGCATCATCTTCAGGCGTCACAGATGTTTATAAATATATTGCTTGATCCCTCGCCCAGCTGGTCACACACATGCTCACCTACCTCACCTGCTTACACACATACACAACACACATATCCTTCTCACTCCCACAAAGACACATACCTGCATCAACCACATACACTGACTCCACCTGTTCATATACACAAACACAGGTTCAGGCTATTGTCAAAAATTGGATCACAGATCAGCGATCCCAGCTAACAGGGAATGTTTTCAGAATGTTGGCTAACGTTCTCTAAAAGTTTTCTCAATGTTATCAATAATGTTTTTGCAGTAAAGTTAGTAGAATGTTTTCTTAATGTTTTATATTATATATCAAAAACTTTATTATTAAGTTGTTAGTGGATCATTTTAAAAACGTTATCAATAATGTTTTTGCAGTAAAGTTAGTAGAATGTTTTCTTAATGTTTTATATTATATATCAAAAACTTTATTATTAAGTTGTTAGTGGATCATTTTAAAAACGGTACAGAATTTAAAAATGTTTGAATAATCTTCCTATAACCAAGCAAAAACATCTGACATAAAACATCAATGAGTGAGAACCCCATTAGCCACCTGTCTGTTTTACTTCACTCTAAATGAAAGCATGCATGAAACATGTCGGGTGACAATGTAGCAAACAGAGTTAGTGTTGGGAGGGGCTGCACTGTGTCTTTAAGGGGAGACAAGCAGGTCTGTCCTGTCAATCTCTCATGTTTTGCGTGTCTGTCCCAGCTGGAGCCCACCAACTGTCTAAATGAGAAACAGACAACAAGTTTTTAGGCTGTAAGAATGGCAATTAAGAGGCATTTTTAGGTTGAAAAAACGTTTCCCTAATGTTTCTATTAAGTAAGAATGTAAAAAAATGCTCTAGGAACATTCAAAACGTCCAGCATTTTGTGTTGCATGTTGTATTAACATATATATGTTAAAAAAACATTACTGCAAATGTTACTGCAAGAATTTTTTAATAAATTTAAGAGAAGCCACAAATATAATTTAGTCAGAATTTAGTCTGCAGTAAATGTGTGAAATTGTGTTTAAACCTTTGTGTTTAAATTGTGTTTATTATTATTTGTTTGTGTACAGAATGTTGAACCCCAGAGTCTCCAAAGATGTGGTTGAGGGAGGATCTGTGCATGTTTGGCTGGACCAGACCAGTGAGTTTTGAGTATTGAGTTTTATGTATTTTAATTGAGTTTATTCAGCTATTGGACTCGCGTTACTTTTTATTGCTACCACAAGAGGGCGACCTGCAGACCAAGACGCTTCTGTGTCTGTGATTCTTACCTTTACAAACAATGGCGTTATCGCTTTTTTAGGGGTTATTATCTTTATAACCTCCTAATTCCCTGTCAAATCTGATATATAGGCATAAGTATTCCTGTAGCTCAGTTGGTAGAGCATTGCGTTAGCAACACAAAGGCGGTGGGTTCGATTCCCAAGGAGCACATGCACTGATAAAATGTATAACTTGAATGAACTGTAAGTCGCTTTGGATAAAAGTGTCTGCCAATTGCGTAAATGTAAAGTAAACATATATCCTTTTCAATCAGATTTGTACATGAGTCCTTGTTTATAAACAGCTTTTCAATAATGTGCTGCTAATGTGTAATGATATAATTGGACCCCATGACTGATTTAAGCTATATTTGAAGCGTATTGTTCTTCCTTTAACACATATTATATTTAAATTAAAAAATGTTTCTTTCTTCAGATCGACAAATTGCCTTAATGCTACAGAAGAAGCTCCATGAGGCGTTTGAGGTAAACTGTCATATACCCACGTTCAGAATATACTTTTTTTGACATTGTTCAGACACCTTTTGCTCTTTTTGTTCTCTTCTCTCAAAAGGCTTTTATTGAGACAAAACTGGGGAGTTTGTCATACATGGTGGCCGTCCCTATAAAAGTGAGAGCGTAGCATTTATTAATTGGTGTTTTTAACTGTCATTTAAATGTGTGACTTTAATTGTGCTTATAATGTCCTTCTCCTGTTGTCTCTTATCTTGCTCTCTTATTTCTCACTTCAGTTTGAAGAACCCATTTATGGCAGTAAAAACACAGACTTCACAACCTTTGTGACACCAGGAGCCATATTGAGGTAAATATCATAATAAAACAATTACAAGTTAACAGTTTTCTCTCTCTCTCTCTCTCTCTCTCTCTCACCCTTTCTCCCTCTCTCTCACTCACACACACATACATACATGTATTATACAAAGACATATAAAAGTGTGAATTGTGCATTATAAACATATATACATACTTCCCACTTAATGTCTCTGTGTTTCTTTCTCTCTGTTCTTTACAGCATCACCTTTTACCTGGCTGTGGGTTTGACAGCTCTGTCCTTTGTGTTGGAGAGAAAGGAGGGACTGCTGGACAGGTGCTGGGTGGCAGGTGAGACATTTCATCTCCACCAGATGGCTGTTCTTTAACATTTAATATTTATCAAAGGTTTCTCAATGAGCAGTTCTAAAGATTTGTCACCAGGGGGAGCTTAATTCTTACTTGGAAACCATGAGCAGAATAACAGCTTCAAAATATCCTGTATCTGGTCAGAATTTGTATGTTTCATGAATGTGTGTTTGTACATAATGTTTCTCTGAAGGTGTAAGTTCTCTGGAGACCATGCTGGCCCACCTCTTCTCACAGCTCTTTGTCATCAGTGTTCAGATCATCCTTTTGCTGATCTTCATCCTGCTGGTCTTCAAAGTGAGTGTGTGTGTGTGTGTGTGTGTGTATGTTGCATCCCTCATTAATTCTTTACATGTTTGTCTCAAGTGGAAGTTCTGTGTGTGTGTGTGTGTGTGTGTCTGTTTGTGTACATAATGGATTTGGTTTAATGTTGAATCTGTGGGTGTATGTGTATTCTGTTTATAAAAGAATTCTGTTTATAATTATGATTAAATAATGAAGCATACACATGAATAGCCCTTGTGCTCCACACTTTAGTCTTAAGTACACTTATGAATCATTAAATGACAAACAGAACACCGTATGGTCTTGTGGACATTACAGAGATGTGAAGGGAAGGCCATAGACAGCAAGTGTGATATGTAGGAGAAGGCTAATGTCAGTGTGTTATCTATTTTTTGATTGGCTAGAAATCAGAGGGTCAGGGGAGTTATCTTGCGTTTTGATTGGATGTTGGCTCATTTAAAATGTCATTACATTGGTAGGGTCAATCTGAGGTAAGCCTTATAAATGGAAACTGATGCAGAATATTGATTTTCCGGGGCCATTAAAATCTAAAGCCTGACCTCGATGTCAAAGAGGCAATCAAATTGTATTGTTTAATTGAATTAACTTGATCTTGAACGAAGTAGAAAGATCCTTTCTCCTGCTTCCTTTATTAACTAAATTATTAGAAGTCCTTAATGAGCGTCTTGTTTTGGGTATTTTTAGTTTGGTATCTATCTATCTATCTATCCATTATATATGTGTGTGTGTATGCTGTAGAGCTCTATATGGATTGAGCAGTCGTGAGAACGGGATGGTATTTAGGCTCTGTCACGAGGGAGGCCCACTAAGGCCCTCAATAGACTACTTAGATACCAAGAGGAAGGGGACCCATCTGTAAACTTTACCCTTGTTCATTTTAGCAGTGACCCTAGGACTAAGCCATACATATTTATTTATTCATAATTCCTTAGTTTGCTGTGTCTAGTGATTTGAGCTTGACCACCACGGCAACACAGAGATTGCTTTAGTAACAGACCAAACTGTAGATTATTTGTGGTATTTGTAACAATAAGAATGACTGGCATGTGCGGTTTAAGCAGCTACTAAGAGCTGTGACTGATGTCACTCTGTACACTTGCAGAATAATAAGCAGACAGTGTCATGCCAGTACGCTCTTTCAACAACGTATTGCTAAATGTTACACATACGTATTGTTTTAGCAACATATTGTTACATGGTATATTTGATTATTTCATCTTTGTTTTTCTCCTGCAGGTTCCCAATGAAGGATCTTTGGCTCTGGTGGTTTCATTGATTGTGCTGCAGGGTGTGACTGGAATCTCATTTGGTCTGGTCATCTCCTCTGCTATCGATGACGAGCAGTCAGCCAATCAGGCGGCTCTTGGAATCTTCTATCCCAATCTCATTCTAAGCGGTATACCTCCAGATCTAACAGTTTATGGTTCCATTATATTGGATTACATAAAGCTACCCTGTGGCTTATATTACTTAAGTACTTTGGTCAAATTTATATTTAAGTTCCCCTTATTTGTAATATATTCAAGTACTCACAAAATTCTAATGTCAGGACTGTCCCTAATTTCTCCCCACCCCAAAATGGTGTAGTCCAGGAAATATAATAAGGGCTGTATAAGGGCTATGGGTGTGTCCATTGAATTGGGGGATGTGATTGTACAGAGTGTGAAATGATGGACTGACAAAAGCAGATTTTCCTGTCTGACTGACAGTCAAGATAAAAATGGAAAGGAAATGATTATTCAATGATTAAAATGATTATTGTCAAGAAGTGGAGGAGAAAATTGACCTCACTTACTGACTGTAATTCACAGTAACACACCTAATTCGCTAAAATTTACTCACCCATACACTGCTAAAAATACACACAGACACAGACACTATCTACAAGGTGTCATAATGGAAAGTATTAACTAATTAGATTTGTGATCTATCTCTCTGTCTGTCTGTCTGTCTGTCTCCCTTTCCTGTAGGTGTTATCTGGCCAGTCGAATGTATACCGTATCCACTGCGTTATTTGAGTCTAGTTCTCCCACAGACGTATGCATCTGAGGCTCTGCGCTGTATCATGTACAGAGGTATATGTGCAGTCACACACACGCACAGCAGGAACCTGGAGCTTTTACTGTAAAGACCGGAGTTACTGTAATGTTACTGTAATGTTACTGTAATTTAAGTTTATGATACCAATAACACTGAACATTCACAACTATTAATATTATATTAATATTAAATTAAAACCATGGCACATGCCAAATGTTTCTCCAAGTAGGTAAGTTTACAGTAATTTAAGTAAATAATCTCTTTCATTGATTAACAATAAGGAAGTGCATTCAAGAAAATTAAGAACTTCACACACACACTCTGGCATGTACATGCAAACATCCACATGGCTGATGGTAAATAGTGAACGTGCTGGCTGTCGAGTGGCACATTCAGGATGGGTGGAGTTTCTCACCGTACAGTTCTTGAAAACAGTGTCTAGCATACATCACTCACCTCAAAGGGACACTCCCACCCACATGCCTCAGACATCTAACATATGTGATCAGCCAACACACACATGCCCAACAACAATCTTACATCCTTCTTATCTCCAAAGTCCCACTTGTCTTAACATTTTCCCTCTGATACAAACATCTTAAGTTACAGTAGACTTCAGGACACTTGACACTCTCAGGTCCTCATGATCTGAGCTCTGCTTTCTCAATTATTCACAGAGCAGGAGGAGTGTGAGCCTCTATTTCTAAATTAAACACACAGCTTCCCTGCTACTGTCCTGACAGCTGTGCTGTGGGTGGGAACCAATTTTTAGACAGTGAAAGACGAAGAGGATGATTTTATACCAGTTTGCCAAAAAAAGAAAAAGCATTTGTTGACTGTTGATACTGTACTCGGCTACAATCTCAGGATATATCAGAGGTGAGGTGCTTGGATGTTACAGGAAAGTTACAGTATGTACACAGACCATTATTGTGACATCACAGTGTCACTGCTCTGGGAGGAGTCATGATTACTGGCATTGTTTTGTTTGATTTTCCACCAGACTGCAAAAGACGACATACCGTAGCATTTTTTATAGAGCTTTTTCCAAAAATATTTTTGTATATTGTATTGCCGAGTTGGTGAAGGCGTGGTTTTGAGACTCTTCAAAACCTAACGGGAATTTAATTTTTAATCTGTACTTCTTTAATTTGACGTTTATTTATGGTCCATTTGAAAGTTTTCTGGCTCTGACCTTATTATGATTCTCTAATATCATATTTAGGTTGGGGTTTGACTCGTATGATGGTCTGGCGGGGCTTTGCTGTCACTGTGGGCTGGAACACATTCTTCCTCATGTTGGCGACAATTATTCTCAAGCTGAGAAAGTGAGAGGCTCTGCCAAGGACAGGTGCTTCAGAATGGAGATAGCGGCGTCAGGCGAGATCCAGGCTTCAACAGAACAGGCCTCTTTCCTGTGTAGGCCTATGGAGTGTCTGCCCTGACAAAATGCTTGAAAGATGATTGACACATGGATCTGCCAGTCTTAGCCCCTTTCTTCACTAAGATGCCATTGATACAGCCAACAAGAACATCCTGAAGACCTAAAACAGCCTGAAACGCAGGCCGTCTTTTAACCAGCTAAAAGATGTATTCTAGCACAATTTCAGTCAAACAGTACTTACAAATGTTTACCTACAGTGTGACATGTTACACTCATTTTGAATTTTGCATGTGCTTCAAACTAATGTTCTATCAAAGAAGAAAACATGAAAAGCAGTCAAACAAACAGAACCAAAACTCATGAAATGGGAACTCTACTCAACATGGTTACTGGAAACTGTCAAATGTTGGAGCATTTTTGAAGCCCACCTTTTCATACTCTTTTTCAGAACTTTCCCCCTGGGTTGTGTAATGTATACCAAACATACACACTAGCTTCTGTGTGCCTGAGTTATTTAGCTTATGTTTCACATGCCTTGTGTACATTTGTTGCTTTAGGGAATTCTGAAATGTTGCCCCAATCCCCTGGGCCTCCTCATTCAGAAATGTTCAATATTGGCCCTTTGCACACAAGTGATTTGTTTTCCAAATTGCTTCTTATTCATTGTTGTGTTTTTTTTTTTTAAATCAATGTTTATACAAGTTACCAGTCGGCGTGTTAGTCATCCATCAAGTGCCATAAAGAAAACGAAGGAACAATGGCAATGTTTACATTTGAGTGCAAATAATGTTAAAAAAAGTCTCTGTTTTTTAGTTTCGCTTAACTATATTTGAAAGCCAGCACTACAACACAGAGTCATATGCTGAGTTATTTGGAATGGTAAGTATAGTTTGGATCAATTAGAGTGCAATATTTAATGGGGAGAAATAATATTTTGTATGTGTATTGGTCAAAATGAAATGAAATTGTTTTGGGTATATATTGTACTGTATGTAATCACTGTCCTTTATAAACTTCAGCCAGTTAGTTGTTTTTATATATATTTTCTCCTTTGTTTCTTTAAATCAATATGGCTCAATATTGAGATATTTGATTTATCTTTACTCTTATAGACCAGGTCCAATTTCTGGTTCTGTTTAATTGTAAGTCTCTACACAACAGCCAGACTAAACAAATCTATGCCACGTTTAAAACTAAAGTGTTTAATTTTTGTTACTTTTTTTTTTTCATTTCTTAGCCTAATATACAGACAACTTTCCATTTGTAGGTTGATGTCCCTGAAAATGCTTCTCCATTGTAATAATATTGTAAAAGCCTTTATCACGTCAGTGCACTGGTAGGTGTGCTAACACCCAAAAGAAAGGCTGGAATTTCATGGTATGATTTGATAGAACTTAAGCTGACAGCTGATTTTAGGATAGAGCTTTGCTGGTTTTAGATTTTCTCTGTCTGGCTCCTTATGAGGCTAAGAGACAAATGTTTGGCAGTGGTTTGTGAGGTATTGTGCCATTAGTAAGGTCACACACATAGACCTTCATTTCTACCTCTTAATTTGTCGCAACATTCATGTTGTTGCCATGCTTTGAAAATACATGCATCCTTATGACAGCATGAGTTTGTTTTTTGTGTATAATGATGTTTAGAAAACCCTGTTACACCTTTAATTATTTCAAGAGATACATTGACAAAGCCAGGCTCATCTCAATAATGTCATCGGTGTTTGTGCTTTTGAATTTAAAGATATTATGGAATATTTTGTCATGCTTGCTCATTGTTATAACAATGAAAATATGAAAATTACTCTTCCTGAGCGCAACACACAGCACTCTGAGATAAAGGTCAAAGGTCAGGTAACTCCAGCATGCAAGTAAACTAAAAAATGGTTGGATTTGAGACAGTATTAATCATATCTGGTGTCTACTGATTGATGTCAGGTGTTGCTCTTTATTAGCAAACTGTTTAAATATGCAGTAATGCTGCTGCAAAATAAAAAGTGAGGTCAGAGTCAGATGCATTACATCAGTAAGCTGTTTCACAGTGCTGATGTAATGTTTATTATACTGTAGCTGTCTGTAGGGTTAAACATATGGCGCTATTTAACAGTATCAGATTCCAGCCTATATGCAGTTTTTAGAAAAACTGTGAAACCAGTTTTGAAGATGAATGAAGGTTAGGAAGGTGTTGTCTGACTGCTAACTGCCGTTGAATTGTCTCATTCCACTGTCACTCTTTGAGCTTTCAAAGTAAAATAAACCTGTCACCTAACTAACAGATGACACGTTTAAGAAACCTTCTAAAGCCTTCTTCAGTGTTTCTATTTCTAGGAACTGCTGGAAAAATGTTCCTTATGAAACAGGAAATCAAACACCCACGTTACGTGATCATGTTTGATCCATTTTAACTCATGAAATTGATCTATTTCTGGAAGTCAGCCTAGAATAAATTGACTCTTGTGGATATTATTTCTAAGAATGAATTCATTGTTTTATTATCCTGTACTAACATTCTGCATTCATTCTAATACACTATTTCTCTCACTCCACCAATTACACTGTATGAGAATCAATAAAATCTGTTTACAGAACTACAGCGGCGGATGTTAAGAATGTACATAGAGGTACAGTGTGACTGACGTGACATCTCCTAAATTACAGCTCACTCTGGTGAAATCAAAGTCTAAAAATAGATTCTCTGTAAGTGTCTCACTGCTGTTAGGGAAGGTTTGGGTGTAAAAGCAGTAAGCTTAAAAATAAAACATGTCCCTCGAAGAGAATCTTACAGGCTGCTTATCATCTTTGTGTTAAATATTTAAGAATGTTTTAGTGAAGCTCTGAGTGTACAGACACCTTGAAATTATTTCAATTAATTATTTGAAATATCGATTCCAAGGAACTGATTTATGTGTTATTTTTTGCTTTCATTGTGAAGTATGTCTTCACACAGGTGATCGTGAATTCTCGCTTTTTGACTCATAAGGAAGATTGCAAATCTTCATTTGCAAATCTTCAATTATACAGATTTGTTGCTCATATTCTAAACATTTCACATGCATGGTTACAGTCACCATGACAGCCAGACAACAGCTTAAGGTCAGGCCCCAAACACAGGACAGGTTGTGATTCTGAGGGTTGTGATTCTATCACATGTTCCTGCTACATTGTTCTATGTTTTAGTCCTTAGAGCTGTCTCCTTACTGTGGCTATTATTTTTTTATTGTCACTTTGTTTTGAGTCTTATCAGAAAAACAATAAAATTAGTTATTTAGTCATTTGGTAGATAAAACAATATGCCCTATAAAATCATTTTGCATGTGAAGTTACGATTGTGAGAAAACAGGGACTTTCTTTTCCAGTGTCACCTTTACAGACCTCAACCGGGTCAGTAAAAAACAGCACAAATCTTTGAAACGTGCTGTTAAATATCAAAGGTCGGAATGGTACCGTGGAACACAAACCTTTTAGTGAACCCAAGCATATCATCAATCAAAGCAACACAGTAGTGTGTGTGTGTGTGTGTGTGTGTGTGTGTGTGTGTGCGTGTGCGTGTGTGTGTGTGTGTGAGAGAGAGAGATAGAGAGAGAGAGAGTGTGTAAGTGTGTCAGGTAGGTGAGAACAGTAGAAATAGAAGGATGAGGTGTCAGTGTCGTTGCCATGGCAACATAAACACAGACAACAGTTTAAGCAGATTAATATCAGATGCAGTAACTGATGTAATCAAATGTGTGGTGCATTAGCATGTTTGTGTGCACTGACTAACCACTAAGTCAATCTACAAATGTTTCTGCAAATGCATGTGAAATGTTTGCTTGTTTTTTTTATAAAGCATCTGGCTTACATTGTAACTGGCTTATTGGATTGCTGTAAAATATAAGCATTTCATAACGTGACCTGTGTGAATGAATATACTGTTTACACTGCTTTAAGCTATGAACAGGCTTGGGCTAGAGTTGCAGGTTGTTGTTAGGATGTAACCAGATCATGTCTGAACAAATCAGCCTCGAAACTGGTATAACACTCTCAAACACATATAACCTTCTCCACTGTTTTATTACATTGCACTAATAAATCGCCTCTTCACTGAACATGTTATCTAGACCAGTATTAGTCATAATATGTTTGCTTTAAAGTGCAAGGAAAGTCCCACATCAGAAAAGAGTGGGTGGCAGAAACAGATGATCTGATTTATGCAGATACTGTATGTGCTTTGAGGTTTATGTGGGACAGTTGATGTGATCTTCCTTCTTGAGTGCGGATGGAAAAATGTGTTTTTGTTGCGACAACAAAAACACACTTTTGATGATAAGGAAAGTTATATGTTGCAATGCAGGCTCAGAAAAAAATAACTAATCGTATTTTGTTCATTAGCTGTCCTTATACAGTTCAGTTAGGGTGAGCATTCAAAGTGTGCTAGTATAATGCAAATATAGGCCATCAGAGCATTTACACTGAAATGTGCTCAGGGTGTACAGTCACTGTGTCCTTATAATGTGGCACACGCAGGGCTGTAATATTGACAGTGTTATCCAGTAAAACCTATTGATGTTTCTGGATGTCTCTAGCCCATTTAACAGGTTTGAGATTATATTTGTTGTCGTTTATTTTGTATAGATTGCCTCTTTCGACATCCCCTATTCTTGCCAAGTAGGTGAGCTTGACCTGGGCTGATATATAATCTTAAAACAGACCGGTGATGATGAGACAACACCATGCATTTCTTCCCATAACCCATAAAAGAACAGTCCATCGGTTCATCTAGTTCCTTATTTTATATCTTATCAAATAGCCTAAACCTGTTTTTGTAAGAGGCTATAGGAATCTCACACTGAAAGAGTCACATTGCGTTGTTATAATGTTCACTTTCTGAAACCTACATTTCCCAGGATCCTCTTCAAGCCAAACCTGTGACGTGACGGGGTTTTTCTCCGCTCAGCTCGACTCGAGCTACTACAACACCAAGCACCTCCGTCTGTTTACAGTCTCACTGAATCAGTCAGTGGACAGCACCATTTCATATGCATTATTTCTATTTCAACCTTGCGTTCTTCTTCCGATGCCGATGCGCTTTGAGATCATATTGACATATAACAGCAGAGAGTGTGTTTCGCTTACAATTTGAGGAGAACTCTCAACACCTGCCTTTGTTAGCAAGTTAGCCTCGCTAAACTCCTCTCTCGTTCAGGAGCTTCTTATCCTGTATTTGATTTTTTATTTTCTGGTTTATTGTTTTTTTAATTCATTTAGTAATATCTGTAGTCAGATCGCAGTTATAACAAAGCGTGTGCTAAAGGAGCAGCTCTTTGTTCGTGGCTCGTGAACGAGACCCACATCAGCACCGCCGTAAGTACCTCATCTTCATCAGCGAAATCATTTTAAGTTTTGTTTTATTTACAGTAACATTTATTGTTTCATGATTGTGACTCGTTCTTAGCGATCTTGCCTTTTCTTTGCCATATAGATTGTTGGATTATCATGTTGACTTTTTAAAACGTTTTAAGTTAATTATATTTATCGTCAGTATGTCAGTGGTCAGTTTATTTACTGTTTCAGTCTCTTTCCGATATATTGCGATGGAAACGTGTCACCGAATGATATGTACAGTATGACTGGCTGGGCTCATTTCATTATCCCTGGTTTTAAGCGTTTCTTATAATAGTTTGTGAGATACACGTCGTGAAATATAATACGCGCTTTTCTTTCCCTGTTTTTATGTTACTAACTTCACAGCTGTGAAACCTGCTTACTAGCCAAGTCCGAGACTAACGTCTTATAACCAGTAACAACAATAGACACAATTCAGAACTCTCATAAGCTTTCCTAAGTTTCAAAGATAGATAAGAAACCTTCATTTTAATTTTGATAAATGACAGGTTTAGATTTGCTCTAATCTTGCTTGAACTGCCCTGGGACAAAGGAGAATCACGTTAATTGACAACGTGGTCCATGAAAGTAGCCCATATACTTTATGGCCAGAATTTGCATTGGCTTTTGTAAGCTCGTTACAGACGTTTCATTGTTCTCAGCTGATGTATTTAAACGCTCACAGTCATTTGCATAGGCAGAGCCAGCATCTGGACCGACCCAAATGTGGCCTTTGTCCAGTTCCCGTGCTGACGTCAGGATGTCTATCACCCCCTTTTCGGTACCAGCCGGTGCTACTACAGTGAATTATTTATTATGACAATGCGTGGATTAATGTCACTTTATATGAATAAGCAATAATACTTTATTGTTTATAGTGTTATGCTTACTGTTTTAGCTGTCTAATAAAGTTTAGAGGTCTTAAGATGTTAGTATTCTGTTCTTAAAAGGATCCTTTGTGATGTGTGTGTGTGTGTGTGTGTGTGTGTGTGTGTGTGGTTGATATTAGAATTCTGGCTTCTGATTGGTGCATCTTGTGGCTGTCGATTAGACTTGTTTGTTAGATAAATTACCCCAGGGCAATATAGTCATATAAACTTCCTGTATGTCTGGCAACACAGTAGTTTTGTTTTCCTACCCTGACAGAAGCACACAAAGTTCCTGCTTTGTGGAGTAATGTTACTAGTAAGAGAAAATATTCTGAAAACGTGTTGCCATTTGAATTACAGGTCACTTTCTTTTCTCTTGTAGATTCAGTGTTTTCATTTAAACGTTTGACACTTTTTGCTTTGTACTTTTGATATGCTTGAAGTATGCTGTTTGTGCGTTATGTAATGTATACAGCATGTACTCAAACATGCTAGCCTACAGACTCACTGACTCTAGTGTAAAATTATCTCCCTCTGTATCACTTTCAGTACTTTCGGAGACTGCTGGTCTAGGATCTGTTTTAAGTCCACAAATCTTGTTCAGTGAAATGGAATGATTTGGGAAAGCTGTTCCTAGATCAGCGCTCTTAGGCTCAGACACTTGATACACAGGAGCCCTGATCTGTTTGCAGCACACAGACTGAGCGATCAGATAACTGTGAAACTGTCTAACATTTCTGTCAATAAGTCTGAATTGATTCCGGAGCTCAAAGCTCATCTGAGTCACGTCGTCACTCGCTATTAAAGATCACCAGTTTGCTTTTTATTGGCTTGTGCTGTTTGTTTTTCTCAGCGCTGACCTTCTGTCATTTATTTTTTTGTTCTGTTCGTTACGTGTATTGAAATTGATCCTGTAAGCAGTTTTAGTGGCTCATAGATTCCATTCGCTTGTCACACTGATCTTAGTCAATGATAGCAAACCAGTGTTGTGCAGGTTTGTCAGCACTTTGTAGGTGAGAAACCCCATGTGAAGTTTTGCAAATGAGATGTCGCCCACTTGTACTGATCACTGTACCTCTATGGCTGGTACATCTAAAGCATGGTGCTAATCCTGCAACCTGTGCCAAACCGCTGTATTGTAATAGTGCCCTCGTAGATCTTTAGCCACATGATCTACTGATTGTGTCTATTTTTCTAATTAAATTGAAGTTGTATTGCTGACTCAAGTGCACAAAACAGCATCACTTCACAGGATCTGCATAACTGTGATGTCATATTATGACAGATTATTTTTATAGCTGCCGATTATTAAGATAAAGGTTAATGCATTATTTAAATAAAGATATAAATAAACACTTAGATTATGTGCTGTTTAATGGCCACTGTCGTGAGTCTGTACAGTAAATTTTGAGGATGACGATATTGTGGAAACTAGGTCAGACAGTGGGCACCTCAGAGGAAAAGGAAGAAGGAAAAACTCTATCTCACACACACAAACACACACACACACACACACACACACACATATATATTTGGCTGTACTGATAGGCAGCCTCAGCCCTGTGAAGTTGTCTGATGTTTCTTGATCTCAAAGCAGAGAAATTTTGCACGTTTTAATTTAAAAGATATTTTAGGGTTGGTTTAAAGTTACAGTAAACAAAACTGTTCCTGGTATTTTCTTTGTGCAGTGTTATTGTTAGCGGAGAGGAAGTCAAATTACCCACAACGCAAACACATGAATCTAAAAGTAAGGTCACTCAACAGTGACCCCGATATCATATTTTCTCAGGTTCTGCAATAAATCAGCCATTTACTTACTCATAGTTGTCTAACGTTTTTGTTTCTATCTGAGCAGACAGAGTTTTTGTGTGTTTTGACTCTCTGACTATCGCTTGCTTCGCATTTTCGCTCGGAACAGCTGAATTTTGAGTAGCGTGTGAAAGATGAGACCAGTCATGTGACCTGAAGGACAAATCATCCCCCATCGCATGCCTCTGTTCCCCCCCAACTTCCTTTGGGGTGAGCCAGAGCTGATCACTGTGGGTTGTAAATGAGTTATCGTCATGGAGACTCTGAGGTCAATCTGTGCCAGTCAAAGCTGTAACCAACATAAGGATGAGCTGTGGAATACAGAGTATCTGCTACTCAAATCATTGAGGGGATTGTCCCTGAACGCTTTTAAGTAGCTGTATCTACAGATCAGCTGACTGATGGTTTTTAATGGAAACTGCAGTAGTTTTATTGTTTTGTTTGTTCCTTTCACACATGCTTAGTTCCCAAGAATGGCTTGTTTCCTGTTTTGGTGCCTGCATAGGGGTACGTTTACACCACAGCAATAATGTAATGAAAACTGAAAAGTTTTTCCTTTCCTTTTTTGAAAAGCTTCACGTACACACAACAATGTTCACGTGAATCACAAATTCGCCTGGATCTGTGAAAAAACTAAAAATGCTATATTATGCATGCCAGACAAGGTTGTGTTTATGTCATTTACACAAATGAAAATGGCATTGTTTTCCAAAACTTGCATTTTTCGGAAGTTTCGGTTTTCGGAAGTTTGTGTTTTTAGGACCCCAAAATGCTGTTGTTGTCAATGAATAACCAAAACGCATAAAAATTGTACCATTTTTGTTATTGAAAATGTTGTCTTGTAAATGGCTCATATGAGTATCCCTCCCTCCTACAGGATCATGCAGGATCATATGACAGTTTTAGTAAAGATGACACTGTCTTCCCCTTGGCAGGAAGTGGTTCTTTAGATGTGTGTTTGGCTTGCTTTGTCTCAGAAATGTACACATCGCATGGAGACACTGTGCGTGTCTCTGTGGCTGCATGTGCATGCGTGTCCGTGTAGTTAATTCATTGTCACAGTCGTGTCTGTTTGTTTCTCTCTGGTTTCTGCTTAGGGCCCATGTCATTGAATAATTAAAAAGCTTCTGAAACTGAAGCCCAGCCCCTCCCTTGCTTTCCTCCATCTGTCCGTTCCTCACTCGTTTCATGGGAACGAGCCATTTTACTTGCTTGAGTGCTGTTTGTAACTGTTTTCTGTTACTAGATACTGATCTCCAGTTGTGTAATGTTGCTTCCACTGTCTTTGTTTTTTACCACATGGATGAGTCTGATAAGACTAATATAATCACTGTGAGTTTAAAGTGTGCAGAGCTACCAACTGTCAGCACACAAAGTTTGTATTTAGTCTCTTGTTTGTTTGGAGTCTATAGCGCTTGTTAAAAGTAACAATATGAAGCCCCATTGAACGTATGGAAGTTCTGATGTTCTTAAATTGGTTCTTCATACCTTCACCGACCTAAACATCATTAAATCATCTTCAAATCAAGATCATATTATCAATATCTAATCATGACGAAACAAAATGTTGACTTTAAAGCTGCAATCCGTAACATTTTTGGATAGAAAGTAACAAAAATTCGTTAAGCGAGAACAGATCAGTTTTTAACTCTTTACCTCACCCCAATTCAAAATGGTAAGTTTGTAGTAATTATTTATAATTTGAGCTGTCTGGTCCAGTTTACAGGAAAATGGCTTTGACTTCATTTAACTTTAATAACCTTATCATAAAGTAACCTGCAATTTCATGTTTCAAACAGAGATGGTGACAGTGAAAGTTGGTGAAAGTTATGGATTGCAGCTTTAAACTTGTATTTCATTTCGGTTGTTTCTCAAAAGAGAACTGCAGCTTAAAATTGCATGCCTGCCATATGTTGCCATGTCTCATTTTTTAATGTATTTTTTCTCATAATTTGTAAGTCACTGTCAAATGTCCTAAATGTTTAATATAAATGATGTCTGTGGGCCAGTAAATGAGATCCCTGGGAGCCTGTCTAAATGGCTTTTAAAGAACAATTTAGTACGGAAGGACACCCACGTTTGGCTGAGTTGTATAGACTGCAGTGTATGTTCCTGTGTGCATGGAAGGGTGGGGCATTGCAGAGGTCGTTCCTTTGTGGAGTAATCAGTACCAGATGGAGGAGCGTGTGGTAATGCACAACCTCCTGTTTCTCTCCTCAAATTAAATTGAAAAGCACGTTCAGATAATTCCTGAGAGCTTAGGTTGTTGAAATGCACATTGATTTCTATCAGGCAGTAGTTTGTCATTTTAAAATGACATGTAAACATTTTAGCAGCCCAATTTTTGTGAATCTGAACCAGCAGACCCTGATAATGATTGCATCTTGCCTTTGTATGCATGTTGTGTCTGCTTGGACGTACAAGCGGAGACTGTAGCTTTATTTACGAATTACGTATGAATGAAGTAGACTTGAAAAAAGCTTGATTATACACCGATACATTGTTCATGGCGCTCTGTTGGTAGAGCATTGCATTAGCACTGCAAAGGTTGTGGGTTCAATTCCCAGGGAACACACATTCTGATTAAAAATGTATACCTTGAATGCAATGTAAGTGCATGTGCCAAATGCATAAAAGTTTATTGTTATAACTGCACATATAAACATGAGCAGTGACAGACCTGATCACGTGTCACATGACCACTGAGCGTTGTGTTATAACATTCACATCTTGTGTCTTAAGCTTGAGCAGAGCACTTGTTTTCTTTTGATCTTTGCATTGAACAAACACACTAGGCTAAGCTGAGACTTTTTAAATGAGGCCCAAGTCCAGTTGCATGCGTTCTTTGTTTCTCATAGAAAGCTTTAAGCCAATTAGCCTGCAAGCACAGGGCTGTGTAAACAGTCAAAGTTAGATGTGTGTTTGTGTGTGAGAGACTGTTTTTCTAAGTGGTCCAAACAGCACTCTGGAGATGAACATGCCTCATGAACAAGCCTGTTTTAAAATGCAATGAGGAAAGTTGTCGTTGCGATGACATGGAAAAGACTGTAATCATGACTGTTAATTAGGTTGTGTTCTTAGACTCATTCATATAACTAATGCATGTTAAATAGTCTATGTGACGTATTGATTTAAAGTCTGCGTGAAGCAGAATTTCCAGCTGACTTCAGTGTTATGATGCAATTTAGAGTAAAGCAGAGAAATGGTGGCATGGCTTGTTTTTTCCACTTGGAATTGATTGATCTGGAAAAGTTTCCCTGTTCCAGAGCGAGTACATTTTCGAATTTTGGAAGTTTTTTGGAAACATGAATTAAAAAAATAATGACATGCATGGATAATTATTATAAACCAAAAAAAATAAGAATAGCATGTTTAATTTAGGGTGACTAAGAACACGTTTTTTGCATGTTGTTCTGTTTTCAGTAGAAAAGTGATAAATTTGCATATTTGCATTTGTTACTTTTCACAACAGTCACAATGTGCTTTCAGCAAAACTTTAAAAACAACTAATTTCAGCACTGGATTGTACTAATAACTCTATAACAAACACAAATGTATGTAAACTGATTTTTGTTGCAACCCTGTAAATCTGCAGGTGAGACAGAATATCATCGTCGTGTATTCTTTTATGAAAGCTGTTTGGACTAGCTGATCTCACCGGTTTCGTATACATCATGGTACTCTCGTTTAGATTAGCCGCAGACCACAGATGTCTTTCCATGGAACCAATAGCTTGTCTGCTATGATTGGTTTTCTTTTCATCTGTCTATCTGCTGTCATCTCGTTTTCTTCATCTTTCTCAGCATCCTAATTAAAACGTTACTTGTTGCATGGCATGTCGCTAAAAAGTAGCACAGTATTGCGGTATTTTGCGCGACTTGCGAGCGTGTGCGTGCATTCGTTTTCAAGCAATTCGGTTTGAATTTGATTTCAGCTATATAATCTGCAAGAGAACCACATTAAAAAAAGACACCCACTTGTTTTCTTTCAGTGTGTGTGTATATGAGGTCAGCAGTTGTCCTGTCCTAGACAAAACTCAGATTTGAAACATTTCAGAGCAGCGTGTAGGAAACGTTTGATCTGTCTCTTGCTGCTTCAAAGCTCTGTTGTTTCTTGTTGGAATTTTTTCTCAAGCTTTGATTGTGTTTTCCCAGGGGCGAGTTTAGGCCACTTTTGGAGACACGTACATGTCTGCACGATATTCAAGACTGTTTGTTTTTGTGTATCTGTATAACTACGCACAGAAGAATGTAATGGTGCTTTTTGTGTGTGTGCGTACAGGCTGCTCTGGGTATCTGATTCATCTTACCATATCTCTTCATCATCTCTTCTTTTCATCTTTAGCTAAAAATGGTTCTTGTCGTACTTCTGATGATGTCACCATCCCTGTCCAAGACATGGTGTTTTATAGAATCAAATAGTTTCCGATGTAGAGTGGTGGAAAGGTGGAGAGTTTTAGCAATATTTCTCCTCAGGTGGAGATCACCTGCTTGCTTTCAGAGGTTTTACTGTGATCCACCACATGTGCAGTCCAGTTTCTCGTTAGTGGTGGAAAGTTTTTGTAATGTGTTCATTCGAATCCTTCAGTTACTCTGTCAGTCGGTGTATTTGCCTGTATATGGTAAAAAAACAGAAACTGTGATTAATGATTTTGTTTTAGCATGTTTTTATTGTTTTGAGAGCCATTTGGCCTGTTAAAACATGTTGTTTTGCAGAGAAGGCAATCCCAGAATGCACTGGGACAAACTTATGTGTGTTTTTGTACAGCTTTCCTGTAGCTCAGTGGTTAGCTCCCGAGGTCATGGGTTCGATCCCAGGGATTGCACATACTCAGAAACAATGTATAATGTAATGCAATGTAAGTTGCGTAAATGCGTAAATGTAAATGTTTTTAATGTTATTTGTGTTATTAATTCAGTGTTATTAAAATTAACCGTTATTTGTGTGTGTTGTGTATTGTAATAATTAAAATGTATTTTAATGATTATTTTAATGGAAATAGCTTGGCATCTCATGTTAACATGCTAACATTAAATATTGAAATCATTTGCGAGTTGTGATTATTGGCACTTCATAAGAAGTGTTATGTGTTTGGTTTCATTTCATAAACCAGTCATTTATGAGGTTTCATTTTAGTTAGGCAGTAATCTACACGGTTTTGGAACTAGGTTTTGGATGTTGTTAATAGTTTTTTTCTCATTTTTCCCCCCGAACCTCTGCTAGGGAATGGTAACTTGGGGGGTTTATTTAAAAATGGTTTTCAAGAGATTTTTGGGAGGTTTCAAGACTTGATTCATTTCATAAATTCTTTCCTGAACTTAAAGTACAGACTGGAAGTTTCCTTTGACATGGTTGTGTGTAAATCCAGACAGCTTTAATTCGTCTGTGGTCGGCCATGCGTACGCGTGTGAACGGCGACTGTGCGAAGCAGCTGCAAGCCCAACATGCGCCACTTCAAACTCCAATCACCCGCATGTGGCACTCATGTGTCCCACAGACCACATGTCCATGCTGGATACAGATGTGCACCTCCATCCTAACTTCTAATTTCCACCACCTCCTCATTTCTTGGTTCTGTTTTAGACCACAGATGCCATTGATACGTCTCTATAATCTCTTGGTGGTAACTGTTAAAGCTTCCACATCCTAACCATTCCTGAAAGCAATTTCCCTCATGTCAAGTCAGAATTTAGATTTTTCTTGACAGCCAATTCATGTAGAACCTGAGTGTTTGTGATTGGCTGTAGCTTTTAATTGTTGTTTTATTTTTTTGCCCCAGGTTTCCAGGACTCTCAAAATGAGGGAGTCCTAGTTAAGGATGGTTTCTTTTCTTTGTATGTGCTTTTTAGGGGGTTTTGCACAGGGAAATCCATTTTCCACACTTAAGTGGATGCAGGTGTCTTACTATGTTTGTGTTAAAGACTGAGAATGACTGATTTGCAGTTAATACAGTTGAAGTCAACTGTGGGCTCCAGTGAGATTCTTAAGATTTGAAAAACAGTGTGTTTTTGCGTCTCTGAAGGCATGTTGTTGTTTAGGGTTGTATTATGATGGGAGTTGTCTGGATTGTGAGCTCATAGGTGGCTTCGGGCTGTGTGTGTACTGGTACGTGCACGTCTCTAAAACAATGACAAGTCAACCAAGTTTTGCTTGCCCTCAGCATGCCAAATAATGTGACGCCGGTCTTACTGTGTGTGTAGCATCAGCTCATGTTTAATTTTCAGTTCAAAGCTGTTACGAGTCCTGGGATTCTGTCAGGGGTTGATGAGGGCTCCTCATGGAGGTAGTTAGTTCACAGATGTCTTGCTGGGGCAATAAAAATGTTCATCTCATCTGTCAGGAATAAATCATACCTTACTGCGATTGTTTAGAAAAGTAATTGCATTCTTCAGCTAGCTAAACAGTTTGAGGTCCCATTCATCTTCATATAACAAATAATAGCAGTTTAATAGAGGTTCCTTCAAATCCATAACCCCAAATATAAGCAATAGTAATAGTGATGACTTACCTTAAGACCAGTTTACACTAATTATGATAAAAATCAGGATAACTATATTAGTATCCCCACTAACAGACAATAAGGTTGTTTATTCTAAGTTGCACACTGCAGTTTCACAGTCACAAGATGGTTTTAGATGACCTGCTGTTGCTTTTCACTTCACAAAGAAACCGAAGGAACAACAGATGCTTTTGGGTACATGAAATCCTCTTGAGAGAGTTCCCATTCTTTCATAACAGATTTTTCCTCGTACCTGCACATAATTCTAATTTTGTCTGCCATTTTAAGTCCTATAAAAATGATGAATTGTGATTGGCTGTCGAAATTTTATCATTCATCAGCTTGAAAAAAACGCTCTGAATATCAACCCAATGATACAGTCCTGCTATATTGTTTTCGTTATAGTTGTGGACTTGGCAATTTTTTATATTTAGAACAATTTTTTAAAAAACTTTATAGTTATTGTTATTGACCTTGGTGTGAACTGTCTGCGTTGGAGAACAGGTTTTACTCAGGTATTCAGCGAGAAGGGCAGCTATTGGTTTAAACCGTCAAGCTGAGGGCAGCTGATACAGCTGGCAGAATCCCAGCTCACTAATCTGAAGAGACCATATTAGAGTGAAGTTGTGGAAATGAAGCCAAGCTGCAATGTGTGCTGGGTCTTAAGCCCGGCCCGAGCCACAGTAATGTAACCCTGCATACACTAAAGCTTTATTATTCACCGGCCACTTTGGGTCGGGTAGAGATGAGTGCAGTGCTGAGTCGACTGAACAAAAGCTAAACTATACTCAGTATTTTTGTTTTGAGAAAGCTGTGGGCTGAGCTCTAACCTCTGTGGGCAGAGTGTAAAGAGTCATTGACATCTCTGTGCTGAAACTCTGTGCTCTGTTTGTTTCTGCTCCTGAAACAGGCGTTTGTGTGTTTCTGGAACGCTGTTTCTCTGCGTTTGTGTTTGGAGATCTCTGTTCACAGGATCGGGTTATTTTTGAGGTCAACATACAGAGAGCGAGAGAGCGTGAAACACGAATCAGGACAAAAACAGCAGGGGAGAGCCTGAGCAGCGCTGCTTGCATATCAGCCGCTGTACCAGGCAAAACTGGTACATTATATGTTGGTACAGCACCTAAGCATTATAATGGTCAGGTGCTGTACCAACTGTGTCCCTTAACAAGATCATACAGAATTAGTAACGATTTGTGTAATAAGAGAATCACACAAACATTAGTACTTTTAGGGTTAAATTATTTATGTAACAGTATTTGATTGAATGAAACGGATGAGGTGAGAGAGATGTGTAATATAAAAAGAGATGTAGGTGAGAGATTTAAAAGGAGAATTAGTAATTTGACTGACTGTGTGGGGTGGTTTTGTGTGTGAAACTGAGAGATCAAGGAATGGAGGGAGGATGCTTGCATGAGTGTGTTTCTCTGTTCTGATGAAAAAGCTGTTTACCTCACAGTTTTGATCTCTTTCTCTCTGTGGTCTGATTCTTTCCTGTTACCCTTTGTTTCTCTCCTACCATTTCTCTTGCGTTTTCATGTTTCATTTTCTTGTAACAGCTAAAAAGTGTGCAGTATTTGTATGGATGATTTAGGGATTTCTTCAGTGGCTGTATATAATTTGCCTTATTTTATAGAAAATCCTATATATGAATATATAGGAATATATATATATTTTCCCCCACCTACAATTTCTTCCTAATAAAAAATTCTAGAGCTTGGCATAACTAGAAAGATGTATATTTGTTAAAGAGTAATTAATATAAATTAATATCAGTGTTTCCCACACATAGACGAATCTGTGGCGGTGCGCCACAGATTAAATTCCGACCGCCACAGATTCAACACCGACCAAAAAAAAAATAATCAATACCGACCGTCACATATTGCGTTTGGTTATTCTTTTGTACGCTATTTAAAACACGCAGCGAATTCGTTCAACTGCATTCCTTTCCCTGCTCTCTCTTCATCACTCTGTCACTCACGCGTCTCTCCCTCACACACACGCACGCACACAGCCCCTCCCCTCCGTGCACGCCACATCTGTCTGGATCATCTGTGGCGAGAAGACGGCTGGCGAAAGGTTGGTATCTCGTGAACACTTTTAACACACAATCACAGATTAAAAAGTGCTATAAAATATTTTGTATTCTGAATACAATAGTT